>BSBM01000337.1:17142500-17742500 GCA_027924585.1 Larix kaempferi | reverse complement strand
TAGATTTTATCTTTTCTCACTGTAGTGAACCCTGTCCCTTCCTGCGCATAATAATTATGGAGTCTTTAATTGCTAAGTTTTCAACTTTTGATTTCCTAGTTTACATGAAAATGAAGTGAATCGTTGCAGAAGGGTAATCGTTGTTGATAGAGTTCCATTCCACCAGCTCGTCGAGTAGCGAGTTGAATCTGCCTGTTCGATTTTTTTTTATGAGGGTTTGTCTGCTTGGGGATACGATCCCGTGACGTATCTTAAAGTTCCTGATATCCAGCTCTTCCTCATTTAGGAATCAATTCCCATTTTATAGACGGGATACAATGTAATCGTGGGGCGAGGAGTGTTGGGTTTCCTTCTACATTTCTTGATTTATTTTGCATATATGGAATCTCTGCATGGTGAATGCCTGGAAACCTTTAGGTTTGGTCATATAGAAAGATCTCTGTATTTTTTGTTGTTGTTAACATTTGAGTCCGGATTAAGAACTTGGATAGCCCTTTACGGATCTCTGTAAATTGTTTGATGATAGCATGGATACCTCTATTGATACTTCTATCAAATCATTATGTTGGTATAATTTATATGCCATGTGGCTTAGGGTATTTGCGTCTATGTCATAATTTAAGATCTGCGTGTGTCATACTCCCTGTTGAGTATTGTATCTCTGCACGGGATTCTTTTGGTAGATCTGCATTATATTTATTATTGACCGCATGGATGCGATGGGGAAGGGATAGCCGTAGGATGGATCCCCATCCTGTGTACTGGTTTGTATAATTGAAATGTGTCATCGTAAGTTCCCATAGACATGGGGGACAGAGAGCCGAAGGCTGGATTCCCTTCTTATGCACTTGTATTATATATGTGAGGTCATATTCCTGTGTGTATTGTATGCTGCCAGATTTCTCCCTGGGTTGAAAGCCACGAATTTTCCTGTGCTTGTTGAATCCTGCAGATCTCTTTTACATTTTACATTGTTGCACGAAATCGTGGGGATTTTATTATGCATTCTGGTTGGTTTGGGTATAACTGGCTTATGATGAAAAGGAGATGAAGGCTCAATAGCATCCTGATCCAATATTTGAACAATTTCCTTTACATATTTATATTATCTACATTTTAATGGTAAACAGTGCTGGAACTGGGCTCGGCCAGATTTGGGCTCGACCGAAGCTCACTCTTTTATCTACGTTTTAAAAGTAAACATTGCCAAAGGTGGGCTCGACCCAAGCTCATACTCCCTCTATATGTGAGTAGCAACCTCTGCGATCTGGAAAAGAGATAGTAATCTCTACAATATTTGTTAATAACAATCTCTACGATATGCGTTGGTTTGCATGCTTGCATTCCATATGCATGTCCTTTGTATTCTTATCCCCCAGATCCTGGAGGGAATCCCTCTACATGGCACAGATGATTGGGAGATGTTTTCCCATTTACAATTCTTGGATAGAATGATAAATGGTGATGCCTGCCTCCACGCCGAAGATCTCCGAGGTATGCCTCACGTCATGATAAGTTAATAGAGATACTATGAGTATTTTAGTTTTAGACCTCCATTTGTTGTTGAATCGTATTCACTAAAAGATCTTACACTTGTTTGGAAATCGTGAATAAGATCTATTTTCATAAATGTTGTGCATACTTATTGCGAATGATACATATGAGGATGAGACGAGTCTCAAAGAGCTATTACCATGTTGATGTATATGTAACTTCGGAATGTATTTCATCTGTGTATTATATATATATTTATTGTACCCTTATAAGAGATGTGTTATTCCTCTATAAGGAAGTGTCGTCATGTGGATTGACAAGTGTCGCAAGTGTGTGTACTTGCCTATGGGTTATTAGACCACCTTATGGGGTCGGCCCTAATTAATATATAATATAATGTGGATGTACTCAAGTAGACAAGTCGGCCCCAGTAGGTCACTGGGCAAAAAGGTGAGTATAAATAGAGATAGGAGATCTCTATTTTACTCACTCGGAAAAGTATCTATCTCTCTCTCTGGAAAGTGGCGCACTAGTGAGGAGGAGGAGGATCATCTGCTAGGAGACTATCTCTGTATTATTTGGTTGTATTTTGGTTGAGCCATTGCTCTCTCTATCTCTGAGGAAGTTGTGGGGTTTTTCACCTTAGGGTTTTCCCCACGGAAACTCTGTGTCTCTTGTCTCTATGCTTTTGATTCTTATGATGCTTGTGATGCTTGTCATATTATGATTGTCATGCATTGATATACTGTAGATGTTATTCTCTCAGCAAAGATCATATAGTATTGTGATTTAATACTGAAAATTTAAGATAGGTATCAGAGCCTAACTGAGAAGAAGACATTTTGCAGTGACGGAAGCTTGTATTCCTTGTTTATTGGGTTTCTCTCCACAGATTTTTGAAATTCAGTATAGTAGATTGGATCTACTCATCAAGGCGCATCTTTCTGTCCAATCAGATTTCAGTTCCGAGCATTTTCAGTTTTGGCCCTAAAAATTAGGGTTTCCACAAAAATAGGAATTTCTGGAAACTGAAGGTACAGCTGGAAGCTCCTTGCAAAAATCGAAGGTTTGAGCTTTGGATCGAGATTTTTGGCTGGGTAGATCTCCGGGAAACTCAAACCCTAATTCAGGGCTCTCCCCAGTGAACCCGGGAGGACAAAAAGGCAATTTTGAAGGACAAGACTTTGCTGATCTCAAATTCTAAATGTACTAGGCTGATCAGCTCTCCAAGGCGCATCTTTCTATCCTTTCGGAATTTTGAAATTCACATTTTGAATTTTTAGGGTTTCTCTGACAAACCCTAATCCGGGACCAGATCCAGTTTTCAACACTTCAAGTGGTAAGTTCTAAATCTTTTCTATTTCCATTTGAAGTACTCTTAAAGATGTCTCTTCACACCAAGCTTGAGGATAAGCTTGAAGGGGCTGATAACTTCCGAGCCTGGAAGTATAGGATTGGGCTAATCCTGGAAGAGAATGAGTTGGACTCATATGTGAAAGAAGACATCCCTATCCCAGAGGATGAAGAGGCCAAGGTATTGCACAAGAAGAACTTGGTCAATGCAAAGAGAATCATTGCTGATTCTATCAAAGACCATCTCATACCCCATGTGTCTTCTCTCAAGACACCCAAAGAGATGTTTGAATCTTTGACCAAGCTATTTGAAGGAAAGAACATAAATCGGAAGATGACCCTGCGGAACCAATTGAAAGCAGTAAAGTTTCAGAATGGGGAAACCATTCAATCCTACTTTTCAAGGGTCTCTCAGATCAAGGAACAATTAGAAGCAGTAGATGAAATGGTGGATAATGGTGAAGTGGTGATGACCACTCTAAATGGCCTACCCAGGTCATGGGATTCCTTTATTCAAGGAATTTGTGCAAGGAAGAAGTTGATCTCCTTCAGTAGACTTCGGGAAGAATGTTCTCAAGAAGAAGCTAGACTTATAGCTCGTGAGGAAAAGATGGGAGGTGAAGATCAAGCTCTTGCAGCTCACATCAAAAGAAGCAAAACCAAGAAGGATCACCCTCACCCCAAAAGATTCCATCAAAAGAATAAGAAGGACCTAAGATGCTTCACATGCAATGAGAAGGGTCACTTTGCTTCAGATTGTCCCAAGAACAAAAGGGATAATAAGAACAACTCCAGTGAGAAAAAGAAGGGCAGCAAAAGAAGGTTTCATGCTCATGCTGCCGAAGATGATGAACCTCCAAAGAAGAAGGCTAGGGCAGAAAGTGATAGTGATGATGACTCATCAAGTGAAGAAGAGTATGTTCTGATCTCTGCTCTTACAGGTACCATCTCCCATGGATGTAATGATTGGTTAATTGATAGTGGGGCCTCCAAACACATGACTGGGTTCAAGGAATCTTTTGTGAATCTTTCTGAACATGAATCACCCCATAAAGTGAAACTTGGGGATGATTATCAATACCCAATCAAAGGAAGTGGTGAAGCCTCCTACAATCTAGATTCTGGAAAATCATTGAAGATGAAAGAAGTACTTTATGTACCTGGGCTCAAGAAGAACTTACTCTCCATTTCTGCATTAGATGCAAAAGGTATGAGGGTTGCATTTGTGGATGGCCAAAGGGAAAGACCATAGATGATGCAGTAGTGATTGGAAAGCAAGAGGGAGGTTTGTACAATTTGAAGGGACAACCTGAACATGCCATGGTGACATAAATACAAAGATTCATCCATAGTCATGGATCACATAGAGGTATGTATAATTTGTTTTTGCAAAAGTTAACTAATGAGTTATGCAGGTCATTGAAGAGAACAAGAACACATTGCTAGACATAACTAGCAAATATGGTGACCAGGTATGTGTTTCTTATATCATAGGATCTATCATATAAGTATGCATGGCATGATTGATGATGATTGTTCATAAAGTCATAAGTTTGAATAATCATGGGCATATGCATATTATGTGTCTTACCTTAATTAATAATATGACTAACCAGAAGAGTCATAGGTTTGAGTAATTATAGGTTTATACATGTTATGTTTCTTATGATATGACTAACCATAAGAGTCCTATATAAACCTTGAATGCTAATGCTTATTATTTCTGTTTGAAATGATCATGACTATACATACTTGAGATTATTGTGTTTTAATGAATGTATGATTTTGTATGAGATTACAAGGATAACACAATCATGATACTAATAAGCATGCATAGGGACCAAGGATGAATATGAGTTCAAGAACAGGTAATCCAGGAAGCAAAGATCAAGAGGGAGCACACTCCAGTGGTTTCTGCAAGGGTGCAGATATTAAGAGGGAGTTGTCCATATCTCTACATTCCACAACAAGAAGGTTTAGAAGGACTCCAGCAGCTCCTGCAAGGAAGAAAAGACTTAGAGGGAGTCCACCCAACAAACAAACAAAGATAAGTATTTTAATTATCTTGCATATTTGTTTGCTTAAATAAAATTGTTCAATGATGTATATGCTCATGTTCCTAGACTTAGGATATGTATTGTGCATATTAGAATGATTGAATTAATGAACAGTATACTACTAATATGCATGTGTTGGGTAAGTGGCCTATGGCACTGTACAACATTCCATTGCTACTTATCTAGAATGAAACCTCTTTGCTGACATGTTGGGAGTTGTGCACACTCTTAACAATGTTCTGGTAGAGATTGGAAGGCATCTAGAAAGTTACGGGATATGGATAAATGTTGTATTGAAGCATTGGCTAAGATAATTGCATGACTGCATGACTGTATGACATATTTCTTCATGTGTAAGAATTTGTTCTGAAAATTATGAGATGTTTCTAATCATGCAATTTAATCTGTTTTGTAGGAAAGACCGTATATCTTCACCTACAAAAGGACTACAACATTTGTTCCAGCAACAAAGATATCTATTGAAGATATTGAAATTCCCAGGATCTGGGATGAAGAAATGGAATGCCATGATACGTCGATCATGAAGAATGATGTTTGGGATGCGATCCCAAGAGCTAAAGGGAAGTCTGTTGTGACTTCCAAATAGAACTTTCAGATCAAGCATGTTGCAGATGGCAGCATAGAGAAATATAAAAGTGATGAAATAGAAGATACACCAGATGGATTCAAGACAGCTTTCTTGAATGGTGTAGTTGAAGAAGAAGCAGCCACTTCGTTCTAAGACACATGATAGGAAATCATATATGTGCAGAACTTGGTATGGTGAAGATAGATTGATTGCCGACACGCAGCGGAAGCTTACTACCGAGTTCGAGATGAAGAACTTGGGGATGATGCACTATTTGTTTTTGGCGTGGAGATGTGGCAGAATGTAGGTGGGATCTTCCTTGGTCAAGGGAAGTACACAGTAGATATCCTGAAGAGATTTGGGATGATGGATTGCAAGGCCATGGCCACACCTATGGCATCGAATCTGAAGCTTCTATGTGATGCTTCATCTGAGCCGGTTGATGTCTCTTTGTATCATCAGATGATTGGGTCCTTGATGTACTTGACGAACACGAGACCAGACATTTGCTTTGATGTGAACACATTGAGCCAGTTACTGACGGATCCGAGGAGTGTTCACCTGGTTGCTGTAAAGCATGTTCTGAGGTACCTGAAGGGTACATTGTATTATGGGCTCAGGTATGAGGAGAATCAAAAGTTTAACTTGCAGGGTTATGTTGATTCAGATTGGGATGGCAGTGCTGCAGATAGGAAGAGCACATCTGGGTGTTGCTTCAGTATGGGATCAGGTGTGATCTCTTGGTTTAGCAGGAAGCAGTCCTGCGTAGCACTGAGTACAGCTGAGGCAGAGTATGTTGCAGCCTGTTCAGCTAGTTGTGAGGCAGTATGGCTAAGGAAGCTACTGTCTGAGTTATTTGATCTCCCGTTGGAGGCTACTGGTATCTTCTGTGATAACCAGAGTTGTGTGAAGCTGTCCGAGAACCCAGTGTTTCATGACAGGTCGAAACACATAGAGATCAAATATCACTATATCAGGGATATGGTGCAGAGAGGAGCTGTGAAGCTCCTGTATGTTGCGACGGACGAGCAGATTGCAGATGTGCTGACGAAGCCACTAGCCAGGGTGAAGTTCGAGTACTTCAGAGAGAGGCTTGGCGTTATTCAGATCGAGGACACTTCGAGGAAGAAGTGACGGACACATTTGCTGAATCCATTCCAAGCATGTTGGAAGGAGGATCCTTCACATGGCTGTGGATGTAAGCGCTGGATGATGAGCATCAGGATGATGTTCTAGTTTCTGCTTGATATGATCAGTTGGATCATTTTATGTATGTATGTACGCATCATGTTGGATGCTGGATATGATCAGTTGGATCATTTTATGTATGTTCGCATCATGTTGGATGCAGGATATGATCAGTTGGATCATTTTATGTATGTATGTACGCATCATGTTGGATGCAGGATATGATCAGTTGGATCATTTTATGTATGTATGTACGCATCACTTTGGATGCTGGATATGATCAGTTGGATCATGTGTATGTATTGTTTATGCATCATGTTGGATGCTTGGACCATGTATCTGTATATGCATCAGGTAGATGCATTGATGATCAGGAGGATCATGTATGATGATATGTATCAGGTAGATACTTGGTATGCATCAGGTAGATGCATTGATGATCAGGAGGATCATGTATGATGATATGTATCAGGTAGATACTTGGTATGCATCAGGAAGATGCATTGATGATCAGGTAGATCATGCAGCAGGATGTTGCAGTGATGATCAGGATGATCATAGATGACGAGCTTCAGGATGTTGCTCCAGACGACATGCAGCAGGATGTTGCAGTGATGATCAGGATGATCATAGATGACGAGCTTCAGGATGTTGCTCCAGATGACATGCAGCAGGATGTTGCATTGATGATCAGGACGATCATGAGTACATCAGGATGATGTATGGTGAGTATCAGGTTGATACTCTGTGGCCGTGGATCAGGTTGTGCAGATGAGCATGTCTGGGAGATCCTATAGGTCGGAGTTGTGTACCCGTAACAGCCTGGGATGCTCTTTCGAGACATTGCTCTGGGAGGACATGTAATTTGTGCCCTGGGAGATTTCAGGTCGGAGTTGTGTACCCGTAACATACTGAGATGCTCTTGCGAGGTTTTGTCCTATGGCATGTAATTTGGGCCCTGGGAGATTTCAGGTCGGAGTTGTGTACCCGTAACATCCTGAGATGCTCTTGCGAGGTTTTGCCATGACCACATGTAATTTGTGCCCTAGGAGATCTCAGGTCGGAGTTGTGTACCCGTAACATCCTGAGATGCTCTTGCTAGGTTTTGTGGTGGACCACATGTAATTTGTGCCCTGGGAGATCTTAGGTCGGAGTTGTGTACCCGTAACATCCTAAGATGCTCTTTCGAGGTTTTGTGGTGGGGTCACATGTAATAGCGCCCTGGGAGATCCTACAGGTTGGAGTTGTGTACCCGTAATATCCTGGGATGCTCTTTCGAGGTTTTGTGACGCACGTAATAAGTCCTGAGGATTCCACAGTATGGCCAGTGATGACGAAGACCTGCAGGTGGTGGGCCTACATCCAGTATGAAAAAGGACTGGCTCTGTAGAACTTCCTATGACGAGTAGAGACAGAGATTGGATGAGATAGCAGCAGCAGTGACAATGATGATGACGATGCATCGATGACGATGATCCAGAGAAGAAGACTTGTCTAGCAGATCTGTGTCGAGAAATACCTTCCTAGTTAAGAGGGAGTGTTGATGTATATGTAACTTCGGAATGTATTTCATCTGTGTATTATATATATATTTATTGTACCCTTATAAGAGATGTGTTATTCCTCTATAAGGAAGTGTCGTCATGTGGATTGACAAGTGTCGCAAGTGTGTGTACTTGCCTATGGGTTATTAGACCACCTTATGGGGTCGGCCCTAATTAATATATAATATAATGTGGATGTACTCAAGTAGACAAGTCGGCCCCAGTAGGTCACTGGGCAAAAAGGTGAGTATAAATAGAGATAGGAGATCTCTATTTTACTCACTCGGAAAAGTATCTATCTCTCTCTCTGGAAAGTGGCGCACTAGTGAGGAGGAGGAGGATCATCTGCTAGGAGACTATCTCTGTATTATTTGGTTGTATTTTGGTTGAGCCATTGCTCTCTCTATCTCTGAGGAAGTTGTGGGGTTTTTCACCTTAGGGTTTTCCCCACGAAAACTCTGTGTCTCTTGTCTCTATGCTTTTGATTCTTATGATGCTTGTGATGCTTGTCATATTATGATTGTCATGCATTGATATACTGTAGATGTTATTCTCTCAGCAAAGATCCTATAGTATTGTGATTTAATACTGAAAATTTAACATACCAAACCAATCATCTTATCGATTTATATATAGAGAGCTTATTATAAACAAGAAGATTTATTGTAGGTTCTAGGTCAAGTGTAGAAAACAACACTTAATGGTTTAAACAAGTCTCTAGTAGATGAGTTTACACGTGACTTGTGTTTGAGTGTTTAACCTAGCATTTATCTATATTTCATAAATGGATGAAAAGACCTAACTTATAAATATTATGAAGAATCTTATATTCATATATACATGCTTATGTTGATGGAACATAATAAGTGTCAAGTCATTGAAGGAACTCATATTTATATGGAGCATAGGTATAAGGATTATGGATGGACTTAAAATTATATATATATATATATATGAGAGTGAAGACCCTTTACACGCATGTATTTTAAGGTTAATACAAGTGGGGGAACATAGCTAAGTACCCTTAATTCTAACATTTGTGATGGAAAGTTTATAGTCAGGTTATTAATAAAAGTAAATTTCATATCTTGGGATATCGGAGTTTAGATACAATTTAATAAGTGTTATGCATCTTCTGGATCTCTCAATGTATAGTTTAATCAATTAATAAGAGGTTCACCGCTGTGGTTTTAGTTAAAACAAGAGATGTATATACTTTTGGAGACTTCGAGATGATAAGTGTAATATGTATCTATATGTTAGTTCATTACGTTTTATACAGTTGATTAAGGAAAAGCTCTATGAGGTAGAGGCGTGTTGCAATGAGAATGAGTCTTGTCGCAGCAATTAAGTTGCTCTTGTGATCCTACCACTTCTTCTCTATTAATAAAAGATGAACACACTTTTGTGGACTAGCCCGTGTACGGGTGAACCACGTTACTCTTGGTCTCCTTATGTTTTCTTATGGAATTCCTCTTTGTGTCTATGCGTATGAGTACTTAAATTCTTTCTTAAACGTTTATGATAATGCCCATATGTTCACTTGACGATTATGTTCATGTTGTTATCACTTATGATGTTCTCCTGGTTCGAATAACTGATAAAAGATGTACATGTGCTTTTCATCTATTCTGTCTAAGTTGACTTTCTTTACGCAAGTGAATGTTTCAGCAATTGATAACTCCTAATGTACCTTTATTTTGCATCATTAGTTGCTTTATGAGATTGATAATGACAGCTAAATATGGATAACGGTTCAGTGAAATTATAATCATGGTCATGCTATCCAGCTAAAATGTCGCATGATGTCAAGGAATTGTTTGGTTATGTAGACGTACGTTGTCAAGAAAATAATTAAATTCTAAGATGATGCTCTATTATTTTATAATGTTTAAGAGGTAAAATGGGGTTGCACAAATAGGTAAAGATACATCATCCAATATAGAGTTACGTCATTCCACGTCATTACGACATGTATGGATCGATGACCACAAAATCCAAGCACTACGATATTTTCTGTGTTGTAATTATCTAAGCATTTAAATAATTGCGAGATGTTTAAATGTCGTTTTTATTTTTAAATAGTAATTTAAAAATGCTAGAAATTTATACTTCCATGTAGCATTTATGAATGAAAAGACCTTTTGGAAGGATTTTAAAATTTTATGAAAATCGGGTATGTGACATGTGGTATCAGAGCTGTAGGTTACAGCACTCGGGTTTGATGGGCTTAACGTGAAATAAGTGGGTGTTAAAGTTGACTAATCAAATTGTTTGGTTTCATTTTTGGATGCATGGGACTTGAATGGACGAGGAGTGAAGTCATTTAAACATGCAGCCGCAAGCTCTCCTAAAGGGATTAAAGATAAGTATTTCAGTTAGTAAAGTAAAGTAGTTGATGTGAAAATCTAATTTGATATGTGAGTAGTGTGTATCTTCAACTTGATAAGATTTGGCTGACCCTTGTTAATGAGAATTGTTTTGGTGTAGGATGTTAATGATAATACTTTGACCCTAACCAAAAGTGCAGTATATATATATCCTTATATATGTGAAGTTACATTTATGTATATGTGAAGTTACTCTTATATCAATATGAAGTTATTTTTATAACCATATGAAATGATAGGATGTCCCAAAATATAGGCTAGATTATAAATGTTGAGATATTGTAAATAAAGGCATTCATCACCATAGAATGCATAATATGGTCATCCTTTAGGACAGTTTATACTCCTATAGATCATAGTGTGTTTTCAATAAAATGTGTCATGTTTAGGAGGAATATGGGGAATTAGAAAGTGAAGTTTAGAGGTTACTTGAATACACTGTTGATAAGTATTGTCACCTTGTTAAAAATTCGAATGTTATTGCTTAACAAAAATTGTCTTTCATTTCAAAATTTATTTATTTATTATTTTATTATGCAAATGATCGTAAGAGTTGTTATATTTTCGAATAAAGGTTATTGTGCACCAAGTTAATGGATCTTGTAAATAGTAGGAAAGGAGAATCCTAATCTTTTTGATGATTGAGCATGAGATATTTTAAAACATTTAAAACTATTGAGATGAATCTATGTACAATTAGCCGTTTTAAATTATGAAACTAACATGTTTATGTGTTAGCAAAAGAGTTTGCATCAGAATGAATCTCACATGTTCTAGGTTACAAGTTAGCCATGAACTAATTACTGCGCTCAGATGATTAAACATTATTCTTGCTTATGAAAATCGTCATTTTGTTAAAGGATTAAAAATTATCATTACTTAATATCAATTGTACTCTATTCCGAAAAACTTCTTATGTTGTTTAAAATTTCCAGGATAAAGGTGTGTTATTGTATGAGTTTGGAAGCAATATTCCTAGGGGTTAAACTAGCCTTATTACATTATGATAGACCTATGTGGGGTAAGTTACAATTTCTAACAAGGACTAACGAGCATCAAGATCTTGTTGATAGTTTGACAAAAAGAATTTCGACCTTGTTATGATTGATTGAGCATGGGGCCTTTTAAAAATCTTGAGATGGTAAGTCTCAATAAATCTATATGTGTTTAAGCTTTGATGCTAACATGTTTTCAGCATATTTGACCTCAGACTCACTTCAAGGATATTGAAGAGTTTCACGTCAAGATGACGTAAATGCATAAGCTAAGTGAACAAGCATGCACATAATGCTATGGAACTAATGTGTTCGATTGTTGAGCAAACTGAAGCAAAGAAATTTTTCTTTATACTAACATTTCAGGAAGTGATCTTAACTTCAATTGATGGCATGACCCAGAAGAACGTTTAGTATAAAGGAACTTATGCAGATAAGTTGAGCTAAATCGCTCGAAAGTCAGTAATGATTTACTTTTTATTTTATCACGAGTAGTGATGAGGTTTATGATTGATGATGTGTAATCATCAAAATGCAAAGAATTTGATAAGTGAATCTAATTTTGGTTTCTATTTTGTGGCATACAGGAATTACTAAATGGTTGTCATAAAGAGATGTTTCCTGGACTCAAACGAGAAAGTTTGAGAGGAAGGGAAATTATCTCCGGGCTCAGGTAGAGCCGACAACATCTTGCACTCACTTACTAGTTGTTGGTTATGGGACAACAACCCCTAAATTTGTGGCATTTCCCCCCTCTAGGTGGAGGGAGGTGAGCATGTAGCTCACTAATGACCAGTTAACTACTAAAAGACCTAGGCATCCTATATAAGGCAATTCGAATTGAGCAGGTAGCTCTACATTACTTTATGCAGAAGTAATTTCCTCATGTTCATCAGGTGATGACTGAGAGATTCGAATAGGGAGGCTATGTAATGAGTTGCAGAGTAAAACTGTCATATTTCTGCTATATGCAGATGGTATTCTTGCCAGTTGTTGGCAAAGGACTCGTGTTTTTGTATGCAAGTCTCCACGATTGCTGAAGTACAAAGAGGTTTGATGATCGCAAGGTTTGAATGGTTTAAACGATGATAATGAATTGTCTTGTAAAAATTATTTACGTGTGAATTGCTATGAAGGCTAGAATAAGCGAAATTATTTCCTCAAAAGATGAGGAAGAATGACGAACAATTACTGTTTTGAAATTTTGTATACTCATGTGGTACTAAAGAATGTTGGAAGATCTTTTATGATCTGTGTAATGTGCAGGATATAAGTGAAAAGAGGTTGTGGGAAATTGCAAAAACGTAGGGATGATCAAAGCATGAGAACAAAGGAAAGACGAGGCGGTGGTTGAATGCAAACAACAAACCGATGAACACCAAGGACGGTGTTATCTTTGAGGGGTGGAGAGTGTAACATCCCTCCAATTTGACCCTAATTATTATTATTATTTTTGTAAAATAATTATAATTATGTAATTAGGCCATGGTGAGGAGCTCAAGGCCAAGGCCCCACCAGTGGACCTCGAGTCAGTATCATGATTATAAGTCTTAGCTAAGACTACAAAATTAAGAAAAGTAAATGTGACTAAACGATAAACGACCAAACCCATCCAAAAGAAAAGATGAGACGGCAGACAAGTTATGAGATCGAGTTTTCTAATGACTAGGGCACATGAAGATGATAATATGTTTTACTTAAATGACTTAAACAATTAGGGCACCATCCGAATGGAGTTTATCCCTAAGTAGAAGACCTAAACTACTATACTTAAATGGTAAACTTTTGCGTCTTCAACCTAATTCCACGCATTTAACCTACCATCCAAAAGGGAAAAATCTAACGGCTGTTGTAAGTGGATTGGGTGACTTGAGACAAAGATCTAAGTAATAAGTTCTTATAATAAGAAATTGATCTTACTCCATATAAAAAATACTAAGTATTGTGAAAGGGGTGAAAGAGATGACTAAGTAAATATATATAGGAAGGGACAAAAGTAATAAAAAGGATAATAGAACCTTTATATATATATGAGTTATATGGATAAGTCTAAAGAAAATCATATCGACAAAATGATTAAGATACATATATGATTATAACCTTGATTTCAATAGGAGTATATATTCTTTTAGAAGAAGGCTACCTTCTTAAATTTTTATATACATGATGATGTGCACGGTAGGGACAAAAATACTAATGAGGAATATTATATATATTTATATTTTAGAGGATGAAGATGATGGATGTTTATAATCAAAATAAGAGCCTTCCGGTATGGTGACTATATGTGTAACAATCGTAAAGGTGGGGAGTAAATATGGTAATCTTGTCTCCATAATGGAGTGTTATTTCACATTTTTATACCGCCACTTGTGCCTTTTATGACGAGCCAAGTGTTACATATTGGAATTTTATACTTAAATAAATAATATGTGTATACCTATTTTCACTAGGGTTATGTTTTTAATTATTTTAATTACATCCCATGTATATGAATATATAAAATAGAATAAACGGCCACTCCGCCACTGCTATGATAGTGGAGAACATGTGCTCCTCGTCACATGAGATACCCCACGATGGAGAGACAGTGGATATTTTAGTGGGAGCCGGTTTCTGGAGTGGAGTATCAAAATTTCTTTTAGCCGCCACTTGTTCCTCGGCTGCCACCACCTGTCGACCGGTTATGTGAGCAGATTTTCCTTCTTAATGATTAACCGAGGCGGTATGTGGGGAATGCCTTACAAATTGGGAAGAGGGGGGGGGGGATCCTTCTTTCTGGATAGTAAGACCGAGACTGCGCCAAGAATACCGAGAAGGGATAGCCTTGTAAATAGGGCTTGATCTCACTTTTGAGCGTTATTTTCTTTTAAGGGGTTTGCTCTATATATCTAGTTAATAGTATTTCCAAGGCATGTTAGGATGTGAGCCATGTAGCCTGCGTTAAGTCTAATTGTCACACTGCTAATTATTATCAGAAGCAACGGAAATTCGATTTTTGGCATTATGTAATGATAGATTTTATCTTTGCTCACTGTAGTGAACCCTGTCCCTTCCTGCGCGTAATAATTATGGAGTCTTCAATTACTAAGTTTTCGACTTTTGATTTCCTGGTTTACATGAAAATGAGGTGAATCGTTGCAGAAGGGTAATTGTTGTTGATAGAGTTCCATTCCACCGGCTCGTTGGGTAGCGAGTTGAATCTGCCTGTTCGAGTTTTTTTTATGAGGGTTTGTCTGCTTGGGGATACGATCCCGTGACTTATCTTAAAGTTCCTGATATCTAGTTCTTCATCATTTAGGAATCAATTCCCATTTTATAGACGGGATACAATGTAATTGTGGGGTGAGGAGTGTTGGGTTTCCTTCTGCATTTCTTGATTTATTTTGCATATATGGAATCTCTGCATAGTGAATGCCTAGAAACCTTTAGGTTTGGTAATATAGAAAGATCTCTATATTTTTGGTTGTTGTTAACATTTGAGTCCGGATTGAGAACTCGGATATCCCTTTACGGATCTCTGTAAATTGTTTGATGATAGCATGGATACCTCTATTGATACTTCTGTCAAATCATTATGTTGGTATAATTTATATGCCATGTGGCTTAGGGTATTTGCGTCTATTTCATAATTTAAGATCTGCGTGTGTCATACTCCCCGTTGAGTATTGTATCTCTGCACGGGATTCTTTTGGTAGATCTGCATTATATTTATTATTGACCGCATGGATGCGATGGGGAAGGGATAGCCGTAGGATGGATCCCCATCCTGTGTACTGGTTTGTATGATTGAAATGTGTCGTCGTAAGTTCCCATAGACGTGGGGAACAGAGAGCTGAAGGCTGGATTCCCTTCTTATGCACTTGTATTATATATGTGAGGTCATATTCCTGTGTGTATTGTATGCTGCCAGATTTTTGCCTGGGTTGAAAGCCACGAATTTTCCTGTGCTTATTGAATCTTGCAGATCTCTTTTACATTTTACATTGCTGCACGAAATCGTGGGGATTTTATTATGCATTCTGGTTGGTTTGGGTATAACTGGATTATGATGAAAAGGAGATGACGGCTCAATATCATCCCGATCCAATGTTTGAACAATTTCCTTTACATATTTATATTATCTGCATTTTAATGGTAAACAGTGCTAGAACTAGGCTTGGCCAGATTTGGGCTCAACTGAAGCTCACTCTTTTATCTGCATTTTAAAAGTAAACATTTCCAAAGGTGGGCTCGACCCAAGCTCATACTCCCTCTATATGTGAGTAGCAACCTCTGCGATCTGGAAAAGAGATAGTAATCTCTGCAATATTTGTTAATAACAATCTCTACGATCTGCGTTGGTTTGCATGCTTGCATTCCATACGCATGTCCTTTGTATGCTTATTCCGCAGAGCCTGGATGGAATCCCTCTACATGGCACAGATGATTGGGAGATGTTTTCCCATTTACAATTCTTGGATAGAATGATAAATGGTGATGCCTGCCACCACGCCGAAGATCTCCGAGGTATGCCTCACGTCATGATAAGTTAATAGAGATACTATGAGTATTTTAGTTTTAGACCTCCGTTTGTTGTTGAATCGTATTCACTAAAAGATCTTACACTTGTTTGGAAATCGTGAATAAGATCTCTTTTCATAAATGTTGTGCATACTTATTGCGAATGATACATATGAGGATGAGACGAGTCTCAAAGAGCTATTACCAAACCAATCATCTTATCGATATATATATAGAGAGCTTATTATAAACAACAAGATTTATTGTAGGTTCCAGGTCAAGTGTAGAAAACAACACTTAATGGTTTAAACAAGTCTATAGTAGATGAGTTTACACGTGACTTGTGTTTGAGTGTTTAACCTAGCATTTATCTATATTTCATGAATGGATGAAAAGACCTAACTTATAAATATTATGAAGAATGTTATATTCATAGATACATGCTTATGTTGATGGAACATAATAAGTGTCTAGTCATTGAAGGAACTCATATTTATATGGAGCATAGGTATAAGGATTATGGATGGACTTAAAATTATATATATATATGAGAGTGAAGACCCTTTACACGTATGTATTTTAAGGTTAATACACGTGGGGGAACATAGCTAAGTACCCTTAATTCTAACATTTGTGATGGAAAGTTTATAGTCAGGTTATTAATAAAAGGAAATTTCATATCTTGGGATATCGGAGTTTAGATACAATTTAATAAGTGTTATGCATCTTCTGGATCTCTCAATGTAGAGTTTAATAAATTAATAGGAGGTTCACCGCTGTGGTTTTAGTTAAAACAAGAGATGTATATACTTTTGGAGACTTCGAGATGATAAGTGTAATATGTATCTATATGTTAGTTCATTACGTTTTATACAGTTGATTCAGGAAAAGCTCTATGAGGTAGAGGCGTGTTGGAATGAGAATGAGTCTTGTCGCGGCAATTAAGTTTCTCTTGTGATCCTACCACTTCTTCTCTATTAATAAAAGATGCATACACTTTTGTGGACTAGCCCGTGTACGGGTGAACCACGTTACTCTTGGTCTCCTTATGTTTTCTTATGGCGTTCCTCTTTGTGTCTATGCGTATGAGTACTTAAATTCTTTCTTAAACGTTTATGATAATGCCCATATGTTCACTTGACGATTATGCTCATGTTGTTATCACTTATTATGTTCTCCTGGTTCGAATAACTGATAAAAGATATACATGTGCTTTTCATCTATTCTGTCTAAGTTTACTTTCTTTACGCAAGCGAATGTTTTAGCAATTGATAACTCCTAATGTACCTTTATTTTGCGTCATTAGTTGCTTTATGAGATTGATAATGACAGCTAAATATGGAAAACAATTCAGTGAAAGTATAATCATGGTCATGCTATCCATCTAAAATGTCGCATGATGTCAAGGAATTGTTTGGTTATGTAGACGTACGTTGTCAAGAAAATAATTAAATTCTAAGATGATGCTCTATTATTTTATAATGTTTAAAAGGTAAAATGGGGTTGCACAAATAGGTAAAGATACGTCATCCAATATAGAGTTACTTCATTACACGTCATTACGACATGCATGGATCGATGACCGCAAAATCCAAGCACTACGATATTTTATGTGTTGTAATTATCTAGGCATTTAAATAATTGCGAGATGTTTACATGTCGTTTTTATTTTTAAATAGTAATTTAAAAATGCTAGAAATTTATACTTCCGTGTAGCATTTACGAATCAATAGACCTTTTGGAAGGATTTTAAAATTTTATGAAAATCGGGTATGTGACAATACACCACTTCCTTTCTGTTGAATCTCCAAAAGAGCTATGGGCCCATCTGGCTGAAAGATTTGGCAAACAGAATGAAGGGATTGGTCCAAACCATTTTGAGAGAAAGCCCACTATTGCATTCGCCCTCCTTGATGGTCTCTCTGATCACGAATCAATATCAAACATATCTCATAATGAAGTTGACCACAAAGAAGAAGAACTTGTAGATTCTACACTCATGCTCCAAATTTCTTGTATTTCGAATTATGTGCCAGCTGACACTCTAGAAACTGCAGAATTTCTTAAATCCTCTCTTGCACAAGAGTCTATTGGTTTGCATCATGATCTATTGAATGTTTCGGAGATAAAATCAGCTATTGGAGTTAATGCATTCGCTCTCCTTGATCACTCACCTCTTATGTACTACTATATGATCATTTGTACATGCTCTTAGAAGTTTATTGAAGATGTAGGGCATTGCCATTCACTTGGGATAATTTCTCATGCATTTTATGGTTTTGATCTCACCTCTACTGGTTCAAAGGAGATCTCAGGAAACCATTCATTAAGTCTTGGAGATGATTTAAAATCCAAGCAACCACTACTTGGGATAATTTCTCATGCATATCATGGTTTTGATCTCGCCTCTAATGGTTCAAAGGAGATCTCAAAGAAACCACTCTTCAATTCTTGGATCTGATTTGGATTCAAAGAATTCACTATCATGTGATGGTTCTTTTGGGCATAATCTCACCTATGATGGTTCGAAGGAGAAAACAAAAGACTATATACACATTCATGGATTTGATCCTACCTCAGCTGATTCAAATCACAGGTTCCAGGATCATCCTCATATTTTTGGATTTGTTCTCATCACATTCGATCTGAAGAGCAAGTACAAGCACATGCTTTTTGAGCATGAACCACTTCTTCCCAAGAAGAAGATACCTCCAGACATATGACCAAGCATCACACCTACTTGAGTTTGGAGCATTTATTTTTGGTGTGCCTTACAGTCTATTTTGAGGGGGGGTATTTTTCCACTGAGGTTTTTCCCCATTTCCTTGGTTTATTGACTGTTATTATTATTCATTGTATTGGGTGACCTTTGGTATCAGTTACTAGGGCCCAGGATGGATTAAGGGGGGGTGTTGGGATATTCCTATACTCCATCCTAGTCCTAACAACATTTTCCATTTTTGCATTTTCAGTGTTGCATGCAGTCATGATTTTGCATGCATGCATCCCAATCATCAGTCCCAACAGCTAGCCCTCAGTTAGCTAACCCCGGGAGCTTCCTTCTGATTAGTTTCAGCCCTCCTAGTGCTTAATGCACCCTGCATGCATCCTAGGCGCCCTCTCTCACCTACCACTCAGTTGCACTTCAATTAGTTGAGTTATCTTTAGATCTTTCCTTGATTTAAGGCTAGATTGACTCATCAACTTACTGTATCACTCCAATGGACCTCCAGTGAAACTAGACTGCATATTCTGACTCCAGTTAGCTCCTCTTGCGCCCTCCACTGAGCCTCCTTCATTCAGTTAGTGCCTCCATGTTCCAGTTACACCTACCACACTCAGTTAGACTCAGTTTGACACCTGGTTGATAGTTACTTATGCATTGATGACTCCACTGATGATGATCAGGACTCCTAGTTGTGCTTTGATAACACTGCATTGATCTAATGATCACTCCATGAAGGCTAATTCGAATTGCCACCTTGGCATTCAAATCCTCACCATTGTATTATTTATTTGTCCATATTGTGATTAATGAATTAGTATGTGATGTTATTCTGCTTCCATCCGAATTCTACTGTATCATAATTCTATTGCTCATTTACACTACATTGACCACTCTTCTTCTATTTTCTTGCTTAATCTTAATCTTCCTTGTGAGGTATACATCAGCTCTTAGATTTGTTGTGAGGATTTTCACACTAGACCCATTGATTTTGGTCTTTCAAGAACATTTTATTTCATCCTCTTTACTCCTAGATATATGTATATATACATATATATAGTTCTAGACCCATTGCTTTTGGTCTTTCAAGAACATTTTATTTCATCCTCTTTACTCCTAACACACATGTAAATAACCATAACTCTTTTGAGCTCCAAGTATAAATGAGGTTATGCATGCTTCAACAGATTCTAAGAGTGATATAAAATTGTCGGGCCTTGAACCCTTACCTACAGAATAACATTTCTATTTACTACAAGGCACATATTAGTATGTTGATATATAAATATGTGAGTGTAAAACATAGAGCAGATGTCTCCTATAAGTTTCTGGATTTTTATGTTTTCCAAATTGATTTTTTGTCGCACTTTGTTCCCCATGTATGATTGTTGATTTACTATATTTTTACTGAAGATTAATTGGGAATGCTCGCCAAGGTATTAAATATTATATGAAATTGATAGTATTTTATGCTACTATTTATCAAAGATGTGTTAGTATCACAATCATTCGTGGATTAAAAAAAGTTTGCATTACTAGTTAAAAATTAAAATGACAAACTTTAGTCACTTGGAGACATCAATATCATTTATTTCTTCCTAAATTTTGTTATAGAACACCATATTGGAGAATAAATCAGGAAATTACTTTTTGAATGTACTTGATGAATTTTCTACGCACTTTCACATGTTAATAATCATTACTCAGCAGTTCCCTTGACCACTTCCAGTAGTTTGTGGATATTAATATAAATTCCTTCTTTGCTCTTTGTCCTTGGTGATAGTGATCGTCCTCAATATCCCACTCTTGCCTTCAATAATCAATCAGTAGGTTTCCTCCTCTAGTACCTTTCAATCCCTAACTTGTTCTTATTAGAACAAGATATTTATGACTCTATTGTCTCTAAGAGAGAGAATAAATACTAAATCCTTTTAAAGTTTATGTCATAGTAATATACATACATACATGTATGTATGTATGTGCATATGCTTGTATGTATGTATATTTTAAATTGTAGTAGATTTGTTGATTTCTGGTTTTGTAGTTCTCCTCATTTCGTAACTTGTTTACCCCTTCTCTTGCAAGTAACATGTTTTCATATCACAGTAACTACAATGGATGGTTTAAGTTTATGGCAGTTATTTTCATGGCAGCCCTTTTAATGGGATCTCCCTCTCTCTCTCATTTATTTGTAAAAATTTAAGTTTTAAGGCAACCTCTCCTCTAGGATTTTTGTCTTTCTTTTGGGTAGCTATTAGCTTTCCTCAACAGTTGTAACCCAAAATTTTCTACTTCAATAAGAGAAATTGTGTTTAAAATTATGTTCTATTTTCCTATAGATCATATAGCTCTGGAGTTAGAACCAAGGTTCAGATACCATGTGTAAGGGCCCCCAAGTATCTATCTAGGTCCTTAGTTGTTTAAACTTCAACCATTGACATTATAAGCATAAATTCTAACATATTATTTTACATGCATGTACATGTTAGTTAAATTCATGTTTACCTTATAGTTTTTTAGGCAGTTTTAACATACAACTTCCACAAATTAAATGCATGTGTTCTTTGTTTTACAATAACGAGTAGTGGTTTTTATATTAAAAAAAGAGGAAAAAAACCTCATACAAAACAGAAATATATCCAAGTTCTAGGCCTCTCACTTGAGTATTCAAATCCAAACTGTTGTCTAATTGATACTCCACAAAATTGGGGGCCCTATTACTGATACTAAATATTACATAGTGATTACTGAAAATACTGACATATTGTCCTAAGAGAAGCTTAAATATACAAAGCATAAAAACATAGAAACTAGAACTTCCATGGAACATGATCTTCAATTTTTAGCATAGGTGGTTGGTAATAAGATCCTCCTGCTGCTTCAGTTTCCTTCAACTTCATCTAAAGAGTTCTAACTATTGCCTCAAGGACTTCAATTATGGCTTCCAACTCTTGGGAATTCTCCAATTGGTGCTCATAATTGTCCCCAAGAATGCTTAATTGACATTGGAAATCACTACGTTTTGAATCCTGGATGCGTTCCTCCTCATCATGTCATTCCTCCCAACGTATTTCATGGATTTTAATATCCTGCTTGAGAATCCTTACACGTCTTCTGATATTGTGAAAGTTGACAGTCAGGTGTCTAATATTGTGTTATGCACGACAGTCTACATCCTCAACCCACCCATCGCTATCCATCCCTTCCCTTAACTAGAGATACCTCCCTTCAATTCTGAAATCAACCAAGAGAATAGCAGACAGACCTATGCTTTGAGAACGCAGACGTTCCACCTTCTCCCAAACACAGAAGAAATGACTTGGGGAAATCCAATTTATATGCCTTCTCTGATCATTTCGAGGAATTATTACCAAAAATTCCCACATGCCATAATGAAATTTCTAAATGTTGACACTAAATTTCCTACCACTATCATATTGAATGTCGCCTTGTATTTCCCTTATTGCATCCATTTTCATAATATGGTTCTGCTCAATCTTCTCGTGGGAGATCCAAAAGCACTTACGGATTTGTCCTTTGATA
This sequence comes from Larix kaempferi, assembly GCA_027924585.1. Taxonomy (NCBI): domain Eukaryota; kingdom Viridiplantae; phylum Streptophyta; class Pinopsida; order Pinales; family Pinaceae; genus Larix; species Larix kaempferi. The sequence continues at coordinate 17,720,119 of BSBM01000337.1, read as the reverse complement.
CACAGACGCATTGAATTCCTCACATTCCAAATCATGGTAGTGAGAGGTGAAGTGTCCAAAAAGATGTTTGAATTTATGACTTCAAGTGCATGAAGCAGATCACGAGCTGACGCCATCTAGTCTTGAGGGAGGTGTCTAGAAGAGACCACCCACCCCCTAATTCCACCAAAATATTATTTCATATGTTGATGAATGGGGCCTTAGGCCCAATGCTATTTCGACCCTCCTTGATTCCCTTTTGAAACATAGTTTTGAAGATCATAATCTTATGGGATGGATTCATTTGAAGGATTTCCCTTATAAAAACAAATATTTTCTTCTGGTCTTGAAGTGGCCAAACTGGCTAGAGCATTTGCCTCCTTGTTGTGGGACCTAAGAACAAGAAAAAATTCCACCTTTTGCATTCTTCCCAGGTTCATACAAATTCGATCTTGAATTATAGCCAATGAATAGTCCTTAAAAGAAGATCTATAGGTCATTTCCTTGATGATTAATCTTGAGTCACCAATTATAGCGACCTCTTTGATCTCGAGATTGACAAGAATTTTGGTCCCTTTCCACAAAGCCATAAATTCTGCATTATTATCAGTTTCTATGCCAAGGCTCCGAGAATTATTCTTTTATGTTTCCTCCAGGGTCAAAAAGCACCCCCCCCACCCCCACACCTATCGCCCCAAAAATTTATGTGTTCTTAAAACATGGTAATTAATCTATTTAACATCATCTTATGGCTTCTTGTAGCCATCTAACTTATACAATTTAGGCATATATCAATAGAATTAATATAGAACAAGTACATAAATTTTAAAATTAATCTAGAACATGGGAGAATACTTGTAGCTATAATCAATTTTGGAATGAAGCACTCGAGTCCTCCCCTATTATCCAGACCTTACAATCTTGATGCCAACTTGTTGAATCAGACAGGTGTTCCCAAATTGGGATTATCCTCCCAACCTTTTAGGAATAGACTCTCGGGATACCTAGCTCTAGGAAACTTTAAGTATCCTAGCCCTCAGTGCCCGTGGTTTTAACACCAACAATAGCATATCCAAACAATCCAATGCATCCAAGAGTTCGCTATTCTTTCTCCCTTCAAGAAAATGTTTTTCCTCCAACATCAACCCCCCTCACATCATTTCCTTTTACTTATTTATCCATTTTCCATTCCCCATATCCCAAAGTATCCTCAACCACCCTCATTAATGGTCATCAACCGACCCTCCTATATATTTTAGGGAAATTATTATTTAAATAACACATTAAATGAATTAATAAAATAATACAAAATAGTGTGCAAAGTCCTTCCCATGCAAGCTTATTAATGAGTTTTTTACTTTTCCCCCAAAATTTGACAACAACCATACCAATTAAATTTATAAACCAACCATTATCCAAGTAAGCCATTAATGTTACTGGATACTTATTTATATGCAAATCCAATTTCCATAATCATTGAATCTCTAGTTAAGTAATTAATAATCGAGTTAATTAATACACCGACTAATCAGTACTAGTGTACATGCACAAGGAATGTATGTGTAGCTAGTGTGCACATATATTGTACATGTACTAATGATAAACAATCATTGCCTCTAATGCATAGTTCCTATGTGTTCACAACTAGGCATGCATGACGATAAAAGTAAAATTCAACACTCATTAACCATCACACCAAGACTATCATGACTAAATTAGGAAATATAGGACCCTAGAAAGTGAATAAGAGTGTTAATTCAATCCCCCAAGTAGCATTCTCAACTAGATCTGAATCATCCTTCCTCCCTAACCTAATTCCATCTTTTTACATCCTATATTTTCCTCTATTGGAATATGTTGGAGTGTCAACTATAATGATCTAACCCCAAATAGAACCCATAAGAATAAGTGTTGGCTACTTCGACAATCAAAATTCCCCAATAAGCAACTAAAAGTCATCATCACACATCTAGGGGAGCATTGTTGCTTGGGTTTTCACCCAAGCATGTGTTGATGAGCACCTACTAACTTGTAGTAGTAGTTTAGATTACACAGTAAAAGTAAATAAATGTAAACAGTAAATCTTGATCTAACATATGCAAGTAAATAATTCTAGATTAAAAACAATAAACAAAATTGATTCATAAGAGAAATAAATAAAAACTTGAATATTTTCTATTACCTCAAAGGGTGAGGATGGTTGAGCTTGAGCAGCTACAATGGTGAGGTGCTCCAAAGCTCCAATGATCTCTTCTTCTCCAAGATTCTAATGGGGATCTTCAAACTCAAAAAGGAGGCAAGGGCTCTCAAAAAATAATTTGGCAACATAAAGATAGGATGAATGTGGATGAATAGTGAGGAGCCCCTATCACCTTTTTATAGTTTTTTGGTGATGGGGAATACCATTGTGGTTTAGGGAAACCAATGGTATTGATAAAAATGCCTTAGGTTTATTTTTCCTCTTTTTCCCTCTTTTTCCTTTTTTGAATATATTTTATATTTTTATTCCCTTTTAATTGATTTTTGGGAATTTTGGACCCTTTTTTAGGGTTTTTTGTATTTTTTGAGGAAAATTACATATCTTGAGGGGAAAAAGATAGATTTTGGTCTTTTTGGTGACCTTTTGAAGGTTTTAGAGGCTCAAATGGTGTAAAAAGTGGACAAAGGGGTCATGGGAGTAGGGAAATGAGCTGGTGAGCACTTTTTGGGTGTTAACAGATTGCCCCTTGATGTGTGAGGGTAAGAGCTCATCGTATGGCCAATAAACATCATAGTTTCTTTGTATTTTTCCTTGGGTTTGGAGGAGAGAAGAGACCGATTGGAGACTGGAACACCGGGCCCATGCAAACTACACAAACTAAAAATACATGTCCTCAAAATGAATGAGGAATAATCTATGATAATGGACGAAGCGGGCATACCCATGCTCGTATCAAGACATATAAATAACAATGAGACCCAAAAAGGGGGACCTGAACAATACATATAAACCTGTTGTGTACATCATAATGGTCCAGAGGGGACACAATGCTGGGACATACTCATGGTCATACCATGACTGTTCTGAAGGACTGATACACTGGAAAAGAGCCACAACCATTCTGAATAAGGTGTTAGAAGGGTTGATGAACTGCTGAATCTGAAGGTGTCCAACAACTGTAGGGACTCAATAACTATGAGTCAACTTCTGAAGAGTATATGGAACTATATACTCGAGGGAGTATAAAACTGGGGTACTTCTGAATACTGTCGCCAAGCGCAACCCAGATATCTATAGGAACATGTAGCTAGTTGTTTCCTCAAGTAGACTCACAAGTGTGCTAGAGTCAGGTGACATCCGGGGTCTTCAACTAATAACTGAAATGACCGATACCCTGTACGAATCTCAACGATGCGATGAAGGTGTTGACGTCGAGCATGTGAGAAACAATCATTTGGAGAGGCACTAAGGACTCCTTTCAAAATGATCAGTAGGCACTCACCATTGATGGTGATGAGTCCAAGGCACAGGGACCTTTGGGTCTATCCTCTGGAATAGATTGGTTGGCGTCGACAAAGGGAGACCTTGCAACTACCAAGGCAATGATGTTTCCTTGATAGGAGCGCGAGGTGTACAACTGAGAGGGGATATTACTGATAGTGGGATTGACATACTGTGGGGATGGGGAATAACTGGGGTCACAGAGTGGGGGGGACTCAAACTTCCTTTGTTTAGAGTATGATGACATGGATGACCTGGAAGCATATGAAACTGACTTTAGGTATCGGGATCATAGCTTAAGGGGTCAAGGGTATATACTGCAATGGGAGATACTGAGTAGGGAAAACTGATGTATTGTATCGGGGGATTCTCAAGGTGGCATATCGCAGAATACTCTGAACAGAGGCGACCAAATTGGGGAAGCTACCATAATAGTGTGGTTATATATGCTTTATTGTGGTGCCAAGAGGCACCATTGGGGCCTTCTTCATGGTTTAAGGAGCTCAAAGAAGGGATAAAAGTGTGCTCAATAGTGGTACTGTCGTGTGGATTTTACAAGCCCAAGACAATTCATGCTCATGGTTACTTTCAGTTTTAGAGAGTCTGAAAGCGATAAGTAGACTCCAAGGGGGTTATTTTTCGTGTGTTAGTCTTCAAGGCCCGAAAAAGCATAAAAGGATGCAGTGAAGAACTCTTCTAACCGATGTGACTAGAGTATTCATTTTTCGTAATTAGTCTACATGGTCTGGAAAAGGGTTAAACTTATACCAGGTAGATGGCCTTTCAGATACGTTTAACAAGCATGAAAGGAATCCAGATTTCTCGGCGATCTTTTCATTGTTTTAGGAGTTAGAAAATAGCTTAACAAAAACTCCCTAAGTTCCTTTTTCGTAAAGGAATTTATCATCCTGAAAAAGGGATAAAATTATACCAAACAAAAGTAATGGTGAGGCAAGGAGGAAGTGTTCAATCAAGGGATGAGTATGGGGATTAAGCATAGTGATGGGGGGGGGACATTGATGGGGCCTCCTTGCGGGTTGATGAATGATATCACAACAACGCCATAACTGCAGTATGGATGTAGCGAAGGGCTCATGTATAAGTTGTGATGCACAAATTTTGTAAAATCCGACAGCTGCCGATGTGGCATGCAAATCAAGGCGGCAAGGTGTGAGGACACAATGTCAAAAAAGGTTTCTGGTGAGAGCGAGAAATGATCTCAAGTGTCATCACGAGCGCGGAAAATTGAATATAGCGATATAAAATTCTTCAAGAACGGACAACGGCCGTTGTGGCATGCAAATCGGGGCAGCGAGGGTGTGTGAAAAAATGCCCGAAAATGGGACTAGTGGAATCGGGAAAATGACTAGACCACCCTGAAGTTCTTGTCGCGCTTAATCCAATGGTATCAACGATTTGGAAAACGGACATCGTATGGATCCAGAATGGCTGATTGAAAATTGGTCAAATGTCTATAAATAGTAAGTGGACCCATAGTGACATGTGTCATTTTCACGGTTGAGTTTGACAGGAGATTTGGGTTGGTCAAAGCAACTTCTTCATTTGTGGGAGAACCGACCGTCAGAGTTTTGTTCCATGAGTTCCAGGTAAGCCTATTAGCCCTAAGCTTTAAATTTATTTGCTTTTAGGGGGGGAACTGGGTCTCGGGGGTGGCGTATAGGTCACGTTGGGTGACCAACGTGGAATATCATGGCTCTTGAGCCTTTTTGCGTGATCTGGATCACGGCTGTGGGCCTCCACAGGTGCGATGTGGATCGTGGCTATGGGCCTCACAGGCGCGATTTGGATCGTTTGCTGGGGGGAATTTTTATGGCATTTTTCTATATTTTAATATTTTCTTGCTGACTTGGCAAGATGCTCAGGCAGTCAAGGGCATCATGGCAGCAGAGAGAGATTCTAGAGGCTCTGATGGAGATCATTCAGGAGAACCATCATGCACAGGAAGCTTTGGCTTTGGGCAGACTGTTGAAGTTCGCTCAGGTTCCTCTTATGCGTTCAGCATTTGTTGCTGAACAAGTTGATTGATTTATGGGATCCAGGTATGCAGGTTTTTATGGTTCAAGGTGAGAGACTGGATCTCACCTTGACTGACATGTATTTTCTAACTGGACTGCCCCAGTTGAGTGAGATAGGGTATACGCAGCCCAGGATATCAGCTGATGTTGATATAGAGGATCTCCTTGAGAGATTTTTTCGCGCGGGTTCTGAGGTGCATGCCAGTGCTTTGCTTATTCGTGACTTGCAGGATCCTTCGATGTAGGTGGTTGCGGCTTGCGTACTACAGGTACTTGGGGCATAGGCACCCCACCGATTGTCGGGTGGGCAGGTGTTGATGGTTCATAGGGCGATGACTGGGACCTATTTTTTGGGGGGGTTGATGTTCCTTACTTGTGTTCGGCGTGAGCTGAACAAAGTGAGGCTACAAGGGGGGGGGGAGTTCAGCTACGCTTCATTTCTGCGTTGCTTCTTTTTCGAGTGGGTGCCTACATTGCGGCTTCATGTGCCGGTTCGGGATGGTTTGAGGAGCGAGCCACGGATGGTGCGGTGGGGAGAGATGATGCCCTAGAGTGGTGGTGGTGCACCTGGACAGTTTTTTACTACAGAGATGTACGAGCAGTGGGAGCAGATGCCAGTTCTATTCGATGACTACCCGTACCGGGATATAGATTTCCGAGGAGATATAGAGATGCCTCGTGCTCCAGGTCAAGCTTGGGGGCCAGATGGTATGTATTTGTTTTTGTTTCTCTATCATACCATGTTTGTATGTTTTACTATGATGATAGCTAGAGGTGTTTTCATGATGATGATGTTGCCTATTGTTGGTTTGTTTGCAGTTGTTGGTCCTTGGCCTCCATAGGATCATCAGGGCCGCAGGGGTCGTGTGGTGGTGGTGGTACATCCACCGGTGGTGGCACCCTGACCTCCTACGCGAGGATTTGTACGCCATCGAGACGATGATACAGAGGGTATATGTGAGACCATCGACGAGTTGTCGGATGGTGTGCCAGATGAGGGTTGGAGATATTTGGACCAACATGTGTTAGACCAGTGTTTCAATGCTCCTCGTGAGTGGAGATCGATTTTGCGATGGATAGCTGTGTTGGCAGCGGGGAGGAGAGCTAGGGACCAGTATGATCTAGAGGAGGAGCCAAAGGAGGCGATGGGCCATGATGACGAGGATTAGGTTATCTTTTACTTGCCCCCAAATGCTGATGAGCATATGGGGACGTTTTTGTGGATATGTATTTATGTACGGATGATGTACTTTTTGTATATTCGGGTGCTAAGGGCACGCTTGAATTTATGACTATATGATGATATATACATTTATGCACATGGATGCGTTTTTCGATTATATAGTCGTGTATGCACGTGGATGCACCTATGTCATTGCTTTTATGTGTTTTTTGCGCATGGATGCAATTGTTTGTGTTTTCTATGCCTGTGGAGGCACGTTCTATGCATGTGGATGCAATACTATGTTTTTGTATGCCCGTGGAGGCACATTCAATGCACGTGGATGCAATATTATGATGGTTTATTTTGTTGGGTTATTTGGTTTTTGATGCCTATGTGATGCACGTTTTTGATGTCCTACATGGTTTGGTTGACGTGCCAATCTAGAATGTTGTTAGCTATTTGGTATGCCACACTGTTGAGATTTCTTGGGACATGAGTGAATGAAATGGATTCAAAGTGTCTAATCATTTGTTTAGTGCGCAGGTATTTTCTAAAGAGATAGGGATCGCGTGCCTGGTAACAATTGTTGAGCTGGGAAACAAGAAGTTGTGAGTCGAGGAAGACGTGAAGGTGACTTATGCCCATCTGGAGGGCAGCGGTTAGGATACCAGTCACAGCGTCGTACTCAGCCTGGTTATTGGTAGCAGCGCCTATACACACTCCGTAGAGGTGGATCAACTTGTGTGAGGGGGAATAGAGTACCCAAGCTGCGAAGGCAAGATTTGGAGACCAATGACTTGCACCGTCGGCGAATCCAACATAGTAAAGTGGAACACGATCCATCTGTGGTCATGCAGGAAAAAATGAAAATGTAAGGTTTTGAAAGTTAACGGAAAAAGTCAATAAAAAACTATACAATATGGACTGTGGTGTCCAGAATATTTTTATGGATAAAAGCGTTTGAGGTACAACCTGTTACGAGGGTTGTGCATGGGGTTTCCTTCTGAGTCGGTCAAAATGTATGCCCCGTTTCCAAGGCAAGTGTGTATGATGTATGGGCCTTGCCACATGGATTCAAATTTTCCTTTTCCCTTTTTGTCATGGGCTTGATCGTAAACGAGGACAAGGTCTCCTTCACTAAATGCTCGTGGGTGAACATGTTTATCATAATTGACTTTGGATCGGTTCTTTGCAGCTTCAATTGTTTGGAGGGTTGCGTGGCGATCTTTGTCGGCTTGCTCTAAAAGAATTAAGCGTTGTTCTATTGGTGAAGTATCTAGGAGGATTTCGATCATGATATGCAATGTCGAGATCTGACACTCAATTGGGAGGACAAATTCTACGTCGTGAACCAAATGGAAAGGGGTGAAAACAGTGGCGGTTTTATTCGATGTGCGGTAATCCCATAGTGCGGGGAAGAGCATGTAATTCTAATTGGACTTATGTCGGTCGACAATGCACTGGAGGATGGTCTTCAAGATTTTTTTAATTACTTCGACTTGGCCGTTCCCTTGGGGGTAGTAGGAGGAAGAGAAATGATGTTCAAATTTAAGGAGGGTTGACAATTCTCGCCAAACAGAGTCTTCAAAGTGAGAACCATGGTCTGATACGAGTTGTTTTGGTACTCCTAAACGAGTGATAACATGGTTGAAGAAGAAGCGGGCTGCAGTGTCGACTTTGCAGTTAAAAGTAGGCATGGCTTCTGCCCATTTGGTAAAGTAATCAACGGCCACAATGATGTATTTATGGCCACCAGCTGATGTAGGATTACACTCCATGAAGTCGATGGCCCATTTGCAAAAGGGGCCAACGGTGACGACTAGATGAAGGGGGGAGGGAGGGGTTCTTGCTTTGGGGGCAAAGAGCTGGCATTTTTGGTAATGTTTGACTATTGTGATACAATCGGTAAATAGTGAGGGCCAAAAATAACCTGTGTGGATCACCTTTTGGGCAGTGGCCATGCCGGAGAAATGGCCGCCGCAGGCACCGCTATGACAGTCATTAAGGACTTGTTCTGCTTCTTCTCAAGAAAGGCAACGTCGTAGGATTGTGTCGACACCGCGTCGGTAGAGGACATCACCTAAGAGGAGATAGCGGGGAGCGTGGTGGCGGATGCAATAGCGTCTATAACGGTTGACATTGGGTCGAAACTTTTATGTACGGAGGTAAACCAAAATGTTGTCGTACCAAGGGTCGTTTGACGAGATGATGAATAAATGGTCGTCAATTAGATCGGTATTGATAGCCGGTGATGACGATGAGGGTGGTAGGTCCGTAATGAGTTGAGCGAGTGCTAAGGCTTTGGTGCTCTTCAGGGTTTTGAAATTCAGGTCATATTCTTGTATGATAATCACCCATTTAGCTACGCGGCCTTGCAGAAGGAAACGATTCAAGAGATAGACCATTGGATTGGAATTTGCGACAACTGTGGTATGGTTAATAAGGATGTAATGTCACAACTTCTGTACTGAAAAGACGACGGAAAGGAATATTTTCTCTTCGTATGGGTACCGTAGCGGTGGGCTAGATAAGGTTTGGCTCACATAATAAATGACGTGCTCTTGAGGAGCAGTGTCTTCTTGAACAAGGACTCCTGAAATGGCATAGTCGGATGTCGAAATGTAAAGAATGAAATCTTTAAAGAAATCTGGAGGGGATATCAAAGGGGCGTTGGTGAGAGATTTCTTCAAGTCGTCGAAGGCTCCTTGCGCTTGATCGTCCCACACAAAAGGGATGTGGGTACGAAGCAAACTAAGGAAACCGTGGACCGTTGTGGCATAATCAGGTACAAAACAGCGAAGGAAATTTGATTTGCCTTGAAGGCTCTGTAATTGTCGAAGCTTACGAGGTGATGGGAGTTCTAGGATGGATTGGACCTTTAATGGATCAACTACGATATTTTTCTGTGAAATAATGAAACCTAACAACCGACCTACTGGAACGCAAAATACACACTTGAGGGGGTTCAAGCGGATTTTTTACTTGCGACAATGTATGAAGACTTGTCGGAGGTCATTTAGATGATCGGATCATTTTTTCGATCGAGTCGTGAGGTCATCAAGGTAGACAAGGATAATGTGGACCAAGTCATGGAAACAATATGTCATGGCTCGCTGAAAAGTGGCTCCATCATTTTTAAGACCAAAGGGCATAACTCGGTAAGAAAAAGTGCCCCATGGGGTGGTGAAGGCATTTTTGTACTAGTCTTCCTTGCGAATGTGAATTTGGTTATACCAGGAGAAACCATCCATGAAGGAGAGTATCTCATGGCTCGCACATGCGTCGATAAGTTGGTCGATAAATGGTGTTGGAAAGTTATCTTTGGGGCAAGCGAGGTTTAGGTCGCAGATGTCAGTATAGAAACGGATGGTGCCTTTCTTCTTGTTAACTGGTACTGGGTTAGAAACCCAGGTGGTGTAGGCTATGGGGTAAATTAACCCTGCTGTTCGAAGTTTCTCAATTTTCGTTTTGATGGCAGGAAGCTTGGATGGATGGATGGGTCATTGCTTTTGGCGGACAAGTGGTACATTGGGCCAAGTGTCAATATGGTGTTCTACAATAGCGGGATCAAGACCCGGCATCTCGGTGTAGGACCATGCAAATACGTCTCAAAACACTTGGAAGAGTTTCCAGTAATTTTGTACCTCATCCTCCGCACATGATGCGCCCAAGGAAATAAGTTCGGGTATTCCGGGCTTAAGAGAGATGTCAATTTTAATAACGGGTGAAATGTTGGCCATGTTCCCTTCTTCAAAGGCATCAAGGGCTGGGATTGGATCCTTGAACCAATCGACTTTAGTAGGAAGGAAATCTTTGGATTCAACGGAGAATTGGTTCGCCATGGAAGAGGTAGATGCTTCAGGGATGAAGTATGATCGATGGTGCATATCATCCCAGGGGTAGTCTGGTGTAGTAAATGCTTCAAGGATTTCTTCATCATTACGAAAGCATTGTGTTGTCAAATCGGCTGACTGGGGTGCGCTGGTTGATGAGATAATATAAATGGTATTGATCTCTTCTTATGAGGAATATTTTGGGGGATATATTTCCTCGATAAGGGGAGGGGATATCTCTAGATCGGCATTATTCAATTCGTATAGAGCTACTCTATACTCTGGGAGATCAGGGCAGTGATGTGAGTAATGTCCGTGAATGTTGCATATCGCACAATGGTGGTTGGTACGCAACGATTTATCGCGAGGCTGAGGGGGCAGGTCTAGTTTGACAACTGGGATGTTAGTGTCATCATCCAACATTTGCATGTGTTCTTGAAGTGCCGGTAATTATGGACATTGATGGGTAGCATGGCCTATATCGTCGCACAAAGAGCACTTGGGGGGAGCATAGATTGTTGGGGGATTCTTCGCCAACTTGGGAGTCGGTAAGGCGGTGCGGGTTGTGGGTGTAGTGGTGTAGGTTTGTGGGCCTCTGCCCCCATTGTAGCAGAGTTGAGGGGGAGCATTGTTGGATGTTTATACAGTGGCCCCTGTTGGAGGTGGTCTGTTTTGGATGTTCACTATCCCTGGCGATGGACGGTTAGAAGTATTGATGGGCTGCACCGGTTGTAAAATGGAATTTGTTGTCGGGGGAGGGGTTGGGGTAGGTAGGTACCACACAGGTAATCCTAACATTAACCCTGGAAGATTGAGCGTAGCCATTACTGGCTTGTTGATGACTCCTGAAGGAGGAAATAAGAATGGGATAGTGTGAATCAGTGTTGCTCCGATATGACTAGGCACTGCGGGTGGTTGTGGCAGTAATGGTGGATGTTGAGTAGGTGGTTGTGTGTTGTGCGAAAGGGTGCACAAATCAGATATTTAAGTTATCCGCAAAGGGGGTGGGATAGATTGGAATGTGGAAGTCATGGGAGTATCTGAATATATCCCAGGTCCAACTGAAGAGACGAACGATGTGGGTGCACTCTGAGCGGGTTGTTCAATCATAGGTAGAAATTTTTCAGGTGCGGCAAGGGCATTAGGAGCGTAGTATGTTATCTTATCGATTTTGACTACATTTCCTTCGTGGGGAAACATCATGAGGTGGAAGACAAAAGAAGCGACAGCTTTCATTTTATACATGTAACTCCGTCCTAATAGGAGGTTGTAATCAAGTTGGGCATTGATGACCTCTATGTCTATGAGAACCATTTTGCCACCTAATTGTACGGGTACGTTGGTTAAAAGGCCCCGTGGTTGAGCTGAACGACCATCGTAAGCTCGTAATGCGGTAGTTGATGGGTGCAGTGTGGGGGATCCGATTTTCTGCTAGACAAAAGTCAACATTACGCAGGTGGAGGCACCTTCATCGATGATGCATCGATGAAGGACAAGGTTTCGAATGGATATAGAAACTTGAAAAGCTAATGTCGAAGGAAAACGTGGCTCAGCTTGGTCTAAGTCAAATGCCATCATATGTGAGTCGTTAGGGTCTATGGAACCAATGGCGGATAACAATAATTTCCTCTGTGCAAAACAATTTTTTAGGACCTCTAGGGCGGACATAACAGCGAGGGACTGAGCTAAGTCTTCTACAATATTATAGTTTGACGCTGCATGAGCGTTAGGATTGTTGCTGATCTATCTTAAGGGGAAGCGAGGGGCTTTAAGACCTTCATCCATTGGCATATTAGGTATGCATAATGGTTGATCAGTTGGGAGGGTGCTTGAGGATGGATCAGTAGGTGTGGTTTCAGGGGCTGAGCCGTATTGGTTTCGGCAAGTTTGTAGGTTGATATCATTTGATGACATCATTAGTAGATGGTGAGTGCCCGAATCTGTATGCTGGTAATCAGTTGCAACATAGGTGATTTGCTGCTGTGGTGCAGTGGATCCTTGTGGGGGATCCATTTGATGGGTGTTGACTACTCCTTGGTTGGGTAAAGGATTTTGCAATATCATGGGTTGCGGCTGAGGAGGTGGCGCTAGCTGTGCAGCATGTCCTTGGCGTTGGGCATCATCAGCCCAAAGTTGACGTGCTTTCTCCAAATGGGAACAATTATGTGTGTAGTGGTCGTATACCGAACAAAAGGAACATGGATGGTTTGTTCTTAAGTTAGTTTTTTTACCCTCTTTCGGTGGACGATCAGGGTTTTGGTTGGCGGGAGCAATGTTATTATTATTCGGAGGATTAGGTGGTTGGCCTCCTTGGTTTTGAGGTTGATTATTTCTGCGGTTGCGTCCTCTTCCGCGGTTCTGTTGACCTCCTTGATTATGCTGGTTGTTGTGGTTTTTGGGTTGGTTTTGTTGTGCATATACTTGCCCTTGGGAAATAGGGGGGTTTTGAGGTCGTGCAAGTGTTGGAGCAGGCTACGGTGGATAGTAAGCAGGAGGGTTCGAAGGTGGACCCAGTGCTTGTTGTGGTTGTTGGTAACCTTGAGCTATTGGAAGTGTTGGGGCAGACGGTGCTGCTTGTTGAGGGTAATAAGCCGATTGGGCTTGTGGGTGAACCGGGGTATGATTGGCCTGTTGGTTATAGTATGTAGGTGGTGCATAAGCTAAGGGTGGTTTCCCATAACACTGTGGTGGACATGAGGGTCCATGAGTGTGGTGGGTGTGCGTCATTGGAGCATACAAAGTTGTAGCTCCAGAATGAGATGTAGCCCTAGAAAGGTCTGGGGTGCTGTTGGTACTCATCATGGTGAAGGGTTTTTTGTGTGCCATAACCTGGCCAATGATGTTGTCAGTGGCATGGGATGCCCCCGGTACATCGCTCTGAGATGGATCACCGCGCGGGGCATCAGGTAAGATGGTGTATAAATAGCCAGACTGGGCGTAAATTAAGTCAAACTGCTAGGCTTTTAAAATGGATTCTTCTTCCGACTGAGGTCGTTCAGAAGCCACATCCTTGACTATGAGTGGAAGGAGGGATTTCAGGAACCAATCTAGGAAAATGCGGTTGTCTAGCTTGATCTTGCATAGACTACGGCGCTTACGCCACTCATGGATATGGTTTGTGATATGGGTGGCCGTATTCTGTCTACAAGACAGTAGGATTTCTACTCCTGCATCATAGCGGACAGGTGGTTGAAAGAACTGTATGAAAGTCGAGGCAAGGGATTTGAGCGTAGGGTGTGTCCCATGAGGTTGCTCGATGTACCATTTGGCTGTCGAGCCAGTGAAAGTTCTTCGTAATAGACGTAGGCGTATAGAATCATCTACTATGGAGTTTGAGGAACACCATAGGTGAAAAGACATAATATGATTTTGTGGGTTTTCACCAGCCTTCCCTTCAAACTTAGGGATGTCTGACGGGAGTTTTGTGGGCATGGGGGGCCAAGTAGGGTCATGTCTAATGGGGTCATTTGTTAATCTTGACAAGTCTAGTAGGTTAAGACTAGCCATAAATGGCAGACTTACAGAGGGGTGTGACATGGTTGCTGGGGCATAAGTGCTAGTGGTATAATTATTGATCGAGCCACTGCCCCCAAAGGGAATATTAGCTGTAAAAGGGATGTTCCCTCCACCCAAAGGTGTGTGAGAGGGGCCTGCGCCCCCAAGTGTAACATGTGTTACAGATGGGTTTGGAATGGTTCCAGTAGTTGCTGGGATCGAAGTAGTGGGGGGCATGGTAGGTGTAGGTCCCATGTTGGGCATACCTAAGGTAGGTGTGGGTCCCATGTTTGGCATGCCTAAGGTAGGTGTGGGTCCCATATTGGGCATACCTAAGGGATTTGTTGTAGTTGTGGCTACCGTGGTGGCCACTATTGTGGTGGCAGCGGTGGTTGATGTTCCACCAACAGTCCCTGTGAAGAAAGGGTCAAAATTCATACCAGCCATGGGGCTAGTGGGTGCGGTGTAGATGGGATTTTCGGATTCTGCCTCAGAGTCAGATGTGAAATGAGGTGCGTCAGAATTGGATGACGGGGCTCTATGTCGATGACATGTGGAGTCAAGAGACAATGCTCTTTGTCTATGACTAGTGGTGTCAAGTGAACCCTACTGCGGGGGTTCACCCTGGAAACGCCGAGAATGTCTCGGGGACTCAATGGTGACAGTCGGCTAGTAAAACTAATGGGTGGTGGTGAGTGGAAAGCTTGAAAACCCTAGTGCAACTGTGTGTGCAGGAGGGGAGCGCAAAAACAATGGCACTTAGGCCAACAACCAAACTCAAAACACTTACTATAACAACTGTGCTATAGTGAGTGGAGTAATCAAAAAATGTAATCAAAATACCAACAAGCAAACGGCTCCTAAAAAATGAAAATGGTGGACTCACTAAACCAAGGGGAGGTAGGAGAGCATGCAAGCACCTAACTAAAAAGGTATTATGATTCAACAAGATGTATCCTCTGCAAGGTGGTGAAATCCAAGTCAGACAATATGAATTGTAGAACCAAAGGCTAGATATCCCCCTACTGGGAGGGACACCGGGTAGACAATCCCAGAAGATAGGCCACTACGATACCCCGTTCATGACACGTCCAGAAAGGTGAATATGCATATCCTGTTCTATCTACGTTGTAATCCCATACGGGTAGTACACCGAAAACAACGATTAGGTATCCTTCGGTGACTGAATGGATTGCGGTAGTCCACTTAGGCCTCTGGAACCAGTCTTGCTACTTCAACCCTCCTAAGGGAGAGGCCTTTCTGACAAGTTGGTGTATAACCGTGCCAATAAGTACTAGGGGATTTTGGTACCCTAAATGTCAACCACTATGTCGCAAAATGAAAGTGAGTGAGGGGTGTTATTTGGATACCTATCCCCTCAATCTTACTTAACTACAATATTATTTTGATGTTCCCCAAGTGGGGTTAGAATGTTGGTTGAGTTAAATAGATTTTAAGGCTCACTTTGATTTATTGTGACAAATTGTGTGATGGTATAGTTATGTAGCAAAAAATAAAGTGCCTCTCTTGGGAGAACATTCACAAATTAAAATAATGATTTCAACTTGCAAAATATGACAACAATTTAAATGTAAATGCTTTAACAACTTCTTTTTCAAAAAATATGGGAAATTTTTTTCAAATGTTAAGGTAAAGCAAATAACATAAAAAATGAGTGAATCTCTAATGTTGCAAGAAATAAAACAGTAGGCTGTCCAAAAATTGCAGGGGAGATGGCTGAAAAATATGGGCTAAAATGAGCAAAACTCAAAAAAAACGAATCGGACGGTACAGGCGAAATCGAAGCTGTCTGAGGCGAAATTCACGATCTGGATCGTGGCTTTCGGGCTAAAATCAGCGATCTGCGTCACGACAATTTGGGAAAAGGGCGTGATGGGAATCGCGGCTCGGGGGGGCTAAAGGCACGATGTGAATCGTTGCTATAGGGATGAAACACACGATGTGGATCGCGGCAAACAAGCGGAAACCCGCGATGTGAATCACGGCTGACAGGGCAGAAACCCACGATGTGAATCGCGGCTGTGGGTGCTAAAAACGACGATTTAACGGATGGAAAAAGTCACAGAAAACAAACCCAAAAATTGAAATTTTGGGTTGTTTGGGCTGCAAAAAAGGCCAATGGCTAGGGCAGCAAGCAATGGGTTGAGTAGTAGGCCAGATCTACAACAATGAAAGTAAATAACAACTAAAAATTGAAGAAATATAGATCTAAATCAAAGATTCAAAGATTCGAAACGAAGCGGAGTCGCCAAAAACTGTTGCTTGGGTTTTCACCCAAGCATGTGGTAATGAGCACCTACTAACTTGTAGTAGCAGTTTAGATTAAACAGTAAAAGTAAATAAATGTAAATAGTAAATCTTGATCCAACATATGCAAGTAAATAATTCTAGATTAAAAACAGTAAACGAAATTTATTCATAAGAGAAATAAATAAAAACTTGAATATTTTCTATTACCTCAAAGGGTGAGGATGGTTGAGCTTGAGCAGCTACAATGGTGAGGTGATCCAAAGATCTAATCATCTCTTCTTCTCCAAGATGCTAATGGGGATCTTCAAACTCAAAAAGGAGGCAAGGGCTCTCAAGAAAGAATTTGGTAGCATAAGGATAGGATGAATGTGGATGAATAGCGAGGAGCCCCTATCACCTTTTTATAGTTTTTGGGTGATGGGGAATACCATTGTGGTTTAGGGAAACCAATGGTATTGATCAAAATGGTTTAGGTTTCTTTTTTCTCTTTTTCCCTCTTTTTCCTTTTTTGAATATATTTTATATTGTATTCCCTTTTAATTGATTTTTGGGAATTTTGGACCATTTTTTAGGGTTTTTTGTATTTTTTGAGGAAAATTACATCTTTTGAGGGGTAAAAGATAGATTTTGGTCTTTTTGGTGACCTTTTGAAGGTTTTAGAGGCTCAAATGGTGGAAAAAGTGGACAAAGGGGTCATGGGAGTAGGGAAATGAGCTGGTGAGCACTTTTTGGGTGTTAACAAGCATGGATATACACGACTCTCCCATGACTCCATGTTTCAGAGGATAAACGGTGGGTAAGACCTCCACCCCTCCTAATAAATATAAATCAAATTGGTCAATCAATTTAAAATATAAATCAAATTGGGAAATCATTAATTGAATCATTTAATCAAGTTTGAAAATTTGTTTGATCAACATAATATGCATTCTTGCACAATAAAAAAATCACCTTGAAAAATGATTTAACATTATATAATGACATTAAATGATTATAACTAGGTTAAACATTGTATGGCATCTCAAATTTAAATGAGTGATACATCCCAAAAATTAATTTAAAAATAGAGAAAGCGTTATTGATGTTAACCATTAGCATACACAATATCTGTAAACATTGACAACATAGTAGAAAACAATAATTAGAGAATTAAACAAAATATTATAATCAAGTATGTGTGCATAAAATAAGACAAAAAAATATGCAACTAGATTAATCAAAATATAATGATAATATTACTGTCAGAACTATAGATCTAGCTAAACTAGCTTACCTTTCTTAGCAATCAATAACATATCAAAGTACAGAAAGAGAACAAGGAAAAGAATACACCAGATATACGTGGTTCACCCAATTGGGATAAGTCCACGGGAAGGTTTTCTTCTTATTATCTCCAGAAATCTCCTTCAATCTTACAAGAGAGAAACTACAAATAACCCCAATACAATATAGCAGAGCTTGTGATCACAATACCATGTGTTGATACTATCTATGAGCATATACCAGTATATCGTCATGTTGTTCACTATGTTACTACAATAATGATGTGACTCCCTTGACCCTATTATATACCAAGAGATGTGGAGGAATTACTCTCACATATTGCATGTGGGATAATATAATTCTCCATAATAACATCTCTTTATATAATGATGGATATCAAGAGTATACTTTACCATAATGAATATGGAATATAATGTATTACTCTTTTACATAATATTGTGGATAAATTCTGACATAATACAAAGACATTATTACCTTCCAAGGAATATAATTAATATATTCCAACAATTACCTCTTGCATCTGGTGGCTTGACCTAACTAAATAGGATGTTTGGACACCCTCGCAAATACATTCATGTGTATGGATATTGTATAAGATTGAGGATATGATCATCCTCACTAGCTATCAAATATAATACCTCTAAAATTACCATCCTACATGGTCACTTTGGCCAACCCTTCTTGGGAAACATTTAGCCCCAAATGCACATATGCACATCAATCATCAACCTAGGAAGGAGGTGGTTGAATCTTGTACAAATGACCAAAAATATCTCAAAAATGAAATAAATATCTCTATATAAAATGGGAAAACAATCCTCCCACAAAACACATGTCAATGATTTGGACCAAAATAAAATTATAACAAAAAAATGGAAAACAACCTTATTAGTCTAGGCCTATAAAGTAAACCATATGCATAGTGCATTAGAGGGAAATTAATGCACTACCCATCAAAGGTATAGCGTGTCAAGGTCGCATCCATAAGCAATTGGAAACTAATCTTCTTTGCAATGAAAGAATGTAAATGCAATTGGCCACCACCAACTTGGAACCCACTAGTGTTAGGGATGGTTTCACTAGCATATATTTGTACATATATCGACTAAATATATCCACAATACTAAGCATCATATTGGGTAAATGGGGAAAATTCATCCTCTCTCATAAAAAACCCGTGGTGCAAATAAATATCCTCCTCTATGGGTTGGTACCATAGATTAATACCAACCCTAAAAAAATTTCCTAGCATGATCCTAGTAACAAATCAATTGTGGCTGGGGTGGCAGGAGGGGGAGGTATAATCCTTTGTCCCAATGGATCAAAATAATTTCAGTACTCTTAGGGATTAGGTTCTGCAACTAATAACTAAGCAGAAGCTCTGGCTCTCCTTCAAGGTCTTCGACAACTAAAGAAAAAAGAAATTATGCAAGCAAGAATTATTGGAGACTCCCAAAGTCTCATCAATACTATGGTCAAGAACTCAAAATTGACTGAAATCCACTTAAAACAAATAGTCACCGGGATTCTATATCTATCCTCCCTCTTCCACAAACTTCATTTATTTCATGTGCTCTACAAGAACAACAAGGAGGATGACCTGGCTACCAACAGAGCAGTTGCATTGGCACCAAGATCGCTCCTCCTTAATGAACAAACATTGGAGGTGGACTCAATCCCCTAAAAGGATTCATGCTTCATCGATGTCATTTGACGGTTATCCACATGAGTGGAGGAACTTGAAGGACAGGTGGGATATCACAAACAATCAGCAGAGCAGGTGGATGAACTGGGCGGCAGGTGCACGCACATGGAGAATTAAAGGGAATAGGCGAAGGTACGTCCTTACGGAGTTATTGGAATTAAACTCCAGTTGGGATAGTCTTTTCACACATGAGAAGAAATCAGATGGAATGGACCTTCAAGCACTCTAGTACACCTTGTTCTCGACCTTCTACTCGTCGCTAAGGAAAATCGACACAAGCAAAGTGTTAGAAGAAAAGGATCGCAGAGCAATAACAATAAACAGAAATGCAAATATAATCACACATACACATTACAAGAGAGACACAGATATATCGTGGTTCACCCAACTTGGGCTACGTCCACACTGAATTTTCCAGTCCTTATTATTATTACCGTCCAGCAAGGTGAAGGGATACAACCTGCAGCACAACCGCTGCACTTCCTCTTCTCTGTTTTCACAGTCTCTCTCCTGATCTCAGAGATCTTTACAATGCATAAAACCTAATACATCTTCATCCTAGCCGTATTACAATGTCTTTATTTTATAAGGGAAATACAATGGGAAAATACCACGGGATACCCAAAACCATGGGCCCGCAAAACAGCTGGCGAAAACAGCCCCAAAAATTTTCTTCGGGGGCGTTGCCCCCGGACCCCCCAACCAGGGGGGATGGTCCCCGCTGGGGTGAGTGTACAGTCCACCTACATATCATATAAAACTGGGGTACAAACACGGCTGATACAATATCATCTATGAGACTAGAAGATCTGGCTCCACAACCAACACAAAGTACAATTTGTTAAAAATTGGGATCCGAGAGAGTACGATCCTACAATAGTGAATGAGGGTGTCTTAATGGGAGACCACATACGGATGTTTTTGTATTTTTCTGTCCAAGTTTGTTGGGATATCATGAAAGGAGTCAAGAAACATTTTACCACCCTTCGTCTTGCGCTTTGCCGATTTTTCTTTGTGTTTTCAAGGAGATTTTATGATGGGCACATAAAGCATCTGGTTAGAAAAGGGAGCAAGGATATGGATTCAAGCGACGAGAGACGAGATTGTTTTCTGTAGCACGAGGTTGTGGCCATGGGGAGACGTCTGTAGGCGTTAAAACAGGCCATGAAAGCTCAGAAAATAAGCATAAAAAGGCTTAAGGAGAAAATGGAGGAACAACTGGAGAAAATGGAGCGAATGGAGGAGTTGGTTCATGAGACCTACGTAATCCAGCATGAACATGCAACGTTGGTAGAAGCCCAAAGACAAGAGCAGAACCAGGTGAATCAGGTTTTGTCTGACAAACTTCTCTAGGTTGAAATTTAGCTGGGAACCATGACTTTTGAAGCCCATGTTCGCCAGGAATTCGAATCCTACCCGAAGCAAGCTGACCAGAAAAGTCCAAGGAATTCCCTTGGAAAATAAACAGGTCTTTAAAAGATGTTGTACAGTCTACTCTTGGGACAGGTTGTATGTTTAATAAGTCTTTCGGTTTTTAGAGTTGTAGTTAGGCTTCTAGTTTTCCTTTTTATGGATAGTTCAGAACTTGCAAGTTTTGTTTTGCACTATGATACTTCCTATAATATCTTGAAGACTAGTCTGTAACTTTCCAAATGACTTCACATTTGGGTTTTGATAATACAAAATTTTACTCGTTCTTGTTAAAATGAAAAACAAATCAATTGTGTCAACAAGTGCATGCACCCTTGAGAGAAGTAGTCTCGATTAAATATACAACATCAGGATACATTCTTCAAACCAATCTTATCTAGCCAATATTGATCCTCCCGTATAGAGGTGAGCACTTTGATTTCCTTCAGTGTAAAGGTTATTCCTCCTGTATAGAGGTAATTGATCAAAGTAATGATGTTGTAAAGTCTTGTTGGACAAGTCTTCGGACTTGTGTGTGTCGAGTCATGATTCTCATGTGAACCTTATGTATAAAGGTATCCATGAGATGGACCTCCCATATAGAGGTGTACCTTCCGCATAAAGGTCATGTTTTACTTGTTAAAATTATTTAATGTTGTGTGATGTATTATTAACCATGATCACCAATTGCTATTAAGTCTCCTTTAGAGATTGATCACCTCTAAAGTGAATTAATTTAGCATATGATCATTTGGTATGGAATAATATAATATGATCACGGCATCCAATAATTCTTCTTAGTATAATTTAATGTGATGGATAATTAAATTTAGCATATATTGACCATGCAGTAAGAGATAAAGAAATAAAAGACAAAGCGTAGAGATCAAGAGAATTCGAATTTCCCATGCATACACTTCAACTAATTAAAGAAAACTTGAATTGTTAAAGCTTCAATTTGTGAAAATCCTCACAATAGATCTAAGAGATGATGTATACCTCACAAGAGTAATTATGATTAAGCAGGAAAATAGAAGAAGAGTGGTCAATGCAGTATAATGAGCAACAGAATAATAATACAGTAGAACTCGGATAGAAGCAAAAATACTTCACACACACTGGTTAACTAATCACAATATGGACAAATAAATAGTACAATGGTAGAGAGGATTCGAATGCCTAAGGTGGCAATTTGAATTAGCCTCTCAGAGTGATCATAAGATCAATAGAGTGTCATCGGAGCACAACTAGGTGTCCTCATGATCATCAGTGGAGTCATCAATGCACAAGTAATTGTCAACTGTCAGTCAAACTGAGTCTAACTGAGTGTGGTAGGTGTAACTGAATGTAACTGGCACATGGAGACACTAACTGAATGAAGGAGGCTCAGTGGAGGGTGCATGAGGAGCTAATTGGAGTCAGAATGGGTAGTCAAGTCTCAGTGGAGGTCCATCGGAGTGCTAAGGTCAGTTAAGAGTCAGTTAATCCTTAAATCAAGGAAGAAACTGAACTAAACTGAAGTGGTAGGTAAGAAGGGTGCCTTTCTCAACTGGTATATGAAAGGAGGGCGCACTAAGCTCTAGGAGGGCTGAAACTGAGTGGGAGGAAGCTCCGGGGGCTGCTAACTGAGGGCTAGGTGCTGGGACTGATGACTGGGATGCATGCAAAATGCATGCAAACCCTAAAAGTGCATGCATGACTAAAAATGTAAATGATCAAAATACTGGTGGGACTAGGATGGAGTATAGGAATATCCTAACACCCCCCCTTAATCCATCCTGGGCCCTGGTAACTAATACCAAAGGTCACCCAATACAATGAATAATAACAGTCAATAATCCAAGGAAGTGGGAAAAATTTCATGGGAAAAATACCCCCCCCCCCTCAAAACAGACTGTAAGGCACACATAAAAAAATAAATGCTCCAAACTCAAGCAGGTGTGATGCTTGGTCATATGTCTAGAGGTATCTTCTTCTTGGGAAGAAGTGGATCATGCTCAAAAGGCATGTGCTTGTACTTGCTCTTCAGTTCGAATGTGATGAGAACAAATCCAAAAGTATGATAATGATCCTTGAACATGTGATTCAAATCAGCTGAGGTAGGATCAAATCTTTGAATGTGCATATAGTCTTTTGTCTTCTCCTTCGAACCACCATGGGTGAGATTATGCCAAAAAGAACTATTACATGTTTGCTTGAAATCAAAATCAGATTTAAGACTTAAAAAATAGTTTCTTGAGATCTCCTTTGAACCAGTAGGGGTGAGATCAAAACCATCATATGTATGAGAAATTATCCCAAGTAGTAATTGCTTAGAATCCAAATTAGATCCAAGACTTGAATCATGGTTTCTTGAGATCTCCTTTGAACCATGAGAGGTGATATCAAAACCAATAGATGCATGAGAAATTATCCCAAGCGAATGGCCATGGTTCCTTGAGATATCCTTTGAACCAACAGGGGTGAGATCAAAACCATGATGTGCATGAGAAATTATCCCAAGCGAATGGCAAAGGCCATATTCTTCAATAACCTTCTGAAAGCATGGAATAATGATCATATAGTAGTAAATAAGAGGTGATTGCTTGAGGAGAGCGAATGCATTACCTTCAATAGCTTATTTGACCTCCGAAATAATCATGTGATCATGATGCAAACCAATAGACTCTGGTGCAAGAGAGGATTTATGACCTTCTGCAATATCTAGAGTGTGAGCTGGCACAGAAAGAGAAGAAAGTTGGAGCATGAGTGTAGAATCTGCAAGTTCTTTGTGAACAACTTCAATATGAGATGATACTGGTGCATGATCTGAGAGACCATCAAGGGGAGCGAATGCATCACTTTGATTGCTTTCGAATGGGTTTGGACAAATCCCTTCATTCGTTTTGCCAAAATTTTCATCCAGATGGGCCCATAACTCTGATGGAGTTTCAACAACATCACAGTATTGGTAGTGGAATCTCATGTATTCAGGCAAAGAAAGCATCATTGCTCCAAAGGCTCCATCACCTTTATTTAACCAATCAATCTTCTCTTCAGGGGATTCGAACTCTCTTTCAAAATGACAATCAAAGAGATCATGGATCTTCAAGTATGCTATCATTCTTGGTTTCCATTCATCATAGTTGAATGGAGAAAGAGGAGTAATTCCTGATGAATACATAGAAGCTGTAAAATACCTGCAAAAACAATAGAGAATATTTGCAACTGCTACTGCTGCAACTGCTACACTCGAAATCTTGGTAATAACCTGCAAAAAACTCTCAAGAATGGAGATAAACAATACTCTCAACATGCTCTGATACCATGTGAAAATCCTCATAGCAAATCTAAGAGATGATATATACCTCACAAGAGTAATTATGATTAAGCAGGAAAATAGAAGAAGAGTGGTCAATGCAGTATAATGAGCAACAGAATAATAATACAGTAGAACTCGAATAGAAGCAAAAATACTTCACACACACTGGTTAATCAATCACAATATGGACAAATAAATAGTACAATGGTAGAGAGGATTTGAATTCCTAAGGTGGCAATTCGAATTAGCCTCTCAGAGTGATCATAAGATCAATAGAGTGTCATCGGAGCACAACTAGGTGTCCTCATGATCATCAGTGGAGTCATAAATGCACAAGTAACTGTCAACTGTCAATCAAACTGAGTCTAACTGAGTGTGGTAGGTGTAACTGAATGTAACTGGCACATGGAGACACTAACTAAATGAAGGAGGCTCAGTGGAGGGCGCATGAGGAGCTAAATGGAGTCAGAATGGACAGTCAAGTCTTAGTGGAGTTCCATTGGAGTGCTAAGGTCAGTTAAGAGTCAGTTAATCCTTAAATCAAGGAAGAAACTGAACTAAACTGAAGTGGTAGGTAAGAAGGGTGCCTTTCTCAACTGGTAGATGAAAGGAGGGCGCACTAAGCTCTAAGAGGGATGAAACTGAGTGGGAGGAAACTCCGGGGGCTGCTAACTGAGGGCTAGGTGTTTGGATTGATGACTGGGATGCATGCAAACCTTAGGATGCATGCAAACCTTAGAATGCATGCAAACCCTAAAAGTGCATGCATGACTGAAAATGTAAATGATCAAAATACTAGTGGGACTAGGATGGAGTATAGGAATATCCTAACACAATTAAGTGTCATTGTATGCCTCAATTAATGCTTCAGTTAAAGCATTAGTTAAAGATATGCCCCAGTTAACTAAAGAACTCACAGTGGTCACTTCAAGTAAATCAATCAGCATGATTTCAGATAACTAAGTGTTAAATAAAAAGGACCAGTTAACTAAAGTGTTTTCACTTTAGTTAAACTAAAAGACGACACTTTAGTAAATCAAGGAGAATGAATTAAAGAGATTTAACTAAGTGACAACAAAGAAGATCTAGTTAACTAAGTGACGACACTTAAGTTATCCACCTAACTAAGTGGGCAATCTTTCAGTTAAGAGGCGAGTTCATCCTAAGTGATAGCTCAATGAGATAAAGCATTACATGAGAAGTGGGGCACACTTTTGCATGCAAGATTGATACATCCAGTTTGAGGGCGACTTCATCCTGAAGTTAGAAGATAAAAATAGAAGAGAAGAATGTATAAATATGTTATATGGGATTCATGAATTCAATGTGAAGCGAATTATCTTATCCTTTGAAGGAAAGCTGCTTTTCTTTGTGTGCAAGATATTATTATTGAAGGCAAGGCGCTTCTCTTTGTGTGCAGGATATTATTATTGAAGGCAAGGCACTTCTCCGATTGATCTCTCTTCTCTATTGCTTATGTATCTTCACTAAGAGTGTTTTCGTGATCTCTTATCTTCCAAAAGAAATCTTCTATTTTGTAAAAGAAATCTTCTATTTTGTAAAAGAAATCATTTTATGCTATCCATTATATTATACTGAGAAGAATTCCTGGGATTTTTGTTGTCATAGTTTTGAGGATTTTCCCCAAGGTATATCTTGTGTTATGGTTGTATGAATTGCATGTGATTGAATTGTCTCATTCCTTCAAGTTTCTGCATCCAAAAGAATTAAAGATCAAATCTCAACCAAATATTAACAGTCTCTACATAAGACTTAAAGAGTCCAGCATTAAAGGACATGAATCTATGTTATAATAGGGTGAGAGTACATATCCCTGCTCCCTCTCCCATGTCTCCCACTAATGTAGGAAGTCGTAGATGTCAACTTGTTGTTATTGTTTATGTTGTCTTTAATGTGTATGATTCACTTACAAATTCCATTAGGTGTGCACTGTAATGTTCCTTGTTAGGAATTTTATTAAAATGGCAATTTTTCACTTTTTTTCCTAGTTAGACCTTTGACTAGTTTTGATCTCTAGGTCCCAATTTTGCCCCAAATGATCCCAAATCTTCTGAGAAGGTATATGAATGGTATTAGAACATAAATATGTGTTTCAGGGATGCCTTTGGACCTTTAAAATACTTCTGCAAATCCTCTTTCAATTCTGATCAATGTAGGTAACTTTACTAGTGATTTTCCTTTGACTAGTATTGGTCTCTAGGTCTCAAATTGACTCCAAATGCCTTCAAATATTCAAGGAAGGTGTATGAATGATATTATAACTTGAATATGATTTTTATGGATGACATATGTCCACCAAAAGACCTCTGCAAACTCTCTTAAGATTCTGAACCAATTATGCAATTTTACTAGTAATTTGGGGTTCAAATCCCCCTGGGGTAAGCACTGAAAATGGCTTCCCAAATGCCTCCAAACCCACTCAAATTTATGAAAAGAGGTATGTAATGTATTAAGTATTTTATTAAAGTCTCATATGCACCATTAATGGATTATTACAACTGTTCTCACCCTCTCCCATTCAACTGCAAAAATCCCTAATTCGACCCTTGGGGAAATGGCACTATTTCACCTCCCAATACAACTAAACTGAGTAAAAATGCTTCAAATGCTCAAGTACAGTACATGAAACTTGTAGAATACATCCATGTCAGTATATTGATCACAAATATATCATAGAATCATCCATTCATTCGAAATCATCATCAATACATTGGCTCACAACAAGGTAGTGGGGAAATGGCATTGTTCTTCCATTAAAAATGAGATTTATACATTTCTACTTGGAATTTCGACCTGAAACTTTTTGGAGATGAAGAACAGAGTATTTAATTCATATTACAAAAGAAATGGGGCATTAAAAGCTTCCCCAAAGAGTACAATAGCTCACCAAAAACGCCCTCCCTCAAGGATCAAGAATATGCCATCAAAACTGGAAATGGTTGAAGGAGTGAGCTGCAATAGAAGAAACCATGAGCTGCCCTGTAGCTTACACCTGCAAATAAAGACTCCATTAAAGCTCCAAATGAAAGGTCTGAATGGCCTTTCCAATTACCAACTTGGATGGGAATCTTTCACCCTCGAAATTGGCTAAGGCAAGAAACTAGTCATCCACTAGCTCTCCCTCTTCACAAATGCAATTGCAAATTCTACAAATGATCAAAAGCCGCTTTCATTCTTTGTTATTGATATTTATAAAGTTCTAATGGCCTCCATGGGTCGAATTCCTTCCAAGAGACTCATGCCAACTCAAGTTGGGAAGAGATTCCAAAGAACGCCACTTGTACAACAATTCCTAGTCTCCCACTTCCACCAAATCACATGTGGAAGCATCTTAGCTGCCCTAACACCCTTGAGCGCCCTCTTGGAGTCTATTTTTAGCCCTGACATGTCATATATGTCATATGTCAGCCTTCAGGTCTGATTTGTGTCATAGGTGTCATAGCATCTTCATCATTGTTGTCATAGAGCTAGAGAATCTAGCCCAAGTGTCTCACTAGCTCCAAATTGCCTCTTCCTCTTCCATGGGAGTTACTCTTCCTCTATATTTCGACCTTGGATGATTCATGCCATGAATAATACCTTTTGGACTCCCCCAAGTATGTTACCATTCACCTTGAATTCGAATTGGTGAGAGAATGAGGCCAAATGTAGTGGGGAAATCTAGCCATATGTGGGTCCCACTTCCTCCATGTGTCTTCATGATCAAATGCCACTTTGATTTTCACTTGTATATATTTATTTAGGTCCTTTATTAAATATTTATTCCATTCTAATGTTCAAACATCATTTATTATCTCCATTATTCCAAATCCCAAAGCTTCCACCCCAAACCTAGGAAACTAGTAATTTTCCTCCTTGGCAATTATTTGACCCTTAACATCAATTTTACAAACTCTAATGAATATGGCTAATGTGATTAGGCCATTGTGACCCAATTTCAAATTTGGGACATGACAAATCCTCCCTTCCCAATATTGCTTGTCCTCAAGCAATTTCAAACATGGGTGTTGAAGAAACTGCTTTCTGTATAATTCTTTGAAGTTGCCATTGAATTGCCAAACCTTGAGTATTTGAGTTTCCATGAATATTTTAGAGAGGAACCACCATGCTTGCTACTGCACTACTCTGATTAAAATCACTTTATTAAGTGGGGAATCCATCTCCCATATTGCTTGCTTCCCCCCAAAAAATGAAACCAATGAGACAAAAATTATTCCAGGGTCCCATTGCTTGTATTGCACCCCAACAATTAAGAGTGCTCTCCAACCTACACCATTAGATAAGAGGATTCCTGGATCCCATTTTCTTGTATGCATTCTTCCAAACATCATGAGTACCAAATATATATCATCAAAGTGCATAACAACATAATGAAAATGTACATCAAGGATATGCTTCATCAAAGAGTCATGAAAGTGCTTATACCTCCAAGCAAGTAGACCACCATTTTTCAAGTGCATACAAGCTTCAAGTGACCAATCAAATCTGCTCCAATGACATAGGTGAGGATCCCATGTCCTATAATGCTGCTCCAAAAGGATGTGATATGCATCAAAATATTCAGCCATGTATTCTTTCATCCAAGAAGTGAATGAAGAATCTCCACTAGAATTTGAACCAAATAATGAGCAGAAAAAACAAGGAGACTTCAAATGAATCAAAGAAGTCTCACCCATACATCCATGAATGTGAGAATCATAAAAATATAACAAAGTATGTGGCTGCCAACAAAAATGTTTTCCAATCATAAATCTATTCTCCCAAGTGTTGGATGAAGTTCCTCCAACATCAAATGAATCAAATGTTGAGCAAGAAAAACCATGAGTCTTCAAGTGACTCAAATGCATATAATAGGTGCATCCATGTAGATTTGCATCATCATAAAGTAACAAATAATGTTGCTGCAAATGTGAATAAGAATGTGCTCCAACCATATCATCATAAAAATTAAATGTAGGAGTTCCATACTCCTCATGTGGCACCATCAAAAAGAACCCTTTCACCCATACTTCATTGAGACTAATGTTGCAAAACCTGGAATTGTAGGATGTAGGAGAATGAACCAAATCACCCAAATGATCAAAAAGTACAGAAGTTTCATCATGGGAAGGATCCATATGGGTAGTATCATGCAGCTCCTTCAAAAGTGTGAACTCTTTGTCATAGTTTGGTTCCAATGTAGAGGAATCATGCTCTTCTTTAAAAATTGCATAACCTTCATCAAGAGGCAATTCAAATTCCTCTTCCACCACATCAAGTGTTTGGATATCTTCAAGTTCATCTTCAAACACATCAAGAACATTCAAATTTTCACATTTCTCATGATCCACCATGTTATGAGAATCCTCCAAACAATCTACCATTTGACAATCTGAAACATAGGAGGAAAAACAAGTATCTTGCAACTTTTCAAGAAGTTGCTCATTTTGAATTGTGAGCTTATGAATATCCTCATTATTCTTCAAGTATGCATCATGTAACAATTCATTAAGCTCAAACAAATGGTTTCTATCAAAAAGCAAATACATGAAATTACCTTTGATGTGGCACATTGCTCTTTGAATCTTCTCCATGTCTTCAAGGAAGGATGTTTCCTCCAATGAAGTAGCTCTCCAACAGGAATTTGACACCAATGCTTGAGTGTCATGGATAATGCTGAGGGACTCTTGGATCTTATTTTCATTCATCTTTAAGGACCCTTCAAGAAAATGAGGCTCTTGCAAATGAACCTCCTCATCTTCTTCAATTTTGCTTGGACCAACTTCATGAAGCTCAAGTGGTGATGGGGAAGTTGATCTTGGTTCTTCTTCAACTGCTACAAGGTCTTCATTATCATGCTTAATGGAACTTGGGCTTGCAGCAACACTTTCAAAAGTGATCTCTATGTCACCAACATAGAGGTGTGAGCACCCATCAGTAGGTACTCCTTCATAGTTTAAGCATCCATCAGTAGATGCTCTTTGGTTCATGTCTAAGCTAGAAGGTGTCTCGAAATGATCTTCCATATTTTCAATAGAATCTTCTTCATGCTCTTGTGATGTCTCTTCATTTTTATCCTTCAAGCAAGATGATGCATTTTTTCCCTTGTTTTCCTTATGATCCATATCTTTGGAATCTTTTTTTGAAAAATTCCCAAAAGCTCTCCTCAAGTGGGACATAATTTCATGCACACATGTATGATACTCACTCCAAGGTTCTTTACAAGAAGGGCATAAACCTTTCTTTACTAACTCCACATCTTCATGTTTGGGCCTATTTTCAAAAACATGTTCAGCAAAGTACTCAAAAGACATGGCATTTTGTGTATTTTTGCTAAAAGCCAAATATTCTTGATATTTTTGATATTGTTGGGGCAAGGTTTTATATTTTGCTCTCCATCTTTGGAACTCAGTCATAGAATTATCTTTGGTTGGTGTGACACACTCATATTCATCAGATTTAAAGTCATAAGAATAATCTTCATTTCTCTTGAAATTGTAAGAATTATTGCATGATGGCATCTCTTCCTCATACCATTCACATTCTTCTTCATATTGCTCATAAGCATCTGCATATTCCTCATAAGAATTGTACTCATAGGATTCATCATAATAGTAAGACATGGCTGCCAATTATTCTTGAATGTATGTTCCTAATCCACAAGTGCAAGGACCATGCTCTGATACCACTGTAATGTTCCTTGTTAGGAATTTTATTAAAATGGCAATTTTTCACTTTTTTTCCTAGTTAGACCTTTGACTAGTTTTGATCTCTAGGTCCCAATTTTGCCCCAAATGATCCCAAATCTTCTGAGAAGGTATATGAATGGTATTAGAACATAAATATGTGTTTCAGGGATGCCTTTGGACCTTTAAAATACTTCTGCAAATCCTCTTTCAATTCTGATCAATGTAGGTAACTTTACTAGTGATTTTCCTTTGACTAGTATTGGTCTCTAGGTCTCAAATTGACTCCAAATGCCTTCAAATATTCAAGGAAGGTGTATGAATGATATTATAACTTGAATATGATTTTTATGGATGACATATGTCCACCAAAAGACCTCTGCAAACTCTCTTAAGATTCTGAACCAATTATGCAATTTTACTAGTAATTTGGGGTTCAAATCCCCCTGGGGTAAGCACTGAAAATGGCTTCCCAAATGCCTCCAAACCCACTCAAATTTATGAAAAGAGGTATGTAATGTATTAAGTATTTTATTAAAGTCTCATATGCACCATTAATGGATTATTACAACTGTTCTCACCCTCTCCCATTCAACTGCAAAAATCCCTAATTCGACCCTTGGGGAAATGGCACTATTTCACCTCCCAATACAACTAAACTGAGTAAAAATGCTTCAAATGCTCAAGTACAGTACATGAAACTTGTAGAATACATCCATGTCAGTATATTGATCACAAATATATCATAGAATCATCCATTCATTCGAAATCATCATCAATACATTGGCTCACAACAAGGTAGTGGGGAAATGGCATTGTTCTTCCATTAAAAATGAGATTTATACATTTCTACTTGGAATTTCGACCTGAAACTTTTTGGAGATGAAGAACAGAGTATTTAATTCATATTAAAAAAGAAATGGGGCATTAAAAGCTTCCCCAAAGAGTACAATAGCTCACCAAAAACGCCCTCCCTCAAGGATCAAGAATATGCCATCAAAACTGGAAATGGTTGAAGGAGTGAGCTGCAATAGAAGAAACCATGAGCTGCCCTGTAGCTTACACCTGCAAATAAAGACTCCATTAAAGCTCCAAATGAAAGGTCTGAATGGCCTTTCCAATTACCAACTTGGATGGGAATCTTTCACCCTCGAAATTGGCTAAGGCAAGAAACTAGTCATCCACTAGCTCTCCCTCTTCACAAATGCAATTGCAAATTCTACAAATGATCAAAAGCCGCTTTCATTCTTTGTTATTGATATTTATAAAGTTCTAATGGCCTCCATGGGTCGAATTCCTTCCAAGAGACTCATGCCAACTCAAGTTGGGAAGAGATTCCAAAGAACGCCACTTGTACAACAATTCCTAGTCTCCCACTTCCACCAAATCACATGTGGAAGCATCTTAGCTGCCCTAACACCCTTGAGCGCCCTCTTGGAGTCTATTTTTAGCCCTGACATGTCATATATGTCATATGTCAGCCTTCAGGTCTGATTTGTGTCATAGGTGTCATAGCATCTTCATCATTGTTGTCATAGAGCTAGAGAATCTAGCCCAAGTGTCTCACTAGCTCCAAATTGCCTCTTCCTCTTCCATGGGAGTTACTCTTCCTCTATATTTCGACCTTGGATGATTCATGCCATGAATAATACCTTTTGGACTCCCCCAAGTATGTTACCATTCACCTTGAATTCGAATTGGTGAGAGAATGAGGCCAAATGTAGTGGGGAAATCTAGCCATATGTGGGTCCCACTTCCTCCATGTGTCTTCATGATCAAATGCCACTTTGATTTTCACTTGTATATATTTATTTAGGTCCTTTATTAAATATTTATTCCATTCTAATGTTCAAACATCATTTATTATCTCCATTATTCCAAATCCCAAAGCTTCCACCCCAAACCTAGGAAACTAGTAATTTTCCTCCTTGGCAATTATTTGACCCTTAACATCAATTTTACAAACTCTAATGAATATGGCTAATGTGATTAGGCCATTGTGACCCAATTTCAAATTTGGGACATGACATGCACGCACATATAACATAAACAATTTATCCTAAATTACCATTTGTAGTTATTCATTAAAATTTGAAATTAATTTTTTTTGCAATAAAACTTCTTAAAACGCATTGGTGTGCCTTATTAACATAAACACATCACAAGGGTTGGGCTAGTGTAAGGGGTATTGCCTTTGATCCCAAGAGACAAATGGAAACAATTTTTGAATGCAACCAAGGGATTACATCTAATAATCAAGTTGAGGCACTAGCCCTATTCCAAGGGCTCAATATCATCAATCCAAGGAAAATCTAGAATTTTATAGTGATCAGAGATTCATCTCTCATCATAAGACATATGTGCAATTCAACAACCCCAATGGATGGAAATATGGCAAGGAATATATTAAAAACACAGCATGAGGCAAAAATATTTGTTTCAATTGAATATTACCATGTCCTCAAGGAATTAAACCACCAATCAAATCAATTGGAAAATGGTGCTTCGCACTTGGAGGTTCAGAAGTTGAAAACAAAATATTGGACTTTAACAATTCCAATCCCATAACATCATGATTTGTAAATAGTCCAATGTTTATTATGCCAAGTAGAGGATTGAATACAATGGTTGCATGCAAACTCAAGTGGTGGCATGACATCAAGTGGAAAGGATGGGTCTTAGCTTCCATGTCACGTCCCCTCCCTTCATACCAGTGCGATGGAGAGGATCGTGATGCTAAAACCGGGCATCTAGCCCCATGAGCTTTTAAATAAGCATTCACATATTATAAAAGAACATATGAAATGTATAATTATAAGAAAACCACAGCAGAAATAATTTCGATAACACATCCATCATACATTCAAGATATTCATCAAATAAATAAATGCAAGTTAACACAAGAGAGTACTTATCTTATAACAAAGTAGTCCCAAGCAACTGGCTATGCAACTGCAACGTTCCACCCAACCATAGGGCAGTTGTGCTTATCAACCTCTTGATGCAACTGCCACCCTCGAGCTGGGCATGATTTCTACAAGGAACCAGGGAACAACAGACTCACACATAGCCAAGCATACACCAAGATGAGCCAAGCCAATCTACAATTGGGTTTATCAAGCTGCTAGGAAATGGAAAGGAAGAATTGCTAAGCTAGTGAGCTCAAGCACAGAGCCAGGGATACCTCTACAAGATCTATCTAGCTTGGCACCCACAGTGCCTACACACCCCACTCAAGGAAGTATTCCCTTCACCAATGCATAGTCCCTCAGGCCATACCTTCCAATCTAGAGTGTCTAAGGTGTGCATAGAAGAGTAGCCAGCCCTCTTGATCTTCTTGAGAGGTTATTTCCCCCCCCACTAGGTTTATCAAGCCAATTCTGTCCACTACCACTCCAAATCTCTTGCTCACAGATTCAAACCAAAACAAGGATGCACATAACAGCAGAACCACAATTATTGGGCATAATAAAAATGTTTCTTCAGTGGGATGTCCAAAGAAGGGGTTTCTACCAATTCAGAAAAACGTGGGAAAGCCCAAAAACGAAATGGCAATTGGGGAACAACCCTGGAGAGCAGAAATCGTTTTCAGAAAAACGTCCATGGGCATTTTGGGGCAAAAACAACCTCCATCACAGTCCCAAATCGTGGCCCTTCTCTCCCAACTGCTGTACAATGCAAAAACGAGCTCCCATGCACGGAAAATGCAGGAAAAAGGGTGAAAAACGTGATGGGGAAAGACCCAGTAGTTCAGACTGCGTGAGAGATGAGAGACTATGGGTTCAGAATGGCTTTGGGCACCATTTCGTGGGTGTTTTCTTGCCCAAGGAGACAAAATACGATTTCCCAGGTTGATGGCTTGCCCCTACACTAAATTGGCTGCCATACCTCTTCATTCCCAAGGCATTAACTGCCTCAACCAATTTCTGGAAGAATTAAATGATTGGGTCCATAACCCATAATGGGTAGTTGGTGGTTTATGGGTTTTCTCATTGACACATGGATTAACACCATTGGCTCAAGGGTTTGAATAATTTCCCTCCCTATTCCTTGTAGAATCATGCCCATGTCTCTTTGTTGCATTGCATAGCTAGTTGTGAGTTTTTCATTAAAATCCGTATTTACATGATGTCTTAATTTACATTGTGCCTATCTAGCACAAGAACCACATGCGTCTATTTTCAATTGCCGATACATAAAACGCTAAATCAATGGTGGGGCCTTGGCCTTGAGCTCCTCACCATGATTAAATAACAATATTTACATCATTTACGATTTAATGCAAAGGGGGTCAAAATGGGGACGTGACATTCCATCAATGCCAAAGCACATTTGCACTCATTCACTATGAATGTGGATAAAATAATTATATGCCTCCAACATTCAAAATAGTATATGCTAATGGAATTTTGTTTTTATTTGAGAATTTTGGAAAATTTATCAACATGAGTTATGTATTGATTATTGGTGGTCAATTCTGTTTGGAAATTTGGATAGGAGATTAGGGAATAGACTGAAATTTAGGTCATTCTCTTCGTCATTGTGGTGGTTAGTTATTGTGTAATATTCCCAATATTGAATTGGAATGTATTTAATCAAAACTATGTAAATGATGTAAATATGCCAGTATGGATTCCTAGTGCGGATCTCAAGGACAAGGCCCGGCTAGTGAATGGCTAGGCATGTATGATGTAAATATTCTTATTTTAACCGTGTGGTTGGCTTATCATGCCAATTCGAAATATATGTAAATATTATGTGGGAAAATAATAAAATGGTCCAAGATAGTTGTGTAAAGAGCATTAGAGGGGCTATGATTCCACCAAAGGGGAGGAAGAAAGGGGGCATATGTGAGACTAAATCATTTGCTAACAAGTGTCAACCTTAGAACTCATATAATTGTTGCCATGTGATTTAAATGAACCACTTACTTCATCTTGACTAATAAATCCAAGCGTTGAATGCATGTGTGAGGTTGGTCGGAAAATCCACTTCATGTAGTTATTGAAGCAAGGGGGTGAATGCACTTTTGTGACAGTTCTTTCAAATGTCAG
This sequence comes from Larix kaempferi, assembly GCA_027924585.1. Lineage (NCBI taxonomy): Eukaryota > Viridiplantae > Streptophyta > Pinopsida > Pinales > Pinaceae > Larix > Larix kaempferi. The sequence continues at coordinate 17,684,419 of BSBM01000337.1, read as the reverse complement.
AAGTCAGTTTTCCAGTGTCAGAAGTATTTTCTCCTATGGTTAGAAGCTATTTTAGTTGTATTTTCACCATCATCTCATATCTCTTGGATTCAACACTGACTCTATCATTCCCTTGTGCATATCTACACTATGTAGAGCTTCTTATTGTTGTTCATGACCAATATCAGACTGTGTTTAACCTAGAAATTTGAATTTAGAGACAGAGATGTAGATTTAAAATGGAAAATAGATGTTTGTAGGTGAGCATAGAGGTTGGGGAAGCTAGGAACCTTTACCCATTGAATTTTGCTACTCATAGATGCTTAAGAAGCCATGAATAACGCTACAAGAGGTTCTCCAACAGAATATAGCAAGTTGTAATCTTGCACACACTAGTAAGCACTGTAAGGCTTGGATTTCCTGAGGGAACTGTGGATCGGTGAAATGGAATGCCTTCCTTGTGTTGTGTGGGGTAGTTGGAAGGATTTCCATGGATATGATGGTTGAGTGAGATCTCTATAGAGCTATGTATGAGCTTTTGGTTGAGCATAGAGAAGAATAGGTTGTGGACTGAGAGAGAGAATCCTGTAGGTGTTTCCTTCGCCCTAGTGGCTTCATAGCCCAGCGTGGGGGTGGCCTCTCAGCATAAATAGTATATGTTGGACAGAGTGTCTATGATTGGGTGGAAAATCACTCTTATATAGCCAATTGCTTGGATATTCTTGTTTAAAGATAAGTATTCTCTTGTATCTGAATATGTGATGCTTTTAATTGATGTTTGTGATTATTATTTTTGCTATATGCATGCTAGAGGTGTGTGGATAGAAATTGTTTATGTAGTGTATTTTTAATTATGCATCTGCACAAATATTGTAAATGTTATGAATTTGTAATATGGCCATGGGGTGAAATTTACAAACCCGTAATTAGTTATTGACGCCTCACGTTGGTTGGATGGATTGATGGGGACATTACTTATGGAGTCAAAAAACTATGGTATTAAGACTCTCTATCATAGTCTAAATAGCTTGGACGACAGTGAACTTGGAATAATTCGGGCCAATGTACTTTGTTTGGGGTTATGGGTATCTGGTGTGTTCTTAGGAGTTATGAAATCTTTCTTGGAGATAACCATTCCACAATAACTAGTTTATGAATATAGTGAATTCTCGGGAGGAGAATCAAAGTCTAGGGTATGTTGAAATTTTAGGATTAGTGGTCCAACAAAAGAGACAAATTAAACATTTAGCAGAAGAGTGCAACATATTACATCATATGGTGATAGGCCTAGTAAGAATTTCTTATTTTGAGGTTTCTCCAAAAATAATGTATGTGGGTTCAAGACAAGACAAAGGGAAATATGAACAAACAAACAAGTAAGAGATTGGAAAACTAGAGATGGAAACTATGGACGAGGAGATAATCACCTTTAGAAAGACCATAATGATGTTCATAGTGGGCATGAATTCACTTAATTCCAGGTTTTTAGTATGTATTGGAACAACAAAAAATTACTTTTAGTCTAGCTCAATAAAATCTATACTAGCAAGCTTTAGTGTAATTCAGCTGGAAAGGATGGGGCTATAAAATAAGTAGAAAACCCTTTTAAATTTGGTATAATCTGCGAACTTGAGGCATATGAACAACATTGTATTTTTGTATTAATACAATGAATAGTGTGGATGCGGATCCTTTTTAATACAATTTACATGTTTCAACAAGAGCCACGAAGTGGCAATGTCCCCGACATTGCCACCTGCTTTATTTGCTTGAAGTCGGAAAGTTTAAGAGTAGCATTCTCTAGTCTACATCAACACAAACAATTTGAGTAATGATGTTTGTTCATAATGATTCATACTTGTGTTTTTTTACTTGATCAATATGTAATAGTACACTCTTAGAAATGATAAAACAACCTTGAAGATAATCATTTGTGTTTTTTCCCTTCAAGATGTAAGAGTGTACACTCTTAGAAATGGTAATAACAAGAATTTTGGACATAATTATTTATAATAGTGTGCACTATTAGAAATGACAACAAGAATCTTGGAGATAGTCAATCACGAAACTCAAATTTTGTTTAAAACCTTAACTAATAACAAGAATCTTGGACATAATTATTCATAATAGTGTGCAATGTTAGACATGACAACAAAAATGACAAAGCGAAGCACTAACCCTACTTGGTTGGGCAAAGAGAGAGCAAGGGATAACCTAAAATAAATCCTCAATAAAAGATACATAGTATAAATTACTTGTCAAAGAAGGTGAAGACATTAATCAGATCAAGAATCTCCATTGATTTGTGTTCACTGCTTGAAAAACAATATTGTCATGTTTTCTTGCAAGTGTACAACCCTTGCACACCCATGTCTTATTGATATTTTATTTTGATAATCCCAACACCATGTCCTTTAATAGAGGTAGTGTTGTATACTTCTGTCACAATTCACATAGCTTGTCATTCACATGCACTAAAGCACCATGCTTCATTAGATTTGCTAGCAGCTTTTCAAGGCCACCCTCAAAATATCCTCTAGACAAAATTTACCAAGTTAAAGGATGTGTTTTCTAATTATCACTTATATAAAGAATGACCATCCCGGTCACTAGATATGTGGCATCATCACCAATATCCACCTGTAGACTTGCATATTATAGTCAGTCAATTCTAACATGTTCGTCCACCTCGAATTTTGAGGGATCCCACCCACTCACAAAAAGATAGTTACAATTTCATTCCAGCAATTTATATGTTAGACCAGGCATAGAGGTTATCCCTCGGGGTGTTAGGTATTTCCATTCCTCTCCGTCGGGTATCACTTTAGCACAACAAAGGCTAGGTTGAAGGTAGTGTGTATATCTTTTTCTCATATACCTTGGATTCATCACAACATATCGTGCAATAATGTGTTGTTTTGTTTCCACGTAGTAGAGACTAATTATGACAAAGTGGCATGTCTTGCACCATTGCAAATTAGATTTTTTTAAATTTGCAAAATCCACATGTGAACCTTGGACTATGGTTATGATTAATTGGTGACGTGACTTTGAGCTATGGAAAAGATTGAATTACTAACTTTGGGGGCTGCAATTTGTTGCAAAAATAACCATTTGAGAAATATTGGTCTTTCCTTTCCCATTTTCCATTAAGGAGCGAGGAACATAAAAGCTTTCGATTGCAATTTAGTTTAAATACAAAATTACAATTTCAACAAATATTGGATAATCAAATTTCATAACTAAAAAATAAAACAAATTTTAATTACATGATCAATCTAACTATATCATCTATGTGGAGTGCTAAGGACTTTGTAGATTGAATTATTTCTTGTTTCTCCTCACTCCAACTTTCCTAAAATAATTACCAAGTAACAATAAACAATAAAGAAAGCATAAGTTATAATGCCTTAACTATACCATCCATGTGGATACTAAGTGAAAGGATGCCAACCAGGGAAATTTTTAGGGGCGAAATTTAGCCAATTGGCTATTTTGGGGGATTTTTTTCAAAAAATAAATTCGCTATTTTATCATTTTTAGCCTCTAATATCGCATATATTTACAGTAAATATGTTTTTTTAACATAATATTCGCCAAAATTTTCAAATTTTTGTATTTAATTGTATGTTTCATATGTAATATTCGCCTACCAATCTATATATATGTTTTTTTCAATCCAAAATAATCGCCTAGAATACTATACTTAAGTATACTTTTATAACCCTTAAAAAATACCCTGATGCCAACATGTTTTTGAAATGTAAGTTAACACTTGGTTAATTGAGTAGTCATGTTATAATATTTCTCCTCCCACATTTGATATGGCAATGTTCTTCACATGAGGTTATTATTGTATAACATTAAGTAAGCATGATATTCATGCCCAATTATCAGGATATGAATCTATGATATAGCCAGGCCTTACGTAATATAGTAAATAAAAACTAACTCATTTTTTTATTATTAAAAAAATAATATAAATCATTCTTTTTAAAAAGAAAGCAAAAGCTATTTTAGTAGAACGTGCATTCCTACTACCGATATAACTCTCTGATCAGGCCAGAGATGATTGACAAGAGAGAAAACAGATCGAAAGGATAAATACTCCTACATGCACAATCATGTGGTCCTTCTCATTTTTGTTTCAAAACCTTTCTTTCCTCCGCTCAGTTATCTTTTAGGATTAATGAACATTGTAAAATTTTATTCATATTAGTAAAGTGGTGGTGTGCTCTTTCAAGGTGCAAATCAAACCTTGCTTTTAGATGGGTCTATGCTAGTGTCCATATTCAATTCACTCAGAGAATCATTACACAAAGTGTTATGGATCCCCACCCCAACCAAGCCATGCACACCTTGCTTCCCTCGGAACAATGATTCATACTTTCTTGTTTGCTACTAAGATTCCGTGATACTTGCCTTTTTAATTTGGCTAAACCCTTGCAAATAGTTCTAGACATTTCATGGGCGCCCGATAGAAAGGGCAGATGCATTATTCTTTCAGGAAAAATCTGGAAAAATATTGTTTCATTGCTTTATTCAAGCTTACATATGTAGTAAACAAAAAATATGCTAGTATGTTTTTTACTGAAACTACAAAAAGGTATGCCTGCTGCTGTATCTTGTGGCTTGTCACATTCTTTTTGGATATCTCTCCATCATTTGATAAATTGATATATGTCGAGATGTGTTAGGAGTACTCGAAAATTTGAGCAATATATATTGACTGCCATGGGCAATAGCAGCAATGGTTGCAGGTCTGATAAATGCTAATCCAATAGTTTATGAGAGGAAAGAACGACCTTCCAGGAACGATATAATCGATGCAGATGAATCGGCTGTTGAGGCTATTGACGAACAAGAAGTTTTTGATATCCTTTTGACACTTGTATAGCATTTCTTTTTTTAATCTACAATGCATTGAAAGAGTTTATATTAGTGCTTAGAAATGGCCAGAAGTGGGCAATGTGGCAGATAAACAACCATCATAGACATGAGCAGTGAGAGTTCTGGATTTGTTTTATAATAAGGGAAGAGCAGATGAAACTGAACAGGGTTTTAAGAATCATGATGATGATTGGTCTATTTCTGTTAAACTCTGTCAGCTGACTTTTGTTTGGGGTTTTTGTGCACATCTTTTATTATTTTGGTTGACCAACACTAGCATACCGCTCATTTATCTTACAGTTTTGCATGGTTTCTTTAGACATGTATTGTTATTCTGACTGATTTCTTAGTTGCCTCGGGGAATCCCCCCTTGTGATTGGATCTTCATCCAATTCACTAAAGTAAAGAGAAGTTGTCTAGGTATCAGTGGCAACACTTCTATAGTTGCACATAGATACACCCTAGTAAAAACCTTGCACTTTAGTGGGTGCTAGTTTTTGTGGCAACAGTGCCTAGTGCTAGTGGCAACAGTGCCTAGTGCTAGTGGCAACAGTGCCTAGTGCTATTTAATTGCAATGATGACAGAAATTCAAAACACAACACATACAATCACATTGATCAATCAATTTATTTGAAACAAATAAATTATTAAAAACATATTCAAAGATCCATTGTGATGGACTGTCTAGTAGGATACCCGCTATAGTTTACAGTTCAAAGTATATCTTGTGAAAATTTGACGACTGCTGCTAAAATAAACCAGCTCTAAATATGATGTTGTAAATGGCCAGTTCTAAAATATGTTAAGTTTCAGATATCTACAAAGACTAAAAACGAACCATTTAGATATACGACGAGGTTTTTCCACTAATATCCAGATGATTTGGCAGAAACATGAAAAATGCAATACAATACAATGAAAAGAGAAAAAGACTCAATTTTGTACAATATAATATGCAGTGTCTCATGTGCACATGAGTTGGCTACTATTGTACAAAGAGAGACCACAACTGGCATCAAGTTCCTGCATCTGCATCTTCGAGTATGCATATCCCCCATTCATTTTTTCCAAATTCTATACTAATAAGATGAGGAAAACCTTCTATGATCCCTTTTCTAAAATCTATCCTAATACCAGTTTCAAATAATCATACCTTCCATTGTTTACAGATCAAAAGCTAAATGCAAGGTGTGTATACTGTTTAACCTAATTGTTTACAATCTAGATGGAATATATACGAACAAACAAACTTTGTGGCACCATTGTATTTTGAACGGAAAATTTAATGTCTATTGCCCGTCTCTCCAACTTGTAAAGTATGTACATGAGGTGCATCAGCTGTCTAGGAATAGGATTTAATGAATCCAAGACTCTAGAGAAAGCTCTCTGATTTTGATTTGAAAAGATTGCCAAAGGAGAAGGGGATGGCAGGTTCCCTTGGTGGAGATTTGGTATGAATACAGTTGTCTTTTACTTGCAAGATCGTTAGTCTGATTTCTCGACGAACAACTTCTACAGTCTTCGGATCAATAGGGTTTCCAGTTGCATCAGTCACATAGAACACATTGACTGTCTTGTCAACTCTTGTTGACACCTCTGCACTTATAATTGACATCCCATTTTCTCTAAATATGTGAGTCACATCTGACAGAAGCCCAACTCTATCATCGGTACAGAGTTCCAATCGCACGCCTAAATTCATAAAAACATCAACAAAACTCACATTAAATTGATGGTACAATTAAAGAAAGAATGTCTTTGAAGAATACACAGGAAACCTCAAGTCTCAAGGACTTGAAAAAATTTCAATTGATGCATTGAATGGACTCATACCTATGATGCTCTTCTTCTAATGGCAGCCTCCAAACATTGAATCACGCGCTGCTTCTCTGCTTCTGAATTCACGGGACATCATGCCTGATGTAAAACTCATGTTCACCAAAGAGAAACAACAATAAATACTGCAACTCTTCTTTAACCTAATTAAAATTAGTCTGAATCCTATTAGGGATACATCTAGTTTATGCATAACCTGTTTTAACAAAATCAAAGAAGGAAAGAAACATTTGAAAAAGAAAAAAGACTCTCTGAAAAAACAAGTCCTTTGTGAATGTTGGACCTGTACCTGATAAGTTTGTGAGCCTTGAGAGCCTATAGTGGCATGAAAGACAACATACTCCATATCCGTCAAGGTGCAAACAATATCGAACAGAAGCTTAGGCCTGTCTTTACACTGAACATTCACCACAGTATACCCCCTTTCCAAACAGTTATCAACAGTCACAAAAGGCTTGGCGCTCTAGTTCTCGTTGAAAGGAGGAGGTGCCCTGCCTCCAGTTCCGTCGAGATTCTCATAGTCACGGTCTGCAAACATCAATTGATGCATCCACCTTTCTATGTGAGTGAATCCTATTGGCATTACCATTTTAGCACCTCGGATGTTGCTATTTCCTCTCATTACATTTCGCAAGAGCTATTCAATTTTACAAATCTTTTGTCCGTCTTCGATGGGAGCACCTGTCTCCCCATCAGTAACATAAAAAAGACACGCAACCCTCCTGTTGTGAGTCCACACCTCCGCGTCCACAACGTTACATTTTAGGTCACTGATCACAGCAAATATTTCAGACAGTAACCCCGATCGGTCTGTGCCTGTCAATTCAATTGCTGTATGTTGATCAGCTGCTACCTCCACGCCTACTGATTTTCCAAATGAAGGCAGAATGCAAGGGTTTGTTTCGAACGTTTGCAATGCAACGAATGAATGATTCAGGGTGCATAAAAGCTAAAAGTGGAACCTCTCATTAGAAATAGAAACATTTGTGAATTGTTAGCTCTGGATTGAAATAAAATCAAGCGTAAGACTCCAACTTCCTCCTCGGCGACTGTTATTTTCACAAAGAACGTCTTTGAAAAGGCCATTTACACAACAACTAAAAATACCTCCAAATTCCTCCACCGCTACCGCTTATTTTTACAAAAAGCCTCTCTGCAACGGCCATTTGGACAGAAAGAACTGTAAATTCCTTCATCTGGACCTCCAACATGCACGGATTTCTGAAGGCACGAAAAAATGCCAGAACATTAATGGTTTCCGAGCCCCGACACGCATGAAGTCGCAAACCTCGTCTGCAGTGCTCAAGACGGTGATGTAAGCACGCCGCCCCCTCCTGGGATGCGGAAATCAAGAACAACGTCACTTTCTGTGACCAATAAAATTTTAAAGAAATGTTAATTTAAAAATTCGGTTTAATATAACACAGTTTATACTATAATCAAACTATAGCCATAACAAAAATTTATAGTTTCTAGACCTCAATTAATAGGGGCTTAACGAAATATATATGATCCCCTTCGGGGACATAATAAAAAAACATCGCACTGCACCGTTACTGATACCCGTGGTTAAATATTAATGCACTGGTAAAGTTGATAAGGTTTTTCTTATTATTATTGGTAATTAGTGCACCATATGTACAAGGGAATAAATACCATATCGGTGCACCTTCTAGGCTTAAACACATTTCCAAGAGTACATTTGTCCATTCTGAAATGCACCGATAAGCTAGGAAAAAATAATTTCGTGCTTTTGATTTTCAATGCGCTTATGATATAAGCAACCACTAGTCACATTTGAATTAGCTAGTGTGGTCTCACCTAGATAATGAGTTTGAATTATTCAATATGGTATCATGTTGTTGGTTATTCTTCTTAGAGAGGTGCATTAAAAATTTGAAGGGGTTTGTTTAACAAAGAGAAAAACTCAACGGGTTTATGGAGGAGGGGTACATACTATATGATTTGTTCTATTATGATAGTGAGTACATCAAGAAAATTTATAAACACCAAGTGGATCAGTTTGGGATGACCAATTGGATGAGGAGAAAAGGGAAGGGGAGCTACTCCAAACAAACAAAAACAAGCTGCATGATAAAGATTAAATCAATTATATTTATACAAAGTAATTGTTGAAGTTGAACCTGATAATATATATGCAATTTCATACTATTTGTCTTGATTTCATGAATACATCAATTATTCAAAAATTGATGTCATTAATAAATTTGTTCTTTACAACCCAAAGCAATGCAACCATGGGTTATGTGTATGCATATAAGAGAAAGAAATGGGACAATGACACGAAATAATTAAAATGGTTGAATGGTAAAAGTGTGCCTTATCTTAATCATTTAAAAGAAAATATGATCATGATATATCCCAATATTTTGATGGTTGATTACATCAGAGAAAAATGTGATGCAACTAGCCCCATAGTGAAGAGGATGCACTTAACATAGGGATCGATTGCAACAAGTCTTTACTAATCTCTCTATATACATTATTCACTTTATAATGCACATCTAATATATAATATGTATTATGTATTGATTAATGCTTTGATTATTAGACATATGACGTTGTCCTTTGCTCACATTTTTATAGGTGCATTTGTTCCCATTTATGTGGGCATATGGACATCATTTTTGCACTAAGGATTGCAATGATGGATGTGTCACACCAGAGCAAAGGTCAATTTTCTCCTATCTATTTGTGCTAGCCATTGTGATAAAAATCTAATAGAGGAGAAGTTAGGTTATGTCAGAAAGATACAAGATATCATGAAAGTGGACTTCTTATATTTTTCAACTGGGTCTAGCCCGAGTTTTTGCACCTGATTTCTATTCTCGTAAGTGACATGTTATGCCCATAATGAGTATATCATTGCAACAACTTCGAGCCCTATTGTTGGCATGGCCTTGTGCCATGAAGAATCTAGGTTTTTCCCCGGGTACCATCCTCGTAATGAAGGAAAGTGCATGGGGGCTTACCCTGAGATAATTATGTATAAAAAAAGTGTACTTCTCATCTTTCCAATTTGTTATTTTTAGGTGCAAATGCTGGAATACCTTCAGCTGGCGTATTGTAAAGGATGGTTATGAAAGTGTGCTAATATCTATCAACTCTAAAATATGTGCAATAAAAAGAAGGAGCCTTATGTTTTCCCAAAACACTACAGCCAAATGTTTTTTAATCGGATTTGTTGCATAGCTATTGGTGGCTCATATTAAGATGTAATCTTATATCAAAACATATTTTTGAGAACAATAAACTTATTGTTAACAACCAAAATTCTCTCACTTACCTTGTCATCAGATTCATCACCATTATGCATCATACTTGACAGTATCAATACCATTTTCCATCTCACATCATCCAAATGACTGAACTGTTCAAAATGTCCAAAAACTAAATTCAAACTCCAATATTGACCATATCTAAAGGGTCATGATTTTTCCTCTAAAATCTGTGTACTTGTTAGCATTCATCATTTTGCATCCCCAAGGAAGTAGTGGCTAAAAGTGGACAAATACCTTAATATGGTTGAAATCAACAATGGATCTAACTTCCAAAAACCTAACCTCTACAGTAAGCAATCAAAGGAATGAAGAGCTTCCACATTGGATCTAGATCCTTGTTTTGACCACTCTTATGCTTATAAAAGAATCCCTCAAGATCACCATTTCACAATTCCAATTCTCTCACAAACAACGTCATTATACTGTCAAATTCTCTACATAAATTAAAAAACACCATACCACACTTTCTACTTTCACCATAAAGAGGATCTACATAGGACACCTAGTTGGAGTTTGGGGTCACAAAGGAGAGCAATGAACCTTCCCTTGGATCAGTTGTGAAGGCTCATTATCCTCTACAAACTATAGAAAGGTATGTATCTCATTGGGTTCTCTATGTAATCATAATAAAAACACATTATTTTACATTATTCATTCTCCTAAAATAATCAAGCATGTGTTTGATAAATACCTAACAAGATACACTAAATAGATACACTAAATACATTTTGTGTAAAAGCTTGTATGTCCTAAATGTTTACCTGCAACAAGAGAAGTCAAGTGCACTCAACAACACAACATGGGTGAATGTATACCTTGGATAATGCTTATAAATATATCAATTAAATGAATAAAATATTGGATTCAACATCAAAAGTAAAAATGTTGAAGATCTTACAAATTTTTCACAAAATATCTTGAACCCCAAACTAGATTATTAAACAAAATGGTCTAGCCAACTACCTATACCAAATCATCTATATGTCGTGTACATATAATGTGAAAGAGATCCTTTGTTAGTCAATTACCAAGTCTATGTTCAATACCATCTAAAAAAAAATTGTGCCCATCCATTTCATGTTAGATGTAACCAACTCCTCTAATTTGTTTGTTTGGTCCCTATACTAAATACATCCCAAGATACACCTCAAAACACTTAATGATGGTGACTCCTATAAATATTAACAACTAAGATAATTTTAATTAATATATTTTTTATACTTAATTATAACTTTGTTTATAGTCAATATGTGTAATTATGATTTAATTGTTAAAATAAAGAATCTCAAGTTCAAACTTATTTACATGTATAAGTTGAACAAATTAGATGGTTTGTAGGTTAAAGTGGTTCTCATCATATTTCCTTCAAAAAAAAATAATTATTATATACCTAACGCAATGAAAATTAAGTGTATGGAATCTTATATAACAACCTAATCATATTAATGAGTGCGTAATTAAGGCCAGCAATGGGCTATGATCCATGTTGTAATCATGGATTTAAAATTATCGTTTTTTTTTATGGATAATTACATGAAAATCATTAAGAAAATTAGTCCTTAATTAATTATGTTAATAATAAATCTACATATATACTTTTAAATGAAATTAATTAATTTTAATTTCAGGAAAGAGCTATTAATTTCTAAGGAAGAGATTAATGAAAAACCTTTTTTTATCATGATTTCCCTTAAATGAGTTTAAATTTTTTGTTCTTCTTATAAAAATTTATTTTCATAGCCCCCTTACGAAGAAAAAAAATGTAGGATTAGTTACAAAAGGGTGATTGGTATACATCGATCAACATACAATAACCTCCTTATATGTTGTATGTGTGTTTTTCTATCCTCTACCCCCTCCTCTATACGAAATGTTGTGTGTGGGAGTGTGTGTGATAATAAACAATCAAATACATCATATTCAACATCTTACAATAATTTCTATGACTTTAAAATCTCCTCTTGCTAATATTCTTATGTATAATAGTAAAATTCTAATAGAGACGTACTATAGACACTTTGAATACTATCATGAGACTCAACTTAGTATTGAAGAAATTATGCATACAACTAAAATTAATGGAAAACAAGATAAGATTAATTGACACAATAACACAATATTTTTTTTAAGCAAAAAAAAACTTTCATTCTATTAAGGTAGGACCGAAATTACAATCTTCATCTTAACGAACATCTGGGTGCTAAAAGAGCCACCACAAAGCTCAAACTTGCCCATAAAACCAGTAACCCAAAGCCTAGAGTCTTTAAACATCGACATCAAAAATACTGAACAGAGCGACAGCGGCTGAACCACTTACAAGAAACCAAACGGGAATCAGAGAGCTATTACAAAACTAAAGATACTTGCCCCCAAACCCCTAGACCAACTAGAGGCCAAACCCCAATTACAAAAGAAGATGCCAAGCAGACAGACATCACCCAGAGAACAAACCCACTGCTAGAGAACCGGAAAAAGGGACAGCAGTAAATCAAGACAAGCCGATAATCACCATGCCAAAACAATGCTAGTCCAAGTAGAGACTAGTCACCATAGAAAAGAAATTATCCCGATGGACCAGCCTCGTCTTCGATGATCACAACCGGAGGTGCCTCCACAGCCTCCCCCTTTCCACACAGATTGATCTCACGCGGATTCTCCACTTTTTTGGGGCGGGTAAGGAAATAAATCCCTAAGTCACCAGCCATCACATCCAGCTTCATATGGATCCAATGCGACTCCTCAGCATGGTCCTTGCAGAGTTCCTCCAACTTTTTCAGCTGCTGAGAGCCAAACAGAATGTCGCCCCGAGTTTCCATGAACTGTGCAATAAGAGTCTTGGTTACCCACAGAGTCACGATGGCATGGTTTTATAGAGCCATTTTCCCCATCATATTACCCGGGTCATGGATCCATTCAACCATAGCAACTGCCTCCCCGGGCAGCTCCTGCTCACCCACTAGGCGCCATAAGTCTGCTTCCACCTCCTCCACTTCCTTCTGCACTTCCAGCGGAAAGAAACGGCAAAAGAATATAGCCGTCGCGGCAGCGTTCCATTGCTCCTGACTGGGGCTAGCCTGAGCCTGAGTACCCCCTCCAACATTTCTAGGCTCACCATGAGCTCTTCGACCTCTCCTAACATTTCTCCCTCTCAGTGGCATGATACTAGCACCCTTACTATCACTCTGCACACCCCAACTGGACACAAAAGAAATACAACAGGCACCAACGTAATACAGGCAATAACCGCTATGACTGTTGTCACCCGTGAACACCAAATTTAAAGGAAATCCGCCCCCTTGCAACCATTAACTCCATCATCATGATCCAGAATCGGTAATGATTAAGCATGTCATGTGCCTTCGTCATATCCACAACCCTCTGATCAGGATGATCCATAAGAAACGTGCGAGGCCGATCTGCCATGACCTTCTCACGCACCAAATCTCTTAACATAACAGCCCCAGACGATGGGAAGTCTATGGAAATCCGCATAGTTTCCCATTTATCAAGTTTACTAGAGCGCCATCTGTCAGGATCATCCAGTAGGGTACCAACTGTTAATTACCATCAGAGTTAGGAGTTATGCTGTCGTTAGCTGTGGGCATCTTACCTCCACGGTCACACTCGGAAAACCTCATACATTTAAGACGACACGTACCCGATGGTAATTCCAAAGCCTCCCCATCCCATCTTTCATTAAGGTTGCTGACTCCCTGGTTAGCCAACGTGTCATCCAGGCAGTTAGCACTCCTCCTGACATGCTGGAAAGTAACGGAGTTGAAAGAAGCAATGAGGTTTCCCAGACACGTCAAACGCCACGCTAGACGCCACGATGTTGCCAGCTTAGCAACCCGGGTCCCATTGTTAAGTTTAATGGCAATATGAATAAGCATATTTGAATCCCCTTCCACGATAATGCAGCTTAAGCCACGACATGCCACCATGCTTAAGCCCTGCAGCAATGCTTCACATTCAGCGACATTGTTGGTTTCACGGCCCAGATGACCATAGTAACTGAACATTACCTCGCCCTGATCATTGCGCAGAACACCACCATACCCTACATTCCCCAGGTTGCCTTTAGAGGCCCCATCGAAGTTCAACTTCAACCACCCCTGTAATGGCGGAGACCACACCATCGGACTATCCTGCGCAGTAATACCAGTATTGCTACGCCCAACAAAATGAGGAAGCACCGCGATACCCCAGGTATGAAGAATCCGTAACTCCTTAGCCAGTATATTCAGATCCTATTCAGTCCACGAAGTTAATTTCAGCATCTCAGTAATCCCATGTTGTATATGCCCCCATACCATCTTCCATGTACTACTTTTGCCAGTAAAAAGACGCTTGTTTTTTTCCCTCCACACCTCCCATAGGGTAAGACCTGGAAAGAGTTTCCAAACTCGGTTAAGAATTCTCCCTTGAAAAGGGTTGTTCCTCCATTGTCTAACAGTCTCCCCTGGTGCAATCCTCACACGATCAGACCGGTGGAAAATCCTGGCGCCTTCATCCCAAAGAGTAGAGGGAAAAATGCATTCATCTAACAGGTGTGATGTCGTTTCACCATGTTGGCCACACAGGACACAGAGGGAAGGTCCCTCGAAACCTCTCTTCACGATATTTTCCCAGGTTAAGATTGTGCCCCTTAAAACCAACCATAGGAAGAGGGTTATTTTAGGCCACAGTTTGGCTCCCCACAAATGTTTCCAAGTATGGTCCGCCACAGGAATCACAAGGTTGATCTGAAGATTATAAGCTTCTTTAACAGTGAACATGCCTTTGGGGCGGTAACCCCATTGAATAATATCCATCCCCCTCTGAGTTTTTATCTGCCTATTACTCACAATTTCATAGACCTACCTACCAGTATCATCCCCACAGTTGGACACAATAACACAAAATTAAGAATTAGATCCCAACTCAATTATATTTTGCTTATACTATGTCATTTGCAATTCTCAATACCACCATCTCTAAGGGTGGATTGTTAATTTACATGTACCTAACATGAACTTTAATTTTCATATTCAATTCCAAAAGTATTAATCTATGATAAATTGGTAAATTATTTATTTATTTTATTTTTTTAGATACAAAGGTGAAATTCATGTCCCTCAAAATAACTTTAAAAAAAAGAGTTACTAATAAAAAAATACTAATGATGAAGATTATCCTTCCATTTTTATAAAATTATGACATGCATGTTATGTAACATTTTAAAAGTTGATTATAACATTATGACATACATGTTATGTCACATTTTAAAAGTTGAATATTTTTTTAATTCACAATGTGATGCCTTTCCCAAGTTGTTTGTTTTTAAATAATATTCTCAATCATATAAACAACTTTCTTACTATCAAAAATATTAATTTAATTTAATATTATTATTTTTTAATGACTAAATTTGATGAATAGGAATTGAAAAATATATATATATATAAAGAGATTTGATACGAAGAAAAAAAAGAGATAAAAATGACTAGAGAAGACATACATATATATTAGGTTAAACCGATTAGGAGGGTCTATGAAGGAGGGAGAGCAGGAACTCTTCAATACAATCATTAGGTCTAGGGAAGAACTCATTATGCACTAAAATACAACTAGAATTTCTTGTCAAGGGTATAGATTGGAGATAAATAAAGAGATTCCAATCTCTTTATTTACAAGCCCTAGTCATATCTATGTGTTAAGTGGCAAGGGAGAACATTTTAAAGAACTCATTGTGCACTAAAATACAACTAGAATTTCGTATCAAGGGTATAGAGTGGAGATAAATAAAGAGATTCCAATCTCTTTATTTACAAGCCCTAGTCATATCTACGTGCTAAGTGGCAAGGGAGAACATTTTAAAGGAGAACAATCATTCCAAAACTTAAGTTCCTTGCACAATTCTTTAGCATAGGAATCAAGAGGAAATGTCTATTTTTGTAAGATTAGTATTAACAACTATTATAGTAATTTAGATTTATTTCAAGATTTAAATTTTTTTCAGCAAAAAAAATTGTAACTTGTTATTCAACATATGGAAGAAAAATTACAAAGACTTTTCTCAAATAACAAATAGTATTGTGGGACTTCCACCTTGCAACAAAAAAAACTAGCTTTTAGACTTACATCAAGATCCTTCTCCTTTATAATATATCCCACTAACAGTTCAACAACAATCTAAAAAATTGAACCAGTTACAAAAAACAGAGAATGCCAAGTCAGACTAAAAGACGAACATTATCCCAGAATCAACCATGATGTCATCCATGAGCTCCTCAAAATTCAAGAAACCATCCATTACTCCCGTAGCCTTTTTTTAGAGATTGTCTACCATACTATTGAATTCCCGATATATATAAGTGAAATAAATGTAAGAAAAACTTTTAATCAATTCATTTACTCTATTTTCCAACTGATCAAGATGAAGCACTTGTAAATTTGAAATACCAGTTTCCCAATCGATGACAACTCTGGAATATCCTGCAATCTAGACATTAGAAATGCCCCTCTTTTGGGAAAAAACACAAAATCCCCCAAAGTGCAAGAAGTCCAGCTTTTGTATTGGTGCCAATACCAGCACCCATCCTCATATTGATAATGTGATCTCTTTTTATCTTAAGGACCATGCCAGCACCACATATACCATGCTTCTCTGCTCCATCAAAACAACGTGAGGAGGTAAGATCATCCAGGTGAGGAAAATTAAGTGATCTAACCCTTTTTGGATTCTTCTCTTTAAAATATTAAAAGAACAATTTAATAAAATAATAATAATCAAATAAATTGATTTTTTAAATTATTCAAATGTGATTTACAATTGTTTTCATAATTTCGTATATATGCAACTATTAATATTAACCATTTTTATTGTAAATATTAGTTTAGTTGAATGTATTTTTTATCTCATTGTATATTTAGTATAAAAAATAGAATTATTTTCATGCTTGAATATAATATAACAAATTGATGTAAACAATTGATAAAACCTCATTTAGTGTTGTTTTCATGGATTAAATACATATTGTTATCACTGCATTAAATTGGAGGAATAATTACTTTGTTAGGTTTGACTATAATAATAATAATTTTAATTTTATCAAAATTAATGAAATATTAAATAAAAACATTTAGTAATATATTTAAGAATATATATAATTTAATCCAAAAAATTGATTTAAAATATTAATCAAATCGAGCAATCATTAATTGAATCATTTAATCAAGTTTGTAAACATGTTTGATCAACATATTGTATCTTCCTCCACAATCGAGAATCCACCTTAGAAAATGTTTAAACATTATATAATGGCATTAAATGATCATAATTAGACCTAAACATATATGACATCTCAAATTTAAATGAGTGAACATCTCAAATTTAATTTAAAATCATAGAAATCATTGATGACATTGACCATTAACATACACAATGCGTTTTATAAATCAAACAACATCAACATCAACGTCATATGAAAAGGCATCATATATATGAACGATAATATCAAAATCAATATATATGTTAGATACACATCTCAAATATGTGAAATATGGCACATCTAAAATGTAAATGAGCGATACATCTCAAATTTAATTTTAAAATAATGAAATTGTTTATAATATAAATATTGGCATACAAAAAATACATTTTATAAATAAAACAACGTCGCCATCAACATGGTATGAAAAGGCATAATATATATGAGCAATAATATCAAAATCAATATATATATCAAATGTACATCTCAAGTCAAATATACATCACAACAATTAAAGCATACATGTCAACCACCAAAGCTAGAGGCATTAATACCTCCATCACTAGAGCTAGATTCATCAACACCTCCACTAGATAATAATGTAGAATGTATCCTCTAAGGAGGTGATGGTGGTCATTCTACAGCTAGAGCAGATAGTGGTCAGTATGTTGTGGGATAATATGGTGTTTGGCCTACTATTGGAGGAGGAGATGGAAGTCGATCTACTAGTGGAGGAGAAGGTGGTCAATTTGATAGTGAAGGAGATGGAGACCAGTTTGCTAATGGATCAAGGGTTTGTTACTGGAGGCGATGGTGGAGGTAAAGGAGGAGAAGGAGGTGGAGGAGTACCATCATCAACATAAGAATACAAAGAAGAAGCATGACCAACCCTCAAACTCTTTAGTAGTTCGAGGGTGCTAACAAAATGACACATAAATAGTGTCATGTCATAGGGAAGGCTCACCATATTGGTTGAAGCTCAGTGTCCAGCATGATCTCCCAAGCTCATGCAGGGCCCCTATGTGGAGAGAAATCAATGCACATATCTGATACATCACCTACTCACTAAATTTGTGATTTACCCTACATGGCATATCGTGTCTCTGTAGCTAAGGTCACTCATTTGCTTCAACCATATCCTTATCATGTTGGGGAGGGACCTCCCCAACATATGGTCCAATGTTGACAACATAGTATGCAAAAATAATTATACAATTAAACATAATATCATAATCAATTGTGTATGCATTAAATAAGACAAAAATATGCAACTAGATAAATCAAAATATAATGATAATATTACCTCCCCCATCTTGTGTCTTGGCCTGACTAAATAGGATTTTTGGACATCATCGCCAATACATCCATCTGTATGGATATTGTATAAGTTTAAGGATGTGATCACCCTCACTGTCTAGCAAATATGATACCTCTAAACTAACCTACCTCATGGCCACTTTGTCTATATCCTCTTGGGAAACATCTATCCCCCATGTACATATTCACATCAATCATTAATGTAGGAAGGAGGTGATCAAATGGTAGATGAACGACTAGAAACCCCTCAAAAAATAAATTAAATATCTTTATAAAAAATGGGAAGACAATCCTCCCATCAAACATGTCATAGTAGTGATCCAGAGAAAATAAAATTTTCAACAAAAAATGATAGACCACCTTATTAGTATGGGCCTTTGAACTAAACCATCTACATAGTGCATTAGAGGGAAATTAACACATTGGTCGTCAGAGGTATGCTGTGTGAGTATCTTGTCCATATGCAACTAACCTCCTCTGTATTGAAAGAATGTAAACGCAACTGGACACCACCAACTTGGAAGCCACTAGGGTTAGTGACGGTTGTACTAACAATCTCTGCAGATATACCAACTGACTCTCTCATGCGATGCTCGTAATCAAATTGCGGAAATGTGGAGGGTTCTCTCATAAACAACTTGTCAATGAAATAAATATCCTACTTTATGGGTTGGTACCACATATTAGGACCAGCCTTGAATGCATGCCTAGCATCATCCCAGCAACAAATCAATCGCATCAACAAGTGCATGTCCCCTTGAGGTATGTAGTCTCCTCATAAAACTTAAAGAGGACCACATTGCTCAAAATACATGAATGTGTGTTGTAATAGGGTGAGGGTACATGCCCCTCTCCCTCTCTCATGCCTCCCTCATGTACGAAGTTGCAGATGTTTACTTGTTGATGTCGTCATCAATGTCTATAATTCACCTACAAATTTCATTAGGTGCACACACACGCATATGCGCGCACATATAGCATAAACAATCTATTTTAAATTTACATTTATAATTATTCATTAGAAAGTGAAATTAACTTTTTTCGCAAAAAACTATGTAAAACTCATTGATGTGCCTTATTAACATAAACACATCACCATGGTTGGATGATGTAGGGGGGAATCATCTTTGATCCCAATGAACCAATGGAAACAAGTTTTGAATGGGGCCTTGGGATTGCATTTAATAATCGAGCTGAGGCACTAGCCCTATTCCAAGGGCTCAAGATCCTCTATCCAAGGCAAATAAAGCATTTGATAGTGATCAGAGAGTCCTCTCTCTTCATAAGACATATGCGCAAATCAGTAACCCCAGTGGATGGAAATATGGCAAGGACTATATTAAGAACACCGCATGAGGAAAAAATATTTGTTTCAATTGAATAATACCATGTACTTAGGAAAT
Organism: Larix kaempferi; assembly: GCA_027924585.1. Lineage (NCBI taxonomy): Eukaryota > Viridiplantae > Streptophyta > Pinopsida > Pinales > Pinaceae > Larix > Larix kaempferi. Next base: position 17,664,438 of record BSBM01000337.1, on the reverse strand, counting down.
TAAACCACCAAGAAAATCAATTGGTAAATGGTGCTTCGTGCTTGGAGGTTGGAAAGTTGACAACAAGAGATTGAACTTTAACAATTCTAATCCCATAACATTATGATTTATCAATAATCAAAAGTCTATTATGCCAAGTAGATGATTGAATACCATGGTTGCATGCAAATCCAAGTGGTGGTACAACATCAAGAGGAAAGGATGGGTCTTAACTTCCATCAGTGCCAAAGCACATCCGAACTCATTCACTCTGAATTGGCAGAAAATTAATTATATGCCTTCAACATTGAATATAGCGGATGCTAGAGGTATTTTTCTTGTATTTGAGTGGTTTGTAAAATTCATCAACCTAATTTATGTTCTAATTATTGGTTCTCAATTACCAAATTCAAGCAGGATATTGGGGAATAGGCTGGAATTTAGGTCCGTCTCTTTGTCATTGTGTTGGTTAGTTACGGAGTCAACAAACCGTGGTGGTCAAACTCTCTATCATATTCCAAGTATCTTGGATGATAGTGAACATAGAATAATACAATCATCTAGGTCAATGTGCGTTTTTGGGGGTTATGGATATGTGGCATGTTTTTAGGAGTCATAAGAGCTTCCTTGCAGATAATCACTCCATAATAACTAGTTTAGTAAATAGAGTGAATACTAGGGAGGAGAATCAACGTCTAGGGTATGCTAAAATTTTAGAATTAGTGGTCTAACTAAAAAGAGAAATTGAACATACAGAGGTAAATTGAAACATATTACATCATGTGGTGATAGGTCTAGTAAGAATTTCTCAGTTTGATTTTTCGTTGCTCCACAAAGAATGTCTATGGGTTTGACACCAAAGGAAAGTAATGACAAGCAAATATTCCAAAAAGAGATTGAAGAATTGGATATGGAGACTATGGGAAAGGAAACCAATCACCTTCAAGAAGACCAAAATGAGGTCCATATTGGGCATGACTTTGCTTAATTCGAAGTTCTTATTATGTACTACAAAAAAATATCTTGTAGGCTAGATCGATAGAATATAAACTAATAAGCTTCCTTGCAATTCCTCCAGAAAGGATAGGGATACAACATAAGTAGAAAATGCTTTTAAATTTTGTATAATCTATGAACTATAGGGATATTAACAAATTTCTATTTTTGTATTAATATGATGAACACGGCTACAATGCCTTTTTAATACAAATTTACATGTTTCAATCAAAAAAGAACATAGCGATGCAGTTTTGTTTTTCAATGAGGTTCACAACGCCGAAGAGGAGTTGCTACGTCCACGGGAATAATTCACAGGGGGGCCACCTGAAGGGGGTTCACCCTGTCGGCTCTGATTATGGAGCCTAACCGGGTGGGGAAATCAAGTGATGCCCTTATATATGTATGTATATTCACCTGAGGATTTGAACCCGAGACCTTATGCTTACAATTCACAGCTCTCAACCACTTGAGCTAACCCATCGGGCTTACATAGGAATGTAGTGCTTCTAGTGATAGTGGTTAAATATTAACGAACTAGTAAAATCAAGAAGGTTTTTTTCACTATTATTGGTAATTAATACACCATAAATACAAGGGAACCAACACCACACATGTGCACTTTGTATTCTCATATGCATGGCCATCAATACCTTTGTACCTTATGAAATGCATCGATAAGCCAGAAAAAAAATTAATTATTACTTTTGATTACCAATGAGATTATGATATTGGGGAATAGATTGGAATTTAGGTCAGTCTCTTTGTCATTGTGGTGGTTAGTTACGTAGTCGACAAATCGTGTTGGTCAAAATATCTATCATAGTCCAAGTATCTTGGATGATAGTGAACACAGAAAAATACAATCATCTAGGTCAATGTGCTTTTTGTGGGGTTATGGATATGTAGCATGTTTTCAGGAGTCATAAGAGCTTCCTTGTAGATAATCACTCCATAATAACTAGTTTAGTAAATAGAGTCAAATGCTTGGGAGGAGAATCAACGTCTAGGGTATGCTAAAATTTTAAAATTAGTGGTCTAACTAAATAGAGAAATTGAACATTTAGAGGTAAAGCGAAACATATTACATCATGTGGTGATAGGTCTAGTAAGAATTTCTCAGTTTGAGGTTGCGTTGCTCCACAAAGAATGTTTATGGGTTTGACACCAAAGGAAAGTAAATACAAGCAAATATTCCAAAAAGAGGTTGAAGATTTGGATATGGAGACTATGGGAAAGGAGACCAATCACCTTCCAGAAGACCAAAATGAGGCCCATATTGGGCATGACTTTGCTTAATTCTAAGTTCTTATTATGTATTGCAAAAAAAATGCTTGTAGGCTAGCTCGATAGAATATAAACTAATAAGATTCCTTGCAATTCCTCTGGAAAGGATGGGGATACAACATAAGTAGAAAATGCTTTTAAATTTCGTATAATCTATGAACTATAGGGATATTAACAACTTTCTATTTTTGTATTAATATGATGAACAATATGGCTACAATTCCTTTTTATTACAAATTTACCTGTTTCATAAAAAAACTAACATAGCGATGCAGTGTTTTTTTTCAATGTGGTTCACAACCCCGGAGAGGAGTTGCTACGTCCACGGGAAGAATTCACAGGGGGGGCACCCAAAGGGGCCTCAACCCATCAGCTCTGATTACGGAGCCTAACCGGCTGGGGAAATCAAGTGAGACCCTTATATATCTATGTATAGTCACCTGGGGATTTGACCCCAAGACCTTATGGGTACAACTCATAGCTCTCATCGGGCTTACATAGCAATGCAGTGTTTCCAGTGCTAATGGTTAAATATTAACGAACTAGTAAAATCAATAAGGGTTTTTTAGCTATTATTGGTAATTAATACACCATATATACAAGGGATCCAAAACCACACGGGTGCACCTTGTATTCTCATATGCATGGCCATCAATACCTTTGTACATTATGAAATGCATCGATAAGCCAGAAAATTTTAATTTATTACTTTTGATTACCAATGATCTTATTATATAAGCAACGCATTGGTCATTAAATTCATGAGTGCACCATTAACCATGGGAAATTAATAAATTTAGAAACACTCTCAACAATACGCTTATAATACATCAAACCAATGCAAACAATGCTTCCTAGTTTTATATAGCACATCAAAAAAGTGTGGGATTATATTTATTCTTTGGCTTCAACAATGCACTTGAGATGTATAAGACCATCGGTAACAGTTCTAGCATATGTTTCCAAGTGCATTGGTAATGGTTCTAGCATACATTTCTACGCACACTAGTAAGCATAGGAAATGCATAGTTTAAACTTGACTTTATGGTTTGCTTAGTATGTACAAAGGAATCAATAACAGTGCCTCCATACATTTCCTAGAGCACCACCAAGCACATAAAAAAAAAATTTAAAATTGCACACAATTGCACTTTTTATTTCCACAGAAAATATATAAAAAAAAAACAAAAAAATCACAACTATATTAGTGAAAATAAAGCTACATTTTTTCAGATGCATTCATGAAGGAAACTTCATGTGCATTTTCAGTTTGAGCATAAAGCCAATCTTTTAAGTCAAAAATTAAGTTCTACTATAGTATCACATATCTTGTCAGATATTACAAAATTTGCATTCAGAAATGAAATCTTCCAATATCATATGAGATCTATATCTTCACAAAAACCGCAAAAGTAGAGAACTCTTTCATATGTTGTTATAAAAAAAGTTTATATAAAAGAAGCATGATGATAGCCTATTATGATTGAATTTTGATTTTCAGTAATGTACCATTCACCTTCCTGCAACAAAGATCCATTCTTTGCATGTTCATATGCCAAGACTTTCTTTCTCCATAAATATTCTTGATGCTTACCGAATCTATCAAGACTATGAGTCTTTTTGTTTCTTCCAACAAAGGTTCCAAACAAATAGTATGAATCATTTTTTTCCCAGTTACCCAATTTACTGTGATTTAAGAATCCCCAAAAAAATGGATAGCTATTATATTTTTCTCCACTACCAACCATATCAAAAGTCTCTGAGCATACAATTCTTCATAATTGTTTGACCCACTTCCAATACCAGCTTTAAAACTCAAAGAGTACTGATCATTGAAAAAAATAACACCCCCTGCACCACATCTCTTAGAAGTCCCCTGGGCTACTCCATCCAAATATGCCCACGGATACTTCCTGTCAATTTCTTCCTTGATCACTTGTCGTATCTGAATCTGCAACTTATCATGTGGGAAGTAGTTGAGGATGCTTATACTCTCGATAGTACATTGAAGAGGAAAAATGACCTTGTCTTCAAAACAACTTGCATTATGTGCAAGCCAAATCCCCCAAGATAAGATAAGAGGAAGAGATATATAGTCCTCTAAAGATTCATTTGAGTTCCAAACCTTGAAACAATCTTCCACATTATCCCCTTTCCAGATATTTGAAAGTTTTAACTTTGTTTCTATTTCCTTCTAGATTGTTTTTGAAAAATCATATTCGCATACCAAATGAAAATTTGATTCTTCTACATTTTTGCATAGATAGCATCTTCCCGGTCCCAATCTGATTTTCCTTTGTAAGACATCCCAGGTGAGTACCTTATTTGATAGAAGGAACCACATAAAAATCTGTGTTTTCATAGGACATTGATATTTCCATATTGTCTTCCACCACTAGGATGAATCTGTATTCACCTTTTCCTTAATTAAATGACTATAACCACTTTTCGACGTATAGTACCCCAGAGAAGAGATATTCCATACTAAAAAGTCATTGTTTTCTAGAATCCTAACATTTGTAGCTTTAAGATTTGATATAAGTCGATTCCATAGTTCCCTGTTTGCTCCTTTACAACCCACAGCTTCAGCATTTATCCAATCGTGTGCTCTGAATGAAGAATTTCCATGATCTGTAATATTATTTAACGATACAAACCCATCTTATCTGAGAATGGCTAACATGTGATCTGGAAGGTTAAAGGAAATATTACACCCAACCCAAGGATCTGCACCTAACCTGAAAAAGGAACCATTTCCCACTTTCCAAGTTAAACCAGCTTCTATCAAGTCAAAATATTGAATAATTGCTTTCCAGCAAATAGACATTTTATTTGTTTTTTGTTCGGGATTCTAATCCATTCCACGACTGAGAGAGGTTTAACAATTTTTCCATAACTACTTGTATCCTAAGACCTGTACATGTAATCAACCTCCGACCATTTTTTCCTGCCAGGGCTTTTGCAGAAAGGGTAGGTATCTTGAAACCCCATCCTCATATTTTTTTGGGTAGAGATAGAGCATGCCAATTGATCCAGGCCATACCCTGTTTATCCATTGAATAAGACCAACATAATCTATAACACAATCTTCTTATTTTTTCAAGAACACTTACTGGGATCCAAAAGCACATCCAGTAAACAGGAATTGCTTCTAAAACTGCTTTAACCAGGGTCAAATGCCCACCTTTTGAAATCCATCTATGACTCTAATTTGATATACGAGCTTCACATTTTGATGCAATCCAATCCCAATACTTGTTAGAATAAGAAAGAGGCTTTAGTCTGAAACCAAGATACTTCAATCCTTCCTCCAATTGGGATGTATTATAAGGAGAAAGATATTTTATATAATTCATCTCCCATAATTCCATTTCTTCCCCCATGATTAAATATTTTTCATTATTTATCTTCATTCCAGATGCCTGACAGAACTCATCGAGAATGACCTGAAGTTTCTCCATATCACAGATCGATCCCTCAGAGAAAATTAGCACGTCATCAACAAACAGGATATGGGTAAGGCTCATTACTCCACCGAAAGAAATACCTTTAAAAGAACTAGAATGTTTGTCTTCAAGAATAGCTCTTCCCAACCCTTCAACAATTATGAGAAAAAGAAGCGAGGCTAAATGGGATCCTTGTATGATGCCTCTACTGGATCTAAAAAACTTTGAGGTAGAACCATTTATAAGAATGGAAAAATACACGGAAGTAAGGTATCCCATTATCCAGGAGATGAAAGGAACTTCAAATCCCATATGAGAGAGAATATTCCTTAAATAGGTCCAACTTACCTGGTCATGGGCCTTAGACATGTCTATTTTCAATACCATAGCTTTGAGCTTCTTTCTTTTTATAGTGTGCAAGCCTTCTTGAGCAACTCTTATAGCCTCTTGTATATGTCTACCCGAAGAAACCCAAACTGTTCTCCCGATATATAGTCACTCAGAATTCTCTTTATTCTAGTGGAAATCACTTTTGTTATTATCTTGTAGATATAGTTACAAAGTGATATTGGTCTGAACTCCTCAAAACAAGATGGAGAGTCTGTTTTTGGAATTAGAGAGATAAAAGTTGAATTGAAAATAGTTGGAATTTTTCCACATAATCTAGACTCTTCTATGACTTTTAGGAGATCATCAGCTAGAACATCAAAAATCCCTAATAAAAATCCAACCGGGAGGCCATACAGCCTAGGAATTTTTTCTTTCTTGAATAGTCACAGGATCTCTTTTAATTCTTCCAACATTACTTCTTCCATCAACATCTTATTTTCTTCATCATTTACTGTGGTAGGATATAACTGTGCAACCTTCATAATGTCTACCATCGACACATTTTGTTTAGCTTTAAAAAAAAAACTAGAAATGGGATATATCTGCATTAGCAATATCCTCAAACCCTTCAACAATTTCCCCTGCATTTGATGAGATTTTCCAAATAGAATTGACATTTTTCCTGTAATTTGCATAATGATGAAAAAACTTTGAATTTCTATCACCACTAGATAGCCAAAAAGCTCTACTTTTCAGTCTGAGTTTCACTTCTCGATCTATCAGTATCTTCCTTCTGCTCGATTCCAAGCCTAGAATCTCAAGTTTATTCACCTCAGAAATCAGACCAAAGCCAAAACCATTATAATGATCTACCAAATCTTGTTCGATTTTCTTTAAAATTATGTCATCCTTGGCTTTCTTATCTAAAGACCACTTGATATACAATTCTTTTGCTAATTTTAGATTATTTGCAAACTGAATAGGACAATTCTTTGCACACAATTGCACTCATAATATATAGGTCACCACCACAAGTGACTCCTAATATTATCAACAACTTCGAAAAAGAGCAAGATTTTTTAAATTTGTTGGGTTTTATCAATGAAATCTACTTTAATGAATGAATTGTTAATGGTTCTTATTGTAAATAAATAAATAAACACACAACATAGTTCAGTCCAAGTTGGATAGATTAAACCCATTGTGCAAAACTTCTTAAAATTTTGAAAAAAAAAAGCAAATTAAAGCAAAAGTTTGAGCTTTAAACAACTAAAAAATTAAATAAGATAATAATAAAAAATTACCTAGTTTGTTCCCTATTGAGGCATGGTTGTCACATAGATAAAAATATGGCACATTTTTGCAAAAATTAGAAATGAGCCAAATCCATCAGCGAACCGAAGGAATAAAGGAATTAGACAACATGGTACCATGGACAAAAAGGCGATCATACAAGATGGTGAGCATTGATGCTTGTATGGTTTGAAGCACTTAAGGATGTGAAAATGAAATTGCAGTTTGGTATATTTTCTTTTTTAGCCTATCTCAATGCACCCAATAGAAAGAGACACTTAAATGATCATATGCTCTGGGTGCATCACTAGGTTTTTTAAATTTTTATCAATTGGTGTGTCATTTGTTGGTATGCGCCAATGCATTTTCAAATTATTGAGCATGTCCATTAGTTTTTGTAATTTGTTTAAATAAAATCCAATATTCTATAACAAAATGTCTAAACCTCTTTTGGTACTTCTTATATATAGATGCATCAATGTGCTTAGGATGTAAAAACACATCGGTTAGATTATGTTTTATGGTGCACCAATAACGAAAATGCACCAATGTACCCTATATGGGAGAACGCTAGTAAGTTTTTATTATTTTTTAAAATAAAATCAATATTGTATAACAAAATGGCTAAACCTTATTCGATGCATCTTATGTAAGGATGCACTAGGGCATTTAGGGATTAGAAATGCACTAGTAGGAAAATATTTCTACATTGCACAATGGAATGCAATGTCGCACCAATTCTGTAAGCGTGTCAATGAATCTTTGTAATTTTTTAAATAAAACCAATATTGTATTACAAATGGACAAACCTTATTCAATGTGTCTTATATACTTATGCATCAATGTGCTTATGGTTTAAAGACGCATTGACAAGAGTTTTATCATTAAATAATAAAATAACCTATGAACCACTTATAGAGGGAATGCACTAGTGCACCTTATGTAGGAGAAAACAAATAAATTTTTTGTATTTTTTAAATAAAAATAAATATTGTATAATAAAATTTCTAAGCCTCATTCATTGTGTTTGATATAGTAATGCATCGATACACAAACTATTTCAAGATGCACTAATCAGAGTGTGTTTAGAATTGATTGAAACCAATTATATTTTATTATGGGATAATAATAATGACCTTCGGTGCTCCTATTTCTCTAGTGTGTTATATTTGTGATCGCAAAAGGGTGTCTTATACAATTTAAAGGAACAAGCATAAAAACCTTTGCTAAATCCTTTAGTCGCTCACATTTTCTAGGTAACCCTGCTATAAATGAAGAAGGGATAAATTGTTTGGGGAGATTCCAAAAAACATCCACTAGAAGGTGTTTTCCTTGTAGTGCTACAATATGATTCTCCATCAATGATAATTCATATGTTGTTGTGCTTGAAGTGATATGACTGCAAAAATATTGTTGAATAGGAGTTTGAAATGCAATTCCATTCCCATAAAATTTTCAAAATGTCATGAAATGTTGTTGACTAGCACCCTTAATTATGCCTTCAAATTTCATTTGTGTTTGATGCATCTACACTAGGAGTAAGTCTTTTTCAGCAACATATTCTTTTCAAAAAATGTTATTTCATCCATTGCTGAAACAAATAATTATGCAAACCCCAATGCTCCAATCTGAAAAGGTGTAGGGCCATAAACTCTTCTTTCAACCTCGCAAATCAATGATTTGAATGGATCTATAGACCTATGGGAGTACTTAGAAGCTACAAATAAATAAAACCATGCAAAAATCCCAAACACGTGATGAATAATATTTCAGGGGAAGAACTTAAGAATAACATAATTCAACAGAGATGTACCTTTCCTCATATTTATATGGATAATCTCCTTTAAACCCTTACATATATAGCATGTGTAATTCTCTATAGCACTGCCCCGTCTTTACCGACATTTTGAATTTTTACATGCAAATCTTGCATAATTTGCAAACATAAACATTCAATGTAAAAAAATAACAAATATTTTCAACAGTCATTTAATAGTCGATCACCCTTTAAGGGACCCATTATCCTTTTAGCAAGTCACCGTGTTAAAAGAGGTTCTTTCCTGAGTGTGAACCATCTATTTTCCCATAGTTAAGATCAAGTTTCATGTTACCTATATGAATGATATCATTTCCAACCTTAGTTGAAACCCTGACTCTATCCATCTCATCTGAAGTTTTATCAAACTTTGTTTTCTAAAAGCTCCTAGGAGGGTAGTTCTTGTCATACTCTCATGATATTCTTTGTATTTAACGAAACATATTCATATTATTTTACACTCCAACATGACAAGTGTAATACACAAGAATGGGCATTGACCATGATGTTAGTTGTGATTGTGGTATGCCAAATTCAAACTTTGTTAGATATTTAAGATGAGTAGAAAATATAAAGAATGCAGAGTAGGCTTGTTTAAATTATCATTGTGGGTACAACAATGTAAGATAAGTTTCGCTCATCAAATGTTAATACATGCTTGGGGTATCAACTAGTTGCATATTAACTTTAATTAGTAATGAGCATTAGTTAAGAAAACTTGTACATGTACCTTGACACCATTTGTTTTATACATGGAAATTTTTTTCAAAACTTTCAATTGAGTACCAAATAATGTTGTCTTTATCTTTACACTACTAAGGTCTCCATTGTTCCCCTATACCTTGTTTAAATCTAATGCATTGATTCAATTCTTGATATGGAAGAAACATAGAAATCAGGTTTTGATTGTAATATGTTGGACAATGTGTGTGTACTATAAAACACCCGTCATTTTCTAATATTTAGTCCAATTGTTTATTGTGGTCGATAAGGAAGGGGGAGTAGGGGAGGATATTTCTCCTACCCAATATTGAGGAAGTATACAAGGAATAGCATTGATGGGGATTACATAATAGGATTAGATTAAAATATGATTTTGCTCCTTTCTTCATCGATCAACCCATCACTAACATCGATGAAACAACCAATAATATATACCAATATGTTAGATTCTATCGAGTAAGTATTTTAATTTCTACAAAAATATTTTGCAATTGATCCACCCAAGAATTAGTTTCGAGTTCATCAAATGGTTCCATTCCATCTCTTGATTCATTTCCTTTCCTTTCCCCAATTTATTTTGGAGAGTTACAAGAATCATTTCATTTTGAATCTTTGACATATATTTATTTAATGGATTATTCAAAATAAATCTCTATCTATGGATATATAATCTATCTTGAAGCAACTACGCTCTAGATATATGAATAAAAAACTAAAAGATTTTGATATTTGACAATTAGATCAAATTGAAAAACACCTAAAGTTAAAGATTCATCAATAGGAATTGCTTCCCCGATACCTAACCAAAGGGATACTACAATATTGATAAAGGATATTCCTTTTTTTTTTTTCTAGGTAATTATCTTGGGTTAAACCCCAAACACTTCCCCTCATTTTGACGAAGGTAAAAACGGTAAACCCTAGATTCTTGAAGGCACAAGGCCAAGTCAACAACACAGCTCAAATTCATTACAACAATATACTCATTATGAGCTCAACACGTTACTTATGAAAATATAACCTAAGTGGGGAGGATAAAACTCTATCCCACAACCACTCAAGCTAAACCCAAGTGACTTAAAATTTCAAGGACAGGGAGGTGGGATTTGATCCACTTATGTATGAACGGGTCACGAGATCATTTAATACAATCTCTCTAGGTGAAACCACATGAACTTATCCAATATATTGTTGTAGGTACTAGACAATGAAATGGATGGAGAAATTTATTCGCGTTCACTAGAAAAGGCATTGTCAATGATCCCACAAGTATTGAGGCCTTTAAAAGGATACCTATTAATTTGTTAGGTATTATATGAAGTATTTGGAATACAAAGAAAATGTATCATTCAATTAATATATCCAAAGGAGTTGCAAAGGGATTTGTTGGTTCACCAATTATTGATGGTTCTATAACAATTAAACCTATCATACATGCAATAGTACCTAATATTACTATTGGAAAAATATATCAAAGATCATTAGGCCAAGTAGGCTCTCCATGATAATTATGTTCCATACCTTTAGCTAATTTATCCCTTAATACAAGATCATTGAATTTAGGTTTCTTTGTCATGGAGATAAGTAGATCTCTATAGTTCTCTCCCTAAAGGTTTAGAAAAAAAATATAGGCATAAACTTGTTAGGAGTAACTTTTGGAAACATTAAATGTGATGCTAAAACAATATGGATTGTATCACCTTCTTGTATATTATTTTTAATTGCAACTATGTGTATTTATTTATTTATGTTTGTGCACCATGGACAAAAACTATCTCCCATGGATGACATTGTATTATAGATATTAAACTACATGTGGGAACTAGCTCATGAAACTCTTACAATTTTCATATTCACTTGCATACCATCCCTGGTCACAAAGTGCATTTATTTGTTTATTTAGGTTGTCATTGTACATTGGATATCTATAGTTCTACCCAAAAAGGTTTAGAAAGAAAAAAATATAAGCATAAACTTGTTCGAAGTAACTTTTGGAAACATTAAATGTGATGCTAAAACACTATGCATTGTATCACCTTCTTGTATATTATGTTTAATTGTAACTATGTGTATTTATTTATTTATGTTTGTGCACCATGGACAAAAACTATGTCCCATAGATGACATTGTATTATATATATTAAACTACATGTGGGGACTAGCTCATGAAATTCTTACAATTTTCATATTCACTTGCATACTATCCCTACTCAAAAAGTGCATTTATTTGTTTATTTAGGTTGTCATCGTACATTGGATATCTATAGTTCTATCCCTAAAGGTTTAGAAAAAAAATATAGGCATAAACTTGTTAGAGTAACTTTTGGAAACATTAAATGTGATGCCAAAACACTATGCATTGTATCACCTTCTTGTATATTATGTTTAATTGTAACTATGTGTATTTATTTATTTATGTTTGTGCACCATGGAAAAAAACTATTTCCCATGCATGACAATGTGTTATACATATTAAACTGCATGTGGGAACTAGCTCATAAAACTCTTACAATTTTCATATTCACTTGCATACCATCCCTGGTCACAAAGTGCATTTATTTATTTAGATTGTCATCGTACATTGGATCAACAACATGCACTAAACCATGTTTATATTCGTCCTTTCCATCCAATTTCCCAATGCTTATATATGACATTAAGCCATTGCCATTGAGCATCTCAAATAATATTTTATATCCTTGGTTGCATCAATCATAATGGAGTCAATAATCAATATCAAGTTTCAAAGCTACTTCAACAAATGTTATTCCATTCCTCTTATCATATTATTCAACCATAAAAGTGGCTTATACCTTGATTTTCATAACTTCAAATTCAAAGGTAAAGTCATTGGTCCTCAACGTAAATTGATATTGGTTGCTTCTTCAACCCATAAATGCTTCTCATCAATGATTGTTTTGAATGAGATGTGGCAACGTGCTTTAGAGATTACAAATATTAATGTGTCATTTTGGTAGCAACAAATACATAAGCAAATATCTTTTAAAACCATTTCCGCATCTACAAAAATTGAATGAATTTTACCATGTACTCCATCTAAGTGTTCAATTACTTCCTCAATTTTAAAACCTTCATCATAGTTTTTGCTAAGTGTCCAATTTTTAGTGATAATATCAAATTATTCCACATTCCCAATGGATTTACGACAATGCCATCTCCCAACTTGCTTAAATTTTTATTTTCCCTCTTTTATCCTCCTGTGCTACCAACATGATCACTTCCTAAGACCCAAAAAAAAATTCCTTAAACATTTATCAAATTCTTCCACATTCTCAATGGATTTATGACAATACCATTGATCCACATCGTAGTTGGCATTATTATCGGATGCTAACTTCGACACATCTACGACAAGTCATTGGTGTTGACACAAATTCGACAAGTTCCGACTTCGACATGGCTTCGACAACTTCGCGACTTCGACAAGTTCTACGACCTCACAGTTTCGCGACATCGACATGCAACGTCAATCTGCGACTTGCAATTGTCGAACTTCGGCAGAATGTCTCTCTGTCTTCCAGTCGACTGTAATGGTTGAACTGTCGAACTGTTCTAACTTCTCTTGTAACTGAACGTAACGGGAAAGCACCCAATCATCTCAACACTCTCTATATAAGCATGTAAACTATTGTAATATACATCTTAGAATCAATTGATGATATCATATCCAATAATAGAAGATCAGTTCACATTCCTGCATATTGTCTATGTATATTTGTGTTCTGTTTGTGTAGTGTATTCCTACTTTGCGCATTTTGTTTCTTAAGATTCCGCCATAACAGAGTCGGCTCATTCAGTCAAACTGTTGTCCCCCTCGTGCTTCCTGGCCACGTGCGGATCATTGGTATCAGAGCACTCAGCCTTGTTCATGCTTAAGTTTGCGTAGACACTTCCAGCGAAGTTACCGACTTATGCATGTTCAAACACGCTCGCAATCTCAACAATCCAAGCAGACGCTACCTCCAGAAATGGCAGAAGAAATAGACGATATACATGCAGCCAACGAGACAGCACAACTTATTGAGCAACCGCTGACTCGACAACGGACTGAAATGTTCGCCTAGTTCAATGAAATTCTCACACGATTTGCTTCGACATCTGGAGGATTTTCGACGAGAACTCACTCCAACAAAATCAGCCCCTTCAAAGTGTAAATGAATTTGGACATACCGAATCTTGAAGGAAATATTAACACAGAATTCATCGATAATTGGGTGCAACAATTGGAATCTTATTACTCTGTGAATCAACTCTCAGAAGTTGACAAGATCACCATTGCAGCCTTAAATATGTCAACATCTGTGCACTGTTGGTGGGAGAACCTCTCGACAAACATGGATAAAAGCAGAGACCCCATCGACACATGGGATAAATTCATCGAACACATCTGAAAGGAATTTTACCCACCCAAATACCTTTAGCAACAGTATAAGAAGTGGCAGCAGCTAAGTCAATGGAAAGACCAATCAGTACAGAGTTACACCGACGAGTTCTATCGACTCATGGCTAGACTTGGCGTCCAAGAGGAAGATAAATTGCTTGTTCTGAAGTACATCAACGGATTGTCCCAATATATTCAACAAGAGATGGAATTGCTGACTGTCAATACGCTTGCGGATGCATTCCACTATGCCAGCAAACTTGAAACCAAGCAGAAAGGGAAAGCACGCTTCACGACAAAGTAGACATCGGGACGACCACCTGACAAGAAGACATCAGCCGAATTCGACAAGTTGAAATCTTCTCAACCAACTCCGCCAAAGCCAGATCACGGAAAAAATCATTTTCCGAAAAGGGAACATAGAAAGCAACTGTCAACCAGAAAATGGTGCGGTTACTACCACTCATCTTGGCATGATACGTCTGAATGCAAAGCTTGGAAGACATGTTTGGCAAAATTTTCGACATCCGACGCATTCGACAAGACAGTGGAAGAATCTGATCCAGACGCAATGACCCTTTTGACATCGACATCGACCACTCCAGCAGCCTCGACTATTGTTGACGAGGAGGAACAAGAGCGCCTGTTCCATACACGTATATGGGTCCAGCACAACCCATTACATCTGATTGTGGATAACTGTAGCTAGAAGAACTTCATTTTCTGAACATCTCATAAAGAAACTAGGTCTTGTCACCACTCTGCATCCTCGGCCTTACAACATCAGTTGGATGAAGGATGGACAGGAACTACGGATCACCTGACAATGAAAACTCGCCTACTTCATAAATCCTTTTGAAGATGAAGTACTCTGCGACGTAGCACCACTCTTCGTATCCAACGCCCTATTTGGGAAACCTTACCTATGGGATCGCCATGGAAGTTATCGGTCACGACCACAGAAGGTGATTGTCAGAATTCCGAATCGATGGTACAACATTCCAAAGCGATGACCTACACCAATGGTTTCAATGATATATGCTAAACAGACAAAGAAGCTCATCAATCATGCTCAGAAGTTCACATTAATCCTGATCAAAACACAACATTCTAGGAAGACTGCAGTGACGAGTCGACTCACCGACCAGTGCAGCTCCCGACAGAAGCAGTTGATCGACAACGTTCTCGACGAGTATCGGAGTTTATTCCAAGACCCAGACGGAGTACCTCGACATCGCCAGGTAAAACACTCCATTGAACTTGATCTTGGTTCTTCTTTGCCTAATGCATCTGTTTACAGAAGATCCATTGTAGAAAATGAATAGATTCGCAGACAAATCCAAGATTTGATCGACAAAGGTCATATCCGACCCAGTTCCTCTCCTTGTGTAAGTCCAGTCACCCTCGTTCCAAAGAAAGACGGGACTTGGTGCGTGTGCATTGACTACAAGGAACTCAACAAAATTTCGGTGAAGAATCGGTACCCTCTGTCGCAGATAGACGTGCTCATCGACTGTCCAAAAGGTGCTAAATTCTTTACTAACCTCGACCTCAAGTCAGGATATCATCAGATTCCAATCGAGCCCTCAGATGTGTGGAAAAATGCTTCCAATACCAAGGAAGGATTGTTTGAATGGTTTGCCATGCCTTTCAGCTTAACCAATGCACCTTTGACCTTCATGCGATGCATGGATAACATTCTGCAACCTTTCATCGGCAAATGGGTCATTGTCTATCTCGATGGCATACTGATTTTCAGTCGATCATGGGAAGAACATGTCAGATAGCTTCGACAATTCCTCCACACTATCCAGCAACATCGACTTTACTTGAACATGGACAAATGCACCTTTGCGATGAACAACATCAAATATTCGGGGTTTGTACAAATTCTCAAAGATTGGCCCATTCCTCACAGCATTCAAGAACTAAGAAGTTTTCTTGGTTTGGCGAATTTCTATTAGCGATTCATACTCAGCTTCAGTCACATAGCCTGGCCCTTTAATCAGTTGATGAAAGGAAGTGGGAAAATTGTCTTCAAATGGACATCGACACAGCAAGAAGCTTTTGAACAGCTCAAGCACAAGCTCTGCACTGCAACAGTAACTGTGTTACCTTATTTGCATCAGCCCTTTGAGATTGAGACAAGCGCATCGGACTATGCCTTGGGAGCAGTGATCACTCAGTCTGGTCACCCAGTCGCTTTTCATTCTGAAACTTTTAACAAAACTATTAGAAAATATTCAACGTACGAAAAAGAACTGTATGCCATTGTGCAAGCTCTCAAGCAATGGAGGCATTACATCCTTGGAAATGAAACGGTCATCCTCACTGACCATAAGCTTCTACAATTCGCTCTGACCCAGTCAAAAATATAGACAACCAGACAACTCAAGTGGATTAATTACCTACAACAATTCTAGTTGGTGGTTAAGTATTGGAAAGGTAAAGCTAACGTCGTCGTCGATTGTCTGAGTCAACCACCCATTACTCTCCTTTTCACAGTGATGAGTATGCAGGGTTACGACATGACCACTTGGCCTCAATTATATCAGGATGACATTGACTTTTCACCAGTCTACCGACAGCTTCAAACTGACAAGTCGTCGACCTTCGACTACCTCCTGAAAGACACCTTGCTATAAAAGCTTGGACAGCTTTGAGTACTTACCGGTGAGCATTGACAGCAGCTCATTTGGGATGCACACTACAGTAATACTGCAGGACACTTTGGAGTAGCAAAGACACTTGCTATTCTGCAAAAGTATTTCTTTTTTCCTACACTTAAAACCGACGTCAACAAGTACATTCGATCATGCGTGGTTTGTGCCATTGCTAAACCTCCTAATCGATGACACAAATTGTACATGTTAGGATATTTATATACTCCATTCCTTTCTTACCTAGCATTATCATTGTTTTGCATTCAGTCATGCATGCATCCTAGTCATCAGTAGCCCTGTCTCCCAGCACCTTGTCCCTAGTCTGATAGCCCCAGGAGCTTCTTTCTATTCAGTTCCATCCCTCCTAGTCAGTGATGCGCCCTCTTGTCACCTACCACATGTGAAGTGTGCCCTCTCTCACCTACCACCAGTGGCACACTCAGTTAGTTGATTGTTAATTGACTATTAATTGACTGCACTCGGTTAGTTGCTTGTTAACTGACTGATACACTCTATTAGACATTCGGAGAGACTATGTTGATGTATTTGTAACTTCAAAAGATATCCACTTGTATATTGTATGTATTACATTTGTAATTTATTGTATCCCCGACGGAGATGTCTTATTCCTCCGATCGGAAGGTTCTTCATTTGTATTCTATTGTTGTACCTCCGACGGAGATGTTTACTCCTCTGGGTCGGAGAATTGATTATTGTACTTGAGTCATGTAAAGTCATTGAGGTCCATCCTCCCATGTATGACAGGGCATTAGACTGTGGAGTAGTGTCGCAAGTTATATTGTAAGTGTCGTAACTTATATTTGATGGGTTATTAGAACACCTTGGTGGGGTCGGCCCTGTATGAGTCATGTGGGTTAAAGGGTTATTAGACCACCCTAGTGGGGTCGGCCCAATGTCAAGTGGTAGTGGGTTATTAGACTCTCCTAAGGGAGGTCGACCCAGATTTAGGTATGATGGGGTGTTTAAGTCCCCTGGTGGGGTCGGCCCAGTCAGCATTATGTTAAGTGGTTAAGTTGTGGTCGACCTAGTTAGAGTTAAAAGTCAAATGAAGTAAAATATAAATAGAGAGTGTGACTCTCTCATTTATTCGTTCACACACTCACTCACTTCGCATTAGTTAGAGAGAGGAGGAATGCGCACAAGTGGAGGAGGAGAAGCTGCTAAGAGAATATCTCTTGTTTTTGGGTTTGATCTTTGTGATGTTTGTATTGATGCTCATTCTATCTCTGAGGAAGTTGCGGGCTTTTTTACCTTCTTGGTTTTTCCCGGTGAAATGCTTTGTGTCTCTTGTCTCTTGTGTTTGATATGTTGTACATGTTGTTCTCTCAGTTAAGATACTAGATCAGATTGAAATAAATGCTGAAAAACTAACATGGTGTCAGAGCTAGCCTAAAGGAAGGCATGGTATGGCATTTATGACACTTGTTGCACTAGGGCTTGGTATAGTAAAAACCATTCATCATGGCACTTTCGCTATAAATCCATTTTGGATAAGGTTCAGGATCGAAAACTTTTACAGGTCGAATATGAAATGTCCATGTACCTTTTGTCCGAAGGATAGCCTCATATTCATTTTACTTTGTGAGATATGATCCGTACAATTTAGGGTTTCTGCCTCTTCCGAAATGCAGTCCTAAACATGTGACCGAGGAAAAAAGGTCATATCTCGGGCTAGGAAGCTCCAAATGGAATTTCGTAAAAAGTGACAGTTAGAGCACGGATTGTAGTTTCACAGGTCCGGGTTTCAAAGGTTGAAGTTGAAACAGTGACACGTGGCATGCCGTACAAATTATCTATACTGTTTCATCCCATAAACAGGTCACATTGCAACACTTGGCATATCTCTCTCTCAGAGAATCCATTTGAGGTCAGATCTATGGCATTGGAAATATGAGAGGTCAATCTAGCAAAGGCTGAAATTTCAAACCCTGAGGATTCGAAATTTCATAGATACATCAGAAACAATATGGCGTATATTTCTGTCCAAACATAATTGGATTTTAAGCACTTTCATTTTTGGCTTGTCACTACTGCGGGAAATTAGGGTTTCTGAAAAAGTTGGAATTTTTGGAATATGAGACCACGGCTGGATGCTCCTCATCAAAATCAAAATTAAGAGACCAGGATCGAAGTTTTTAGTTGGGTATAACCCCGGGCTCTATCAAACCCTAGTTCAGGATTTTGACAAGAAAACCAGAATTTGACAGAAGCTGCAGATCTGAAACTTTCAAAGTCAATTTTGAGGGGTCAAATTTTGGAGATTTCAAAATTGAAGTATACCAACTTGATCAAATCAGCAAGGCACATCTTTTCATCAAATCGGAAGTTTGAAATTCAAAGTTTGAATATTTAGGATTTCTCTGACAAACCCTAATCCAACTCCAGATCCAGCTTCATCAAATCAAAGTGGATTGGGTTAATCCTAGAAGAGAATGAATTGACACCTACATAAGTGAAGAAGTTCCAGTTCCAGAGGGAGATGAGGCTAAGGCCTTACATAAGAATAGTACAAGCAGGTATGAATTGAGAAGATACAGGTATGTTTTGAAATATGTTCATGATTAAGTTCATGATATGTTTGTCTTCATATTATTGAGGTTAGTACAATATTGATTAATTTTAGACTTGTCTTATCACCTTATTAAAACTATGAATGCATGTGAATGATATAAGACATTCATTGATTAGGGTTAGGACACTTATGATTGTACTAATGCACTGTGGTGTTGTATGAGGATGATGTTGTCCACTAACATGAAAGGTACATCAAGAAAGACAAATCAAGTTCTAGATCGAGAACATATGGCCATGGTGACATGAAGACAAAGACTCATCTATAGCCATTGATCACATAGAAGCTCTACTTACGAGGTATGTATAATTTGGTTCTACAATGCTTAACCTATGAGATATGCAGTTTACTAGCACAAAATCATTGAAGAGAACAAAGAAGACATTGTTTGGGTATGTTAGACATAACTCACAAACATTATAATCCAGGTATGTTTTCCTATATCAAGTTAGAATCTTACCTTGTGTTAGGGTATCATATAAGTATGCTTTCGTATGATTGATAATGATTATTCATGAAGTTATAGGTTTGAATAATCATGGGTTTATGCATATTATGCTTCTTACTTTGATTGATGATATGACAAACTAGAAGAGTCCAATGGTCAAATAAGAATATGCATGAGTAAAAGAAGTACTCCCTGAAACCTTGAATACTAACGCTTGTGATAAATTACCTGTATATGAAATAATCATGACCATACATGTTTAAAGATTATTTAGAATCATAATGTTTTGATAGTATTGAGATTATACTAATGCATGTATGATTATGTATGAGATCTTGAGGATGACACAATGATGACACTAGTGCACACTTAACAATGCATAGTGGTCAAGGATGGATATAAGTTCAAAGACAGATAATCAAGGAAGAAAATATCAAGACGGAGCACACTTTAGTAATTCTTGTAAGGAAGCAAATATTGAGAGGGAGTCCACCCAACAACCAAACAAAGATAAGTATTTGAATTGTCATTTATTATATTTTTTTATTACTTAAATGATGTTGTCCAGTCATGTACATGCTTATGTTCCTAGATTTAGGATGCATATTATGCATATTAGAAAAGTTGCATTAATGAAACGGATACTACTAATATGCAAGTGATGGGTAAGTGACCTATGGTACTATACAACATTCCATTGCTACTTATCTAGAATGAAACCTCTTTGTTGACATGTTGGGAGTTGTGCACACTCCAATCAGTCTCTTCTCTTCTCCACACCCCAGGAAAAAGACAAAAGAACTATGATGTCTATCGGCCATACGATGAGCTCCTGCCCTCACACATCAGGGGGCAATCTGTTAACACCCAAAAAGTGCTCACTAGCTCATTCCCTTATTCACATGACCCATTTGTCCACTTTTCCCACCATTTGAGCCTCTAAAACCATCAAAAGGTCACCAAAAAGACCATAATACACCTTTTTCCCCTCAAAATATATATTTTTCCTCAAAAAACCCTCAAAAAGGGTCCAAAATTCCCAAAAAATATTAAAAGGGAATAAAAATATAAAAAATATTTAAAAAAGGAAAAAGAGGGAAAAAGAGACCTAAACCATGTTGGTTAATATTATTGGTTTCCTCAAAACCATAATGGTATTCCCCATCACCAAAAACTATAAAAAGGTGATAGGGGCTCCTCACTTTTGATCCACATTTCATCCTATCCTTATGCTGCCAAATTCCCTTTGAGAGTCATTGCCTCCCATTTCGAGTTTGAAGATCCCCATTGAAGCATTGGAGAAAAAGAGATCATTGGACATTGGAGCTTCTCAACCTTGGATTTGCTCAACACTTATCATCCTCACCATTTGAAGTAATACAAAATCAATTATTTTTAAATTTCTTGTTCTTCCCATAGATCTCATTGTTTGTTTTCTTAAATTCAGTTTTTTATTTCTTTTGCACATGTTAATGTTAGATGAAGTTACATTAGTTTTGGCATACTTTTATTGAGACTGCTACTACTAGTTAGCAGGTGCATCCTTGCACATGCTTGGTTGAAAAACCAAGCAACAGTTTCTTGGCGACTCCATGCCCCTCGTCGCCTCGATTTGTGTGCCACATCAGCTGTGGTCCATTTTTTACGAGTCTTATATCCCCGGATTTAGTTTTCCGCGCTCATGACGATGCTTGAGCCCATTTCTCTCTCTTACCACCAGATTTTTCGGGCATTTTTCCCATGCCCCTCATAGCCTCAATTAGCGTGCCACATCGGTCGTTATCCATTTTGAAAGAATTTTATATCACCGGATTCGGTTTTCCACACTCGTGATGATGCTTGAGATCATTTCTCGCTCTCACCCCCATAATTTTTGGGCATTTCTCCAAAATGCCCCTTATCTCCTCGATTTGCGTGCCACATTGGTCGTTGCCCATTTTTTACGATCTTTATGTCACCAGATTCAATTTTTTGCGCTCGTGAAGATGCTCGAGATCATTCCTCACTCTCACCAATACCTTTTTGTTCGGTATAATTTTATCCATTTTTCGGGCCGAACAATTCTTTTACGAAAAAGGCACTTAGGGAGTTTCTGTTAAGCTCTTTTCTGACTCCTAAAACAATGAAAAAATCACCGAGCAATCTTGCTTCCTTTCATGCTCTGTAAAAGTATCTGAAAGGGCGTCTACCTAATATAAGTTTACCCCTTTTTTGGACCTTGTAGACTAATTACGAAAAAGGAATACTCTAGTCACATTGGCTAGAAGAGTTCTCCATTTGCATCATTTTATGCTTTTTCGGTCCTTGGAGACTAACATAAGAAAAAGAACACCAATGGAGTCTACTTATCGCTTTCAGACTCTCTAAAATTGAAAGCAAACCACGAGCAATTATTGTCTTGGGATCGTACAAATCCACAAGACGGTACTCCTCCACCAATTCAGAGTCTTCTTATCGTTTTCAGACTCCTTAAAAATGAAAGCACTCACGAGCATGAACAGTCCTGAGCTTGCATAAATCCACGGGACAGTACCATTTCAGAGAAAACTTTTATCCCTTCTTGGAGCTCATTAAAACTATGAATAAGGACCCAATGGTGCTTTTCAGCGCCACAACAAATCATGTCTACTCATATGGCAGCTTCCCCATTCTGGTCGCCTTTGTTCAGAGTATTCTGCAGTATGTCACCCTGAGAGTCTCCCAATAGCATCCATCAACTTGTCCCCCCAGATTCACTCCAGTCAACAATACATACCCCTGTAAGCTATGATCCTCACACCTAAAAGTCAGTTTCCTATGCTGTCAGGTTAACCACCATGTCATCATGCTCTGAACAAAGGAAGTTTGAGTCCACCCACTCTATGACCCCAGTTATTCCCCATCCCCACAGTATGTCAGTCCTACCATCAGTACTATCACACTTCAGTTGTACACCTCGCGCTCCTATCAAAGAAACATCATTGCCTTGGTAGTTGTTGGTCTCCCTCTGTCGATGCCAACCAAATCTATTCCAGAGGATAGACCCAGAGGTCCCTGTGCCTTGGACTCATCACCATTTGTGATGAGTGCCTACAGATCATTTCGAAAGGAGTCCTCAGTGCCTCTCCAAATGATTGTTTCTCACATGCTCGACTTCAACACCTTGATCGCATCGTCGAGACTCATACAGGGTATCGGTCCTTTCAGTTATTTGTTGAAGACCCCGGATATCACCTGACTCTACCACATTTGAGAGTCTAATTGAGGAAACAACCAGTTACATTTTCCTATGGATATCCGGGTTGTGCTTGGTGACAGTATTCATATGTACCCCAGTTTTATACTCCCTCGAGTATACAGTTACAAATACTCCTCAAAAGTTGACTCATTTGAGAGTCTAATTGAGACCCTACAGATGTTGGACACCTTCAGCTCCAGCAGTTCATCCACCCTTTTGAAACATTATTCAGAATGGTTGTTGCTCTTTTCCAGTGTATCAGTTATTGAGATCAGTCATGGTATGACCATGAGTACGTCCCAGAATTGTGTCCCCTCTGGACCATTATGATGTACCAACAGATTTTTATGTATTATTCAGGTCCCCCTTCTTGGGACTAATTGTTATGTATATGTATTGGTACGAGCATGGGTATGCTCACCTTGTCCATAATCAGATATTATTCCTCATTCATTTTGAGGCCATGTATTTTTTCAGTTTTTGCAGCTTCCAAGGGGTCATTTTTCTAGTCTCCAATCGGTCTCTTCTCTTCTCCACACCCCAAGAAAAAGACAAAAGAACTATGATGTCTATCGGCCATACGATGAGCTCCTACCCTCACATATCAGGGGGTAATCTGTTAACACCCAAAAAGTGTTCACTAGCTCATTCCCTTATTCACATGACCCATTTGTCCACTTTTTCCACCATTTGAGCCTCTAAAACCGGTCACCAAAAAGACCATAATACACCTTTTTCCTCTCAAAATATATATTTTTCCTCAAAAAACCCTCAAAAAAGGTCCAAAATTCCCAAAAAATATTAAAAGGGAATAAAAATATAAAAAATATTCAAAAAAGGAAAAAGAGGGAAAAAGAGACCTAAACCATGTTGGTTAATACCATTGGTTTCCTCAAAACCATAATGGTATTCCCCATCACCAAAAACTATAAAAAGGTGATAAGGGCTCCTCACTTTTGATCCACATTTCATCCTATCCTTATGCTACCAAATTCCCTATGAGAGTCGTTTCCTCCCATTTCGAGTTTGAAGATCCCCATTGAAGCATTGGAGAAGAAGAGATCATTGGACATTGGAGCTTCTCAACCTTGGAGTTGCTCAACACTTATCATCCTCACCATTTGAGGTAATACAAAATCAATTATTTTTAAATTTCTTGTTCTTCCCATAGATCTCATTGTTTGTTTTCTTAAATTCGGTTTTTTATTTCTTTTGCACATGTTAATGTTAGATGAAGTTACATTAGTTTTGACATACTTTTATTGAGACTGTTGCTACTAGTTAGCAGGTACATCCTTGCACATTCTTGGTTGAAAAACCAAGCAACAAGATTGGGAAGGCAGTGTTGCAGATAGGAAGAGCACTTTGGGGTGCTGCTTTAGTATGGGATTAGGTGTGATATCTTGGTTTAGTAGGAAGCAATCCTGCGTAGCACTGAGTATAGCCGAAGCAGAGTATGTCGCAGATTGTTCGGCTAGTTGTGAGGCAGTATGGCTAAGGAAGCTCATGTCTGATTTATTTGATCTCCAGTTGGATGCTACTTGTATCTATTGTGATAACCAAAGTTGTGTGAAGTTGTCAAAGAACCCGGTGTCCATGACAGGTCGAAGCACATCGACATCAAATATCACTATATCAGGGATATGGTGCAAAGAGGAGCAGTGAAGCTCTAGTATGTTGCGACAGATGAGCAGATTGCATATGTGTTGGCCAAACCACTAGCCGGAGTGAAGCTCGAGTACTTCAGAGAGAGGCTTGGTGTTCTTCAGATAGAAGATACTTCGAGGAAGAAGTGATGGGACACATTTGCAGGAGCCATTCTAAGCATGGTGGTAGGAGGATCCTTCCCATGGCTATGGATATAAGCACTGTGTGATGATCATCAGGATGATGCTGTGGCGATGATCAGGATGATCATGCGATGACGATATGCATCAGGACGATGGTATGATGATGATCACGATGATCATGTGATGATGGTGTGCTGTATGATGATGATCAGTGTGATCATGAGCATCAGGATGATGCTTCGTGCGAGGATGATCAGGTGGATCATGAGTATCAGGATTATACTCTGTGGTCGTGGACAGGTTTTGCAATAAGCATATAATATTTCCCTGGGAGATTTGCAAATACTCTTGCGAGGTTTTGCCTATGGCATATAATAGCTCCCTAGGAGATCTGGAAAATGCTCTTTCAAGGTTTTGCTTGGGAGGACATATAATCTTTCCCTGGGAGATTTGCAGATACTCTTGCGAGGTTTTTCCTATGGCATATAATAGCTCCATGGGAGATCTGGCAAATGCTCTTTCGAGGTTTTGTCCTTGGCATATAATATTTCCCTGGGAGATCTGATAGGTTGAGCAGTAAGCTCGTAATCAATCCTAGGATGCTCTTTCGAGGTTTTTCTAGACCACATGTAATCAGTCCTCGAGATCCGATAGGTTGTGCTAGGCACGTAAAAGTCCTGGGATGCTATTTAGAGTTCTTGCCGGTCATGCTATGCACATAAATGTTCCTAGGACACTCTTTTAAGGTTTTTTGGTGGTCACATGTAATAGCTCCCTAGGAGATCCGATAGGTTGAGTAGTAAGCTCGTAATCAATCCTGGGATGCTCTTTCGAGGTTTTGTTGACGCACGTAATCAGTCCTGAGGATTCCACAGGATGGCCAGCTCACAGAGATGATGAAGACCTATAGGAGGCTAGGCCTACAACCAGCATGATAAAGGGTTGGCTCTGTAGAACTTCCTATGACGAGAAGAATTGAGAGATAGCACCAATGATCGAGATGACGAGTACAATAGCAGTGACGATGATGCTCCATGATCTAAGTGATGATGATCCAGCTCCAAAATTAAATACTTGTGCCTATATGTATTGATGACTTGTGTCAAGAGAATACCTTCCTAGTTAAGAGGGAGTGTTGATGTATTTGTAACTTCAGAAGATATTCACTTGTATATTGTATGTATTACATTTGTACTTTATTGTATCCCCGACGGAGATGTTTTATTCCTCCGATGGAAGTGTCGTCATTTGTATTCTATTGTTGTACCTCCGATGGAGATGTTTGTTCCTCCAGGTCAGAGAAGTCATTATTGTACTTGAGTCATGTAAAGTCATTGAGGTCCATCCTCCCATGTATGACAGGGCATTAGACCCCGGAGTAGTGTCGCAAGTTATATTGTAAGTGTCATAACTTATATTTGATGGGTTATTAGAACCTTGGTGGGGTCGGCCCTGTATGAGTCATGTGGGTTAAAGGGTTGTTAGACCACCCTAGTGGGATCGGCCCAGTGTCAAGTGGTAGTGGGTTATTAGACTCTCTTAAGGGAGTTCGGCCCAGAGTCAATTGTGATGGGGTGTTTAAGTCCCCTAGTGGGGTCGGCCCAGTCAGCATTATGTTAAGTGGTTAAGTTGGGGACGACTTAGTTAGAGTTAAAAGTCAGGTGAAGTAAAGTATAAATAGAGAGTGTGACTCTCTCATTTATTCATTCACACACTCACTCACTTCGCATTAGTGAGAGAGAGGAGGAATGCGCACAAGTGGAGGAGGAGAAGCTACTAGGAGAATTTCTCTTGTTGTGGGGTTTGATCTTTGTGATCTTTGTATTGATGCTCATTCTATCTCTAAGGAAGTTGCGGGGTTTTTCACCTTCTTGGTTTTCCCCAGTGAAATACTTTGTGTCTCTTGTCTCTTGTGTTTGATATGTTGTACATGTTGTTCTCTCGGTTAATATCCTAGATCGGATTGAATTAAATATTGAAAAACTAACAGTTTATTTGTTCTAACTACTGATAGTTTCAGTTACATCCAGTTAAGACTAGTTATATTCTGTTAGACTCAGTTACATCTAGTTGACTCAGTTTGACAGCTACCAGTGCATTGATGACACTCCACTACTGATCTGATGATGAGTTCATGCAGGCTAATTCGAATTACCACCTTGGTATTCGAATCCTGTCTATTGTAGCATTATTGTTTCATATACAGATTGATGAAACATGTGTAATTGTTCTACTCCTATCTGAGTTCTATTGCATCTATGTTCTACTGCTCCATTCTTCACTCTTCTTCTATTTTTCTGCAGTTCTTTCTTATGAGGTATGCATCAGCTCTTAGATCTGTTGTGAGGATTTTCACGTGGTATCAGAGCATGTTGAGAGTATAGTCTATCTCCATTCTTGAGATTTTTTTGCAGGTCATTCAAAGTTCTTGAGTCCGGCAACAGTTCCAGCAGTTGCAGCAGCCTCTTGCAGTAGCAGCAGTTTCACCTTGTATTTGCTCCAGCAGTTGAGATGAGCAATTCGAACACTCCCCTCACTCCTAGAATCCTGACACCTTTCAATTACTTTGATTGGAAGCTTGATATGGAAATGTCATTGAGAAGCAAATCTCTACATAGGATAACAATGGGAAGGGACACCGAACCAACTTCGGTTGTGGAGAAAACCAAGCATCTGAATCGATCAGATGAAGCATTTGGTTACATCTGCATTCATATTTCTAGATATCTATTGTTTCATCTCGAAGGGTTGAAGACTCCAAGAGAGTTATGGTTGAATTTAGAGGCCCTCTTCGGCAAACAAGATTAGCTAAGAGGCCATGTTCTGGAGAATGAAATGGTTGCCCTACAACCAAGAAGTTTTGAGACCATTCAGGAATTCTTCTTGAAATTCAAAAATTTGGTTATGCAATGCAAGCAGTGTGGCATTGATAAGAAGGATGAGCAATTGGTGCTATCCATTCTGAGTAAGCTAGGATCTGAATTTTCTATCTTTGTATCTACCTTCCACTCTGGGCGAATGTCAATCCCTCATTGGAAGATGCCCTCCTTAGAAGATTTTACTGCAACTCTCATCCAAGAACAAAACAAATTGATCCAAATGGGTATCATCAAGGCCTCCAATGATCAAGCTCTTTTAGCTGGAGA
Organism: Larix kaempferi; assembly: GCA_027924585.1. Lineage (NCBI taxonomy): Eukaryota > Viridiplantae > Streptophyta > Pinopsida > Pinales > Pinaceae > Larix > Larix kaempferi. Next base: position 17,636,309 of record BSBM01000337.1, on the reverse strand, counting down.
AGCAAATAGTGCGAATGTGAAAGGGAGGTATAAAGGCAAGGACAAGAAGCCATCTGAACCCAAGCTGAATGCCAAGTCAAGTCCATCAAAAGGATCCTCCAGCTCCAAGAAGGACAAACAGAAAAGATCTGATAGATCTAAGTGTCCCTAATGCAAGAAACGAAACCACCCAGAGAGATCTTGCATGCACAAGAAAATAGATCAATTAACCAAGCTTCTTGAACATAACAACATTGCCCTTCCAAAAGGTGCAAGAGTGTCTGATTCTGGAAGTGAATCTGATGGTCATGAGGAATGCCATGCATTGATGGATGGATTTTCAAAATCAAAGGCCCTCCTCATAGATTCGAGAGCCTCCAACTACATGGCTGCCTCTGAAGAATCATTTTCTTCTTTATATCTCAAAGATGGCCCAATTATTCACATGGGAGACAACTCTCATATCTCTGCAAAGGGATGGGTACAGTACATATGGAGCATGGCAAGTTCAATAATGTTCTATTTGTTCCCTCTCTGACAACAAATTTGTTGTCTATATATCAGATGACTCAGACAGGATCACCAAAGAAGGTGATCTATGGTCCTGACACAGTTGAGATTACAAATATCTCCACTAGGAAGACTATAGCGAAAGGGTTTGCATAACATGCCTCCAAGGCATATGAATTCTCACATTTTTTTCCTTTCTCTCTGCCTACTCCTTCAGAATCTGATGAAGATCAAAGTGACTCCTCTTCTAATGAAGACGAAGATCAAGATCTTGATGTTGAGATCAAAGTTCAAGAACATTCCGATTCACATCCAAAACCAACGCATGCTCCCAATCCAGGGCCAAGGCCAATATGGACTCTCAAAGTCCTTGTAGCTGCTGGGAACATAGTTGGGGATCCATCTGATCACAGAACCACCAGATCTCAGTATCATGCCAACCTTGCACTATGCCATGTAGATCTACCTCTTCTTGAGAGATGTTGCATGATGGTGGGGTTCGATCTACAATCTCTTGGAAAGACTCACCATGGAGGATCTACAACCAGGAGACACTGTCGATTGTCTGAAAAAAAATACTCAAAGATTCAGAATTTGGACCACCATGAGCCATTCACTCCAGTAGCATAAAGGTTTCCTGAAAGACTTGCTTTGGCCAATACATCTTCTACATAGTGGGAGGCACATCAAAAGACTAGATCCAGATCTAGCACATGCATTGGCATCCTGCAGAGGATCAGCTTGCCAATTTTTTTGCAAAAGTTTTCACTAAGGAAAGCTTTTTCCTTCTCTGCTTAGTATGAAGGTTCTTTGAGTTCCTTGTTGTTCCTTTTTTGAGGGGGGGTATTTTTCCATGAGGTTTTCCCCATTTCCTCGATTTATGGATAGTTCCTTTTTTTATTTTTTTATCATTTATTTGATTGTATGGGTGACCTTTGGTCCTAATTACCAGGGCCCAGGATGCAAAGTATGGATTAAAGGGGGGTGTTAGGATATTTCTATACTCCATTCCTTTCCTACCTAGCATTATCATTGTTTTGCATTCATTCATGCAGGCATGCAATTGCATGCATCCCAGTCATCAGAAGCCCTATCTCCCAGCACCTTGTCCCTAGTCTACAAGCCCCAAGAGATTATTTCTCTCCATTTCCATCCCTCCTAGTCAGTGATGCGCCCTCTTTTCATCTACCATATGTGAAGTGCTCCCTCTCTCACCTACCACCAGTGGAACACTCAGTTAGTTGCGTGTTAACTGACTGATACACTCTACTAGTTGCTTGTTAATTGACTGATACACTATGTTAGACATCCAAAGAGACTAGTTTATCTGTTTTGACTACTGACAGCTTCAGTTACATCCAATTAAGACTAGTTATATTATGTTAGACTCATTTACATCTAGTTGACTCAGTTTGACAGCCACCAGTGCATTGATGACACTCCACTACTGATCTGATGATGAGTTCATGCAGGCTAATTCGAATTACCACCTTGGTATTTGAATCCTGTCTATTGTAGCATTATTGTTTGATATACAGATTAATGAAATATGTGTAATTATTCTGCTCCCATCTGAGTTCTATTGCATCTATGTTCTGCTGCTCCATTCTGCCCTCTTCTTCGATTTTTCTGCAGTTCTTTCTTGTGAGGTATACATCAGCTCTTAGATCTGCTGTGAGGATTTTCATAGTACACACCTCTTCCATTTCCTAGTCGACCATGGGAATCTATTTGTATGGACTACTTGACGGGATATCCTACTACCAAACATCAGCATGACGCGATATTAGTAGTAGTCGACAGATTTTCCAAGATGGCCATTCTCATACCATGCAAGAAGACCACGACAGTGCAGCAGACTGCTCAGCTCTTCTTCACACATGTTTGGAAACACTTTGGTTTACCCACAACCATTACTTTCGACCGAGATGCCAAATTCGTCAGCATATTTTGGAAGACTCTCTGGCAACAACTGGACACATGACTCTCATTGTCGATAGCTTTCCATCCTCAGACCGATGGACAGACGAAAGTTGTGAATCGCTTGGTCGTACAACTGCTTCGCATGTACAACCACAAGCATCGACACACATGGTATGAAATTCTTCCATAAATACAACATAGTTACAATCATGCTCAGCACAGCTCTACATGCAAGATTCCATTTGAGATCTGTTACGGATGTCAACCCTCATCGCCTATCGACTTGATCAGCTCCTCGACATAGTCGAACTCTGACACCGACTACAGCCAGCGAGAAGTTGATAAAGCCTTGAAATTTTGAGATCAAATCTGCGACATCCAGAAGCAAGCACAGGAAATGTTGCAATGAGAAAACAAGAAAGCTAAGGCCCAACACAACAAACATCATATTCCTCATTCATTCTATATTGGGGATAAGGTCTAGTTACATCTCAAGAAGGAGTGCTTCACTGGTCCATTCAAGAATCTCAAACCTTTGTGATATGGTCTGTATAGTATTCTTTGACAGATTGGCGAAAATGCTTTCTAGCTTGGCATTTCTGCATGCATGGGTCTGCATCCAGTATTCAATGTGGATCTACTTCGACCATACCATGCACCACTGTTGTAACAGAACGACTTGTAAACAGCAGAACCCAATGACATCCATCTAGATGTTCAGGAGCCTCTTCCTTGCGACACCATTGTAGGACGACGAATATGACATACAAGGACGAACACAATTTCCTTGTTTCAGGTTGCTAAAGCCGGACAGTTCCTAGCACAAGGAAAGTGGTACTCTGCTACTGAACTGACCGACAAGTTTCCTCACTGTCACCTACCCAAATTTTGAGAATAATTATTTTATTTTGCAAAATACTTTATGTTAAATTATAATTACAAAGTTTTGTAATTATGACCAAATCTGGTCAAAGATGACTGTAATGACTCATTATTATTATTTAATAAATTAAAATAGGAGACAAACACTCAAGAAAGTTGTTACAAGAGTGTTCACTGACCCACTAGGAGGAATGGAAGTTGCTAGAAGGCATGGGACAGATGGTAGCATTTGCACTCCACCACTAGTTGTTGGTTATGGGACAACTACCCCTAAAATTATGGCATTATTCTCCAGGTGGAGGAGTGAGCAGGCAGCTCATTTAATGACCATTTAATCACTAAAAAGGCCTAGGCAGCCTATATAAGGCAATTCGAATTGAGCAGGCAGCTCTTACAATATTTCTGCAGAAATATTCCTCATGTGCATCAGGTGATGACTGAGAGATTCGAATTTGGGAGGCTATGTGAGAGTGCAATTGCAAGTCTGCACATTATTTCTGAGAAGGAAAACCAGAGGTGTTGGTGCAGGTCTCTTTGACTGTTGAGTTTGTAAGACTAGATAAACTACTTGTTGCTGCAAGATTGAGGACCTAAGCTTCTAAGTTTCTTCCTCCTGGTGGTTCAATGAACAGGCTCGGGGGTCCTAGGACAGGCATATTGACTGTTTTTCAAGAGCAGGTTGGGTGGAACATGCTTCTTGGGTGTTTGTCCTCTTATCTATTGGTTCAGGTTCTATCTTTCATATCTGTCAACCTTGTTTTTACATTAAAAGATGTTGGATTCTGCATTATAGAATTATTAAACTCATTCATGCAAAAGAAATCATTTTACATTCTGATCTAGGTATGATTCTAAATGAAAAGCTTGTGAAATATTTGATTGAATAACCATCTCTATATTTTTCCCCATGTTGTTCTTTGCATAGTACTCTAGTATAGAGAAGCAAATTAAGATTGGATAAAATGATGGGGTGCATGCCAGATTGAATGACTGATGAATACAGTAATGATCAGGAATAAATTATGGCATGTGTTTAAAATAGGATATACTACAGTAAAGTAGAAGCAGCTGCATAGCAATCATCTGATTCTTAAATAAAAGCAAAACACATTTGTTTCTATTTATACTTCTCTTTTCAACCCTATACTTTCATATAAGTAACCGCATGTGTTTTCAATCTCATAGATTTTCATCTTTCCAAGTATTTATATTTTGAGATTATAGTAGCGGTAAACAAACTATGTTCGGTACCAAGTTATTTTTGAATCCACGCACATTATTATTTACAACCTATTTCATATGATGGATACTTGAAATACATTCACTATTGTTGTATTAGTTCAAACCTAGATTTAAATTCTAGACATCTATCGAAACCCTAAAACATAAATCCATTAAAATAATATTGTTTTCGCACAGTCCATTAAAACTCTTCATTGAGGCGAATAAAAAGCAATCATGCTCGCTGTTCAAATCAAATGTTCATCCAAAATTGTCGAATCAAAGTTTAAAACATTACACTTAAGCATTAAAACTCAATACTTAAAGTTTCCATTTAAAACTACGACTGAGGCATCACACAAAGAACCTTTTAAGTTTTGTTGTTGTCCCATTCAAACTCGATTTCATACTGTACAGCTAAATGCAGAGACGAATCATCGCCGACCATACATTATGGTTCAACAGTTGCTTTCATCATCGAATTAGAAGTTTAAAACAGTGAACATTAAACGCTTAAATACTGTAAAAATTCATTGGAAAACGACGGGGGTTCAACCCTATCAAGTTCGCAGAGACAAGGCACTGCTAATCTTAAATTTCAGGAAGATTTTACATCTTCTACGCTAATTAAAACCTTAGCTGTAGGGTCCATTAATGTTTTCCAAAAGCTGCAGGCTGGGCGAAAGCCATTGCCAAGAAAACACATTTCCAAAACCCTTCCAACAGTCACAACTATCGACCAAATCCGATTTCAAGAGAACCACAAGGTAGGGTACCACCAATGCTTACCGGTGGTTAAGCTGAAGCCCCTCCAACCACATTTCTAGTTAAATAATCCTTCGTCGGGAACCAACCTGTCAAGCAATTGTGATTCATGGTTAAACCACATTTGAGAGATATCGATTTATACTTGAAAACAAACTAAAAGTTCAACAAGAAGATACATTACCTGCGAAAGTCCCCGTTGCCATGAGAATGACGAAGCTATCCATCCACCCTTGAGGGAGGAAGACCCAGCTCGGAGGGAAAAATGTAACACTGCTGGCGAAATGTTCAAACACAATTCTAAAACCCTAGAAAAATACTCACTCAAAAGTATTACACGGTGATGCGTTAACTCCAGACCGTCAAGCTACTGTAAACGCCACCGAAGGATCCACTCGTCATACTTTAACTTTCATTTGCAGTCCCATAACCCACCAGCCTCAGGTTTGAACCTGGGGCATGCTAAAAACACCAAACCCTACACTGTAACGGCCTATCGACCTCTTGCTTCGAAACGAAAAGGCGAAATGAAGTCCAAAAGACACTTCAACCATCATTTACAACGTTGAGCTAGGGTTACCATCCGACGGTCAGGATCAATTGAGATCAACGACGAAGCTTTGTCAGTTAGCAATGTTGGAAAACGAGCACCTACCACATTAATTCCCCCTTAATATTTCATCCACGACGATGCCAGATCAACAGCCCCTAAGGGCAGAACTAGTTACGGCTCGGAATCGTATTACAATTTTCAGCAACACCTTCTCGTGCTCATAGCCACGGTGGTATACACTCATACCCTCACTATTTGCGACCGCTAGGAGACTTCAATGCGCCCACCTGGACTGGTGATGTGCAGAACCTTTGCTTACCAACATTCATATCCATCGTAACACCTGCCATGACAAGGTTGTCAACGTTAATATATCTCATATCAACCAGCCAACCATAGGAACGACGCGTCTTACATTCATTTTCTTTATCATACCAAAGTCCGAAAGCATATATTTATCAATGGTTGTATGCATAGTATCGGTTCTATTTGTTAAGTTAATAGTCATATATTGGGTCGTACCCATATGGTATAGTTCTAACCTTGGTATAAGTCGCATCTACTACCTAGAGCATAAATAGAAGTCATCAACTCTTGGGAATAATGACATTAGTTCAAAATCCTAGCAATTTTCACTTTATAATTTTGTAGATTAAAAAGGAGTCATTCACTATAGGGTTATAGTTTTATAAAATGTACTTTAGAACTATCACAAAATGCATTGATAGAATGACAGTAGATGTTACGTGACCTATTTATACATGTTTAGGCATCAAGGACCCAGCTACTAATATCATGCTTGTTTGTATTTATTTATATTTCTTATGCATTCATCATTTCATAATTTTGACATTATATAAGTCTATAAAAAGTTGCAAGTGGTTCACAAATTAATGCTGGAAGGACTAATAGCATTCAGAAATAGAAAGATAAGTACACCAATGCAATATACGTCATAATCGACTGCACACTTAGAATTTACGACTCATGTAAAGTGTGGTCTAGTCATCTCTGGTCGAAATGAAATTGAGAACCATACCTGGAGCATTGCAGAACTAGCAATTTTAAATTTTTGTGACGATGTTTGAATACCCTTGTTTGACGCCTTTTCTCTTACCTGCGAAATTGCGCATGAAGGACGGGTACAAATGCTTTAGCTCAAAGCTAAGTAAGCCTTAGGGCACCTCGTGGGACCCCTTCATCACCATCCCGAAATTTAAAACTGTCAGTACCTTGTCAAGGATAACTCTATCTTATAAATTGTTTTGGAATTTCAGTATTACAAACAAAGTGAAAACTAATGTCGTAATCATTAAATTGGAATTATGACGTGTCACGGACACAAAACATCTTTAGTCAAAAGGCCACAGTAATTAAGTTGTTTTCTGCATTAATGACTTATTTATTAAATACTGCCTTAATACGTATTTATTATTTCCGCAGTCGTAATTATTATCATTTAATGTTGTTTTAAATTTTAAATTTTTATGAAAATATCGGGATGTTACACTCACCTTCACGAGAAAATAATGGGGACCATTATTTCTTAAGGAAGGGGGTCTAATCCACATCGCAGTTGGCATTATTGTCAGATGCTAACTTTTACACATCTGCGACAAGTCATCGACGTCGACACAACTTCGACAAGTTCCAACTTCGACATGGCTTCGACAACTCCGTGACTTCAACAAGTTCCGCAACCTCACAGTTTAGTGACATCGACATGCAGCGTCGATCTGCGACTTGCGGCTGTCGAACTTCGACAAACTATCTCACTCTCTTCCAGTCGACTGTAGCGGTTGAACTGCCGAACTGTTCTAACTTATCTTGTAATTGAACGTAACGGGAAAGCACACAAGCATCTCAGCACTCTCTATATAAGCATGTGAACTATTGTAATATACAGCTTAGAATCAATTGATGATCTCATATCCAGTAATAGAAGATCAGTTTTCATTCCTGCATATTGTCTGTGCATATTTGTGTTATGTCTGTGTAGTGTATTCCTGCTTTGTGCGTTATGTTTCTTAAGCTTCCACCATAATAGAGTCGACTCATTCAGTCGAACTGTTGTCCCCCTCGTGCTTCCTGGCCACGTGTGGATCAACCATCTCCCAACTTGTTTAATTTTTTATTTTCCCTCTTTTACCTCTTGTGCTACCAACATGATCACTTCCTAAAATCCAAAAAGCTTTTCCTTAAACATTTTGTTGTGTAGCTTATGTTAATACATACAACTTGATATTGTGACTGTGCCCTTCATTTTCTATCAAATAAATTTAGTTATCAAAACTCTAACTTTGTACATGGGTTGTTGTAACCACTTGTAGAAGGGTTGTAGTTGTATCCACTTCTACATGTGATGTACTCGTATCCCCATTTTCATGACATGCAATTCCAAGTGATATACATATTGTAATTGCCACATAAGACTCAATTTATTACTTATCTCAACATTTTATCTCGCATCTCTCTTAGGACATGGTTTGTATTCAACAATGATATTTCATGTACTTTATCAAGGGAATGTGATTGCAACAAATGAAAAACACCCAATGTTTGAATTCTTGGTGTCTTATGTTTTTTCTTGCATCTTTGTAAGGATAAATAATTTTCTACAATATAATCCTTGGTAATGATAACTCATATCTTGTTGTGTTTGAAGTAGTATGATTGTAAGGATATATTTATGTAGGGATTTGAAGTAAATTGTATTCCCCTAAAAAATTGAATATGCACTAGGAGTATGTCTTTTTATATGGTAGAATTTTTTCAACAATGTTATATCCCCCACTATTTTTTTTTAATATGCTTATGAAGAGCTTGTAGACTTTCAAATATCTAACCTTGAACATACCCTTCTATTTGTATTGAACCTTGTTGCGCAAGGGGTTGCACTTCATTGTTATTCCTTCCAAAAGATGAATTCAATGTTCATCAAGTTGTCCAACAACATACCTATTTATACTTTGATGAAAGTGCATTGGAACATGAGCCATATTATTCTCTAGTATTTCGAGAAAAGTTCTAAATTCATTCCAAATTAGCATATGGTTTTTGGTCAACAAATATGCTTAGTGGAAGCACACATGTCAACTATGTTCCCTTCTCTTGGAGTAAATTCAAGGGCATTGTTATGTGGTGTCAAAATCATCAGACCTAGGTTGATGGAATCTTTGTAGCAAATTACTTATGTTGAAGTTGTGTTTAAATGTTCTAGTGAGGAATTATGGAAATTGAAGGAACGTACTATGATCTCCTAAGATTATATATACATGAGCATTGAGATGCAAATAGCAAAATAAATTGTGTTGTGCTAAGAAATTCAAAAATCATGCCAAAAATACTTTAACGTAAATTGTGAGCTACAAATTGACACTTTTAATGAGAGTCATGTATGTGAGTTTAATGGAATTACCCAACATTTTTTCTCACATGCATTTTAATTGTTCACTAAGATACCCATAGGCAGTATAATGAGCCACTAAACATTCATGTATTGTATTATCCTCAATTTTGACTTGGAATGTATTTAATCAAAATTATGTAAATGATGTAAATATGCTAGTGTGGATCTCAATACCAAGGACCAACTAGTGAATGGTTAGACATGTATGTTGTAATTATTTTTATATGGACTATGTGGTTGGTTTATCATGCCAATTAAAAATATATGTAAATATTATGTAGAAAAACAATAAAATGCTCCAAGATGGTTCTATAAAAAGCACTAAAGGGGCTATGATTCCACCAAAGGGGAAGAGTGAAGGGGGCCTATGGGGGACTAAATCCTTTGTTGCCAAGTGTCAACCTTAGAACTCATCTAATTGCTGCTATGCAATTTAAATAAGCCAATTACTTCATCTTGACTATTAAATCCAATCATTGAATGCATGTGTGGGGTCGGTGGGAAAAGTCACTTCATGTAGTTATTGAAGCATGGGGTTGAATGCACTTTTGTGACACTTCTGTCAAATGTCAGAAGTCAATTCTATAGTTGTAAGAATTCCTTTCATCTATCGTCAGAATCTATGTCAATTGTCTTTTCACCGTCATTTCACATCCCTTGGATTCAACACTCATTTCTCTCATGCATGTCTACACTACGTAGAGCTTCATATGGATATTCATGACCATTACCAGACTGTGTTTTAACCAAAAAAATTGAATTTAGAGACAGAGCTATAGACTTAAAGGGAAAATAGATGGTTGTAGGTGAGCATAGAGGTTGGGAAAGCTAGTAACCTTACCCTTTGAGTTTTTATACTCATGGATGCTTGAGAAGCCATGAATTAATGTTGCAGGAGGTTATCCAATAGCATACAGCAGGTTGGAATCTTACTGGTAATCACTTTAAAGGCTGGATTTCCTGAGGGAACTATGGATCAATGAAGGTAAATTCCTTCCTTGTGTTGTGTGGGGTAGCTGGAAGGAGTTCCATAGTTGTGATAGCTTAGTGAGATCCCTGTAGAGCTTTGGATGAGATTTTGGATAAGCATGGAGAGCATAATGGGTTGTGGGTTGAGAGAGAGAATATTGTTCGTGTTTCCTTCGCCCTAGTGGCCTCATAGCCTATCTTGGGGGTTGCCTCTCAGCATAAATAGTATATGCTAGACAAAGTGCCTATGGTTGGCTGGAAAATCACTTTTACACATCCAATTGCTTGGATCTTCTTCATTTAAAGATAAGTATTCTATTAAAACCATGTTTGGTAAAGACAATGTTATTCGAGGTCACTAGCTGGAAAATTAGTTGATTGCCTTAAATTCCAGTGAATTTTCTTGCATCCAGACACCTTTTTTATATAATATCTATTGTGATTGTGGTTTGTTCGCGCAGAGTTGAGGGCAGGCGGCCAGGAAGGCGAAGAACGAAAAATGATAGGGGTATTATCGGGGAAGGCGACAAGGGATTTTTAGGCATGGCGTCGTTTGGAGCAGGTGGATCCCCCTCCCATCCCCAACCCTAGAAAGAAGGGACTCAGGATTCAACAATGAACCAACCAGATCGTGAGAATACAGGCGAGAGGAAAAAGGAGTTTGAACGAAAAAAGACCCGAGGGGGTTGCTTACCCCGATCTACAGAAAACCCATCTTTGCAAATTACGTCTGTGAAGCTGTGGGAATGAGTGGAACAATGGAGACAAATCCCTCATTGGTAAATTCATTGGTATATGGCCAAAAGAATTGACTTGCTAAGATGGATCAAGGTAACTTGGAACGCCAAAGCGCACTATGATCTGCATCTGGGAGCAAAAGGTTTATTCGCCATCATTTTTTCAACCAGGAGGATAGAGATCGTGTTTTATTGGGCAAATCATACTTTTTTTATTCGTCACGTTTATTCCTACGGCCATGGAAAGAGAGGTTCAACCTTGATACAAAGGATATGAGTATTGCTCTTGTCTGGATCATGCTTTATTCTCTTCCTTGTGAGTACTGGGAACCCAAAATTCTGGAGGCCATTGGGAAAACCCTAGGGAAGTTTGGGAAGGTCTCAGATCAAACAAAACTTCAAAGGTACACAACCTATGCCAGGATCTGTGTCTACATGAACCTATCGCAAGAACTCCCGGAAGCAATCAATTTAACATGGGAAGATGAATATTGGGTCCAAAATCTTGATTATGAACAACCACCCTTCCGATGCAAACAATGCCATGAGTATGGACATCTGAGCAGAGATTTCCCAACCCTTCACCCTAAAGCAAGTCCAAACCAGGAGAAAAAAAAAAAAAGGACAGCGAAGGATTCACTCAAGTTTAGAATCGGAAGAAACAGGGAAAAAGGACCAATAATCAACCCCAACCAAAGCAAGATACAAAGCATAAAAAATAGTCTGGGAACAGGTTTGAAACCCTGGGCAGTATAGAGAACGAGGAGGAGGAACACAACAAGGATAAAAATAACTCTCATGTCACGAAAGGGCATAAATATCCAACCAGTCCAGAACAAATGCAGATAGAAGGGTTACCGAAAGTTATGGAAGAAGAAATATCGGAGGAAGTGGAGGATATGGACTTAGGGGAGCTAGATCTGGACGAGGTAGAGAAGGAATTTAGCAATAAATGGAAAGGGTACATTTCCAGAAGGTAGTTAGAACTTATGCAGCAAGCTATCCTTAAAACAAAGGCTTCACCTCACCTAGGCGTTGATAGAGATCCAATGAAGGGGAGCAAATGGAAACAACTGGAGGAAGGGGAGAAACAAGGAAGAAAGACAAATAGACAGAGAATAGCAGAGGTTGGAATCATACTGGTTGAATCAGGCCAATACCCAACGATAAAAGCGGCCTTTTTAGAAGTCAATAGAAACGTTTAATGAAGATAATAACCTAAAACATTCGAGGGGTCAATAACCCAAGGAAAGTGAAGACTCTTAGAAATAAGTTAAGAAAGGAAAAATGAGCAGTGTTATTCCTTCAAGAAACCAAATGCAGTTCAGAAAATATGCAGGAGATTGAAGGAAATTATGGTGCGGAAGTAAGCCGATAGCAATTGATGCAAGAGGTGTTGCTAGAGGTGTGGCTATACTTTGGAAACCGGGGGATTTACACCTAAGCAACTTCAGAGAAACAAGGTTTTCCATCAATGCAAATTTCAAAATCTGTAACTCTGAGGTAAAGGGAATACTCACCAATGTTTATGGGCCAAGTATAATGGCTCATAAATAGGATTCCCTATCCTACTTGGACAAGGAAGCACAAGAAATATATAATCAGTTATGGATTTTGGGTGAAGATTTCAACTTGAAAACCTCCTTAAAGGAGAAGAAGGGAGGAAGATGAACTCTTGCAGCAACTAATGCTACTTTCAAAGAATCCATACATGAAAAAGGGTTGGTTTATATAGAAACAAGGAATGGGTGGTTCAATTGGAATAATCGCAGAGGCGGCAAACACCATGTTGCTTCCTAATTAGACAGATTCATTCTCTCGGAGGCAATGATTAGCAAGGACAGGGAAGCGACACCCATGGTCCTTCCCTCTACAAGTTCTTATCATTGGCCTGTAAGTCTGATTTTGGGATGATGGGAGGCCCACTATCAGGCGCCCTTTCTGATTTGAAAAAAATTGGCTAGAACACGGGGACTTTAAGGAGCTTGTAGGGAAATGGTGGGAAGAGATGGAACCCATTAGGGGAACATTGATGTACCAACTCTAGCAAAAATTGATAAAGTTAAAGGCCAAACCCCGTACATGGAATAAGGAGGAATTCAGGAACATATTCCAACATAAAAAGCCTCTCAATGATAAATTGGAAGAAATACAGCGGGAAGGTATGAACTCAGGGTACATTGAAGACCTGAAACACATAGAACAAGTTACCCTTGATCACCTTAATGCCAAAGAACGTCAGGAGGAAATTTACTGGAAACAAAAATCTTAGAACCAATGGTTGCAGGAAGGGGAGTGAAACACAAAATTATTCCATCATTCGGTGATCCAGAATCGTCAAAGAGAAAAACTAATGAGGCTAAAAAAAGAGGACGAGCAGTATGTGGAAACACGGGAAGAAATGGAGACATAAATGGTTCAGTACTTTGAGACAATTCTGAAGGAAGACCGACAGGACAGAGTTGAGTGCATCAGGAAAATTACAAGCTGCATCCTCAGGCAGGTCTCAGCAAACCAAAATTAAATTTTGATGAAACTAGTTGAGCTCCAAGAAGTGGAGGAAGCGGTAAATCAAATGGATGATGAAAAAGATCCGGGTCCTGATGGCTTCACAATCAATTTTTTCCACAATTTTTGGGACCTAATCAAGGTAGAAGTTTGGAAAATTGTGGAAGAGTCTCGTGTGGATAAGGGATTCCTACGAGATTTCAACTCCACTTTTATCACCCTTATCCCTAAAGAGGACGGCGTTGATTATCCAGGTAAATTCAGACCCATATCCCTTTGTAATGTAATTTATAATATTATTACGAAGGTCTTAGCTAACAGATTAAAACCCCTCCTTCCAAATCTGGTGGCCCATGAACAATCCAATTTTGTGGAAGAATGCCAAATTCTGGACGGAATTATTTTGGTCCACGAGGTCATTAACTCTTTGAAAGTAACTAAAAAACCAGGCATGATGATGAAGCTATATATCTCTAAAGCTTATGATAAACTAATATGGAAATTCATGAGAGAAATGCTTGATCCTTATGGGTTTCACCAGGATTGGGTAAACTGGATAATGAATATAACTTCAACTGCTTTCTTTTCTATCCTCTTAAATGGATCTGCTACTCGAACTTTCCAGCCGTCGAGAGGTATCATATAAGGTGACCCTCTCTCCCCTTTTCTGTTCATCCTTATGGCCAAAGGGATGAGCAGGTTGATCAAAGCCAAGATTGAAAATAGGCAGCTCATAGGATTGAATCTCCATACAGGTACTAAAACCATTTCTCACCAACAATTTGTAGACGACACAATCCTAATGGGACATTCATCGGTTCAAGAAGCCAGGGTTCTGAAGGAATTTTTGAATATTTTCTCAAGGGCCTCGGGGTTGGAAGTTAATAACGCTAAATCCCAAGTTTTCTTCTTTAATACTCCAAGGATTAATCAAAGGAACATTCTGCGCATTTTGGGGTTCCAAGGAAGCTCCCTTCCGTCCAAATATCTTGGTGCTCCTTTGGAAGAAGGAGTGATCTGGAAAGTCTCCTGGGAAGATCTTTTGGAGAGAATGAGAAGGAAATTGGATAACTGGGTATATATACCACTCAATTTGGCCAGCAGAGTGGTGTTAGTGAAATTTGTGCTTCAAGCCATGCCTATTTACCTTTTTTCCACCCTCGCTGCCCCGAAGTCGGTTTTAAAACAAATTAGGGAAATCCAAAGGCATTTTCTGTGGGGATGCAACCAAGACAAACATCATTGGGCTTCGGTGAATTGGGAAAATGTTTGTAAACCAAAGGAACAAGGAGTACTGGGTCTGAGATATCCAGAGAAAAATATTAAAGTCTTAGGGGAAAAAATTTGGTGGCACTGGGTGTCGCACAAAGAGGAGCCGTGGGAAAAATTATGGCACAGTAAGTAGGCTCAGGGGAAGCTGAAACAAGATCTCATTAGATTTAATGAAAACATGCAAGGATCCCATATCTGGAATAATGCATCGGCGAACAGAAGGATAATCCGAGACCATAGCTTCTTGGAAATCGGGGAAGGACAGGATGCAAATTTTTGGAAGGATTCCTGGCAACAGATGCCAAAGATCACTTCCCATATTAATCTTAATGCTAGTCTGACCAAAGCCAGGGAACTGGGGTTAACAAAACTACGACAATTTTGGAGAGAAGAGAAGGAAAATGAGGAATTTCATGAATGGCACCCCCGGGAATGGTGTAACTAGAGATTCCCAGCAGAGGAAGTCTCCAAGATCAAGGACTTCCTTCAGGAGAGATGCATCTGAATTCAACAAGGTCCAAATAAATTGTGATGGGGATATAATTCAAAAGGGCTCTACAATACAAGAGAGGTGTATGATCTAACTTTTAACCACGATGACCTCCATCACAATGAATCTTGGAATGCGATATGGAACTCTAACCCATGGCCCAAGATTGCAACTTTCATCTGGTTGGTTTCATATAGACGAATTCTGACAGGAGAGAACTTAATGAAGAGAGGCATGGATGGCACTTTCTGTGTGAACGAGAGGGGGAATCAATGAACCACCTTCTTGACTCTTTCCCTTATGCGTCCTCTTTATGGGACTTCGGAGCAGAGAGTTTTAGGGGGACTTTTCGAGTGAGAGGCCAACCTCATCAAACGATGAAAAATTGGGATAAGGAGGAATTCAAGAATCCGGTTATCCTCAAAATATGGCTCATGTTCCCTGGGACCCTAATTTGGGAAATTTGGAAGGAAAGAAACAGTAGAATATTTTAAGGAAAGAAAAATATGCTCCAGAAGGTTTGGAACCAAGTGAAAAAAATATACAGGAGACTATAAAAATAACCCAATGGAACGTGAAAGATTGGGAAATGGATGACAGGGAGAAGAGAATTTTGGTAGGTTGGGGACTTGATTGCTCACCACAAGGGTGGAGAAATATTAAGGAAAAGAAAATGACTCTAGACAGTCCACATATTTGGTATCTTCCACCAAGAGGCCATTTCAAGTTGAATTTCGATGGAGCGTTGAAAGGGAATCCAGGTTCGACTGGATTTGGAGGTGTAATTCGAAACGACAAAGGTATTGTTCTCTAGATCTATCATGAAACCTTGGTCAGGATACAAACAATGCGGCGAAGCTTGAAGGCTTACTTCACGGCATCATACTATCAATCATTAATAGATGAGAACCTTTGGTCATCGAGGGATACTCACACATTATCATCTAGATGGCCAAAAAAATCCAAGGTGGGAAAAAAGTTTCCCAAGTTGTGGACAGCTGGCGTATGATGTGTCAGGTGGAACAGCTAGAAGACCTCATTAGAGGGAAACAGCGTGGATTTTTTCCCACATCAAGTGAGATGAGAATAAGGTGGAAAATATGCTGGATAACTTAGGTGAAAGGAGAAAAGAAAGGGTTGTGGAAGGACAACTGTCCAATGCTGGAGGTAACGAATGGCACAATCAATGCTCCCATCTAGCAACTCGGGATCTTAAGCTTTTCTTGGAGATGACTGTGGACACGAGGCAGGAGATGAATCACATGGGCGGTGCACACACGGTGGTTCTTCCCAACACTTGGAACCAAATTGCCACCCTACCCTAATCGACGCTGGTATAGCCATATTTAACCCAAATATGAGTGCGCATTCAAACACCCCGTATGCAAATAATGAGGAAATTTCAGGGCCAGGTCCCTCGATCAGTGGGCATCGTACGGTGAACCACGGAGGAAAGTAGAAATATTTTCAGTTGTACCATGCTGGCGGAGATCAAGTACATAATTTTTAGTAAGGTTAAACGTATATGTATTGGAATTCTGGTTATTTATCGGGTGCATACTTACCACCCTCACATTGTGCAACTTCATTTTTGGGGGTGGGTTTATGTGAGAGAGCAAGACTGGTCGTGGAAAAATCTTGGGTATTGGGGGACAGATATGATGGCTCCAAGAAGACAAGCAAGGATGGGAAATAATATTGGTGGTCGAGATAGAAAGAAGACCACCCGAGAGCTGAAGAAAGCGGGACAGGCGGCTCACTTCTTCAGAGAGCATATCCCTCCCATAATTCGTGAAGAAACTGAGCCGGTGGAATAAGAACTGTGGAACCAAGTGAAAGATATGGATATCAAAACTATGAAGGAGGATGTTGGAGAATGAATTAGCGACCCAGGCACAAAGGTCGGGAGGCTTTTTGCCTACGACCGCTTGGTCACTACTTATTGGGTCACGAAGGAACTATTGGCCCATGTCCTGATGGACAGGGAGAACAAAGAAAGGGGCGATGAAGAACCTGGAGAGGATTGGAAAGAGCATCATTACGACAACCAAATGATGCATAAAAAAATTGACCTCATTGCTCTGAAGCTGGGAATCCTGCTCCAACCGTCGAAGAATGAAGGTTCTGAGGTCGGGCCGTCTGCGATTAGAAATCAGGGCCCTTGCCCTGTTCACGACACGAAGGTCCATCTTGTTGCAGTGGAGGACAACAAACATGGAGGCCTATGCTCGGGAACCATGATTCACTAGAACCTGCCTCCTGTGTCGAAATGATGGTGGTATATTCTACGTATGTGGGTAGGTAAATGTTTGTTGTAATGTTTTGGTTCTGCTTAGTCCTTTGTCTCGTGAATGTAGTTGCGACAATTAGCAATGGTCCCAACAGTATTGTAATTTTTTTTTTGTAGAATTTTTGAAATGGATATGAAAATCTCCAAATGTAATGGGGAACAAAGGGATGATAACTGTGTAGCTAGGATAGATAGGGGGGAAACAGAAATTTGTAGAATCTTATCAGGAAGCAATGCAGAATTTTTAAGCAGGAAAAGCCATGTTGTCATGACTTATTTGTACTGAAGGCTCTTTTATAATATAATTTTCTTGCTTATAAAAAAATAGATAAGTATTCTATTGTATATGAATGTGTAGTGCTTTTATTTGATGCATGTGATGATTATGCCTGTATATGTATGCTAGGTGTGTATGGGTAGAGTTTGTTTCCATTGTCTGTTTTTATTTATGTATCTGCACACGCATTTTAGATGTTATGAATTCGTAATATGAACATGGGGTGAAATTTAAAAGCACATAATTCGTTCATGTCCCCCTCTGTTGGTCGGATTGATGGATGTGGACGTGCCAGAGTGGTATCAGAGCTTCTGGTTGCAATATTGGACCTGTATGGGCCATAAATCCTAAATTACAGGCAAAAATTAGAAATGGTTCTATGGGAATCATGTTCTGTTAAGCGACAGATAAGTGGCTAGGAGTAATTTCGAAATAATCCCTTATTGTCTAATTAAAACTTCACACAATTTTGAAATTTTGGGAATTTTAAGGTGGGCTCCACCCATGCCACATGTACTGTGTGACGTGGAGGTTCCATGTGGATATGGAATTACATGGAGCTTCCATTTGGATAAAGGGTATATCGTGGAACAACCACATCAAATAGGTACCATCTTATGGGCTAAGCGTTGAAAAACATTGTCACCCAAGTGTTAGAATCCAATATGGGAGCTTAGCACCTGAACATTAGGCCGATGGACCATGTGACTCGAGGATGAAAACCAAGGGCTAAACAGAAAGGGGCTAAAACTTATCAACGATCGTGATCAGTCAAAGGTGCTTGCAATTAACGGTTATCGCTCATAATGCATCGGCAACTTGCGTGATGGTTAACAATGGGTGGGTGAGTTGTTGGGCGGATATTGCCTGTCCATGTGCCATCTTTTGACTGGAAGCGACTCCCCCAACAATTTTTTCAAAACCACTTTCTCTTTGAGTCGTTACCACTTTCCGATAACGAGATGTCGCTGATGCATTTGTGCCCAAGGCCAGGTGGTATAATGACTTGTCTGATGGAGTGTGACGCGCCTACGTCACGGGGTGACAAGTAGCACCCACATGACACATCAACAAGCACATGTCATAACATGTCATCACCCTACCACATCAACAAAAAATGATGCCATTCTTATGCGCCAGATTGCACGGTAAGCCCCCTTGACCCTTGCCATCCCCCCCTTGATACATCAAAGACTTCTATGAAATTTGTTTTGGGATGCCATGACTAATGAGAATATAAATTTTGCACTTTACTATCATCTTGAGAGGGTGTTACAGAACTGTCAAAATTTTTTAAGTTTGGGGAGGGAGAAAAAAGGGTAAAAGTAGTAAATTCCATAATTTTATAAAAGGTGACTGGAGCATCCGATCAAAGAACTGAACATTGTTGAGTAATCATGGTAATATGTATTATCAGGGCCAATAGAAATTTTGTGTGGTCATCCATATATATCTCCTACAGGATTCTGAATTTGGCTTGTGGAATTAAATGAACCTATAGGAAAAGTGCAGAATTGAGCAAATTTGACGATTTTGAAGGGTTGTAACTTTTTGCTTAGGAATCAGAAATGGACATAGTCAAATTCTGAAGTGGTGATTCAGACGTTTCTAAAATTTACTGAGAAAAGTGCTTGTAGCCATAATTTGACAAAAAACAATTGTCAATATGGGTAGTTCCCATAATGCATGAAAGATCATTTTATAATTTTCCCATAATGTAATGAAACTAACAAATATGTTTATATCAAACACTTTTTCATATTCAATATCCTATCAAGGACAGTTAAGGACCAACATTCAATCTAGTGTAGTTGGGAAATCTTTGATCTTGGGTAGGCCAAGAAGACCATCATCATGGATGATGCACATGATCCATGTGAGGCTGAGACAAATGTCATGGGAGAGAACATACAAGTTGAGAATGCAGAGATAGATTCCAATAGTAGAAGAAACCAAGTGACTCCCCTAGACATTATAGAAACCATGAGGATACTAAGGGTGGAACTGCGGATTTGTAGAGCAAACAATGAGAGGATGATTAGAGCTCAAGAAGAATAGAATCAACTAAATGAAACTATTCTTCAAATTTTGGCAGACATTTAGAGGAATATTCACTCTAAACATCAATTAGAAAATCAGGAAAAGAGTGGGAGTAGCTCAAGGAGGCATTCCCACAAGATTTCCCATAGTTTAAGAAGGACTTCTAGAGACAAAACATATACTCCATAAATCTCTTCTGGTGAGTCATCCGACTCTAAAAACTCCATTGAAGGTCCAAGCCCTTCATCTCATAGGAATAAGAGGAAGAGGTATTTCAAGGACAACTTACATGGAGAATTCAAGAAGGCCAAACCTTCTACTTTTGATGGTGAAGTAAAATCTGGTCAAGAGGTTGGGCCTTGGCTTCTTTGGATAAGGAAGTATTTCCAAGTTCAAGGCTACTCATGAAATATGAAAGCAAGAGTGGCTATATTCAATCTGAATGGAAGATTATATGGTGGGATCACCTTAGGCAAGTCAATAAGATCAATGAAAGGAATATTGTGTGAAAACAATTCCAAAAATACTTCAAGCGAAAGTACCTCTAGGATAGGTACTATGATGATAAATTCAAAGAGTTCCATGAGTTGAAATTGGGACAAATGACTGTGGAGGAATATGCAAATAAATTTTTAGATCTGTTGAGATATGTCAAGAATATCAGAGATGATAATGTGAAAATTAAGCATTTTCTAAGTGGGATACCTCAGTCATATAAAGACATAGTTGAGTTTGATGAACATCAAACTCTAGATGAGACCATAAGAACGGACAAGTATTGTTATGATCAAAACAAAAGCAATCCAGAATTCCATAAGACATGGAAGGACAAGAAAAATGAGAAGTTTGACCAAAGGAAGAAGGGGTTCAAGCCTCCTCATTTCATAAATCAGCAAAGGCATCCACCACAGGGTGTGACTAAGCCAGCTAGGATGATGTCAGACAAGACAAGAGAGCCAAGAGAGCCACTTCAATGTTGGGGATGTGGAGAGGACCATATGCTTAGAAACTGTCCACATTAAAATGGGAGTGCCAAGCATGTTCACGATATCCAAGAGCCTGAAAATATGGGTCAAGTGGTAAGGATCGTCCCCAGAATGTATGTTGCACTAGAGAATTGCAAAGAAGACAATCAATCAACTATGATTGAGTTTGAAGCTAAGATTGCTAAGAAATCTATTTCTATTTTGATTGACCCTGGATCTACTCACAATTATATCACTCAAAAACTTGTTGATATTTGTGCTTTAAATAAATCAAAGCATAGTAAATCATGGTTGGTCCAACTAAACACAAGTACCAAGAGGAAAGTTAGTGAAATGGTGGAGAAATTTCCATTAGAAATGGATGGACTATTCACTTGTGCAAATTTGAATATTTTGCCACTTGATTCCTACGATATTCCCGTTGGAATGGACTGGTTGGAAGCACACATAGTTAAACTTGATTGCTACAACAAGAATTTTTAATGCCTTGATGAAGAAGGAAACCCAATGGTTTTAAAGAGTATTCCAAAGGTAATTTCTACTAGGCATATGTCAGCCATGCAGATAAAAAAGTTATGTATGAAAGGTTTCCAATTGTATGCAACCCATGTTTTGGATAAAATAGAAAATGAAATTCCCAAGTTGGAGGACTATCATGGTTTGCAAGAATTCATAGATGTGTTTCTCAATGAAGTGCCAAGACTTCCTCTAAAGAGGGACATTGATTTCACAATTGATCTGAAAATTGCAAACCTAGAAAAAGACTTCGTGGTGTGTACAGATGCATGTAAACAAGGAAATGGAGGAGTTCTTATGCAAGACAAACATGTGGTGTGTTATGAGTCTACAAAATTGAAAGAGCGTGAAAAGAATCATGCTACCCATGATTTGGAACTTGCATCCATAGTGCACACTTTAAAGATGTGGAGGCACTATTTAATGGGTGAAAATTTGAGCTAAGAACAGACCATGGTGACCTAAAATATTTGTTTGAGCATCCAACATTAAATGCCAAGCAAGCTAGTGGTTGGAATTTTTATGTGAATTTGATTTTGAGATCAAACACATAAAGAGAAAGGAAAATAAAGTGGTTGTTACACTCAATAGAAAAATGCATATATTGCATGTGGCACTCATTAGCATTTGCCAATCAGATTTGAGGCGACATATTGTTAATTATATTGTTGGAGATGAATTTTATGTGCAAATAAAAGATAAATTATAGCAACATAATTTTGAAAAGAGGTATGAAGAGTATCATTTGGAAGATGATGGACTTCGTACCTATAAAAACATAATTTGTATTCCAAATGTGGCAAACTTGAGGAGAGTTGTTATGGATGAAATCCAAAAAATGCCATATTCCAGTCACCTAGGATACCAGAAAACAATTGCTACATCCAAGAAGCAATATTTTTGGTCGGGAATGAAAAAGGACATTGTTGAGTATATTTCTAAGTGTGTGAAATGCCAACAAGTGAAGGTTGAGCATCAACACTAAGCAGATTTACTGAAGCCTTTGTCAATTCCATAATAGAAATGGGAAGTGATTTCCATGGATTTTATTATAGGGTTGCCAATGACTGTGAGATAGCATGATTCCATCATGGTTGTGGTGGATAAATTGTTTAAAGCAACACATTTCATACTGGTTAAATCCACATATAAAACAGATGTCATTGCAATAATTTTATGAAGGAAATTTTGAGATTGCATGGGTTTCCTGAGGCAATAATTTCGAACATGGATACCAAATTTTTGGAAAAGTCTTTTTTCCGATTTGGGTACACAACTGAACTTTAGCACTGCCTACCATCCATAAACAAATGGACAAATAGAAAGAGTAAATCAGGTTCTGGAATACATTCTTCGCATGTATGTGATGGACAAACCATCCAAGTGGGAATATTATCTACACTTGGTAGAGTTTGCATATAACAATGGACAGCGAGAATCATTGAGAATGGGTCCATTTGAAGCTTTGTATGGTATAAAGTGCAGGACACCAGTGACTTGGCATAATCCATTGAACATAATTGTACTTAGGCCATAACTGCTTAAGGAAATGGAACAGGAGGTTGCAAAAAAATTAGGCAGAAATTAGAGACAACCCAAGATAGATAGAAAAGCTATGCAGATAAGAATAGAGTGCATAGGGAATTCAATGTTGGGGATCATGTTTACCTTGGGGTGAGGCCAAGGAAAATTTCCTTAAATCTTGGAATTTCTGCATAGCTCTCACCAAGATATTGTGGGCCATTTGAAGTGTTTGAAAAGACAAGGCTAGTTGCATATAGAATTGCTTGGCTGCTAACACTAGAGCTCATAATGTTTTTCATGTTTCTTTGCTTAAGAAATATGTACATGATCCTAACCATGTGATTGATTGGGATGTGATCCAGGTGGAACCCGAGGGAGAGTTCTGAACCGATCCACTATGCATCCTAGACAGGAAGGTAACATTGTTTTGAAATCGAGCCATGAGATAGGTAGAGGTGAAATGGAAACACTTTGGTCTCGATGAAGCTACATGGGACCTGGAGGATGCCATAAAAGAGGCATATCCATTTTTGTTCTAATCTTGAGCAAACACCGAGGACGGTGTTATTCCAAGGGGGACGGTATTGTAATATCCCCAATTTTGACTTGGAATGTATGTAAATGTTGTAAATATGCTAGAATGGATTCCTAGTGTGGAGCTCAAGGCCAAGGCCCAACTAGTGAATGGCTAGGCATGTGTGATGTAAATATTTTTATTTGGACCGTGTGGTTGGCTTATCATGCCAATTCAAAATATATGTAAATATTGTGTTGGAAAATAATAAAATGTTCCAAGATGGTTGTGTAAAGAGCACTAGAGGGGCTATGATTCCATTAGAGAGGAAGAGGAAAGGGGGGCTAAGATAATGAGACCCACATAGTAAACAAGCATAGAATCAAGCACAACTTTAGTCAATACCTATATTCCCACTCTTGATAACCAAGTGTTACATCGGAAAGACAATATTTTTTCCAACTTTGCAATGAGCCATCTCTACTCTTTCTTAGATGTACAGTCATTGGGCTTGAGGATGAACCCCAAGTATTTGACACCTAAAGAAAAATAAATAGGAGGGTAAGGGAAAATACCTGTGATCCATACCTCCATCTCTTCATGTACATTCAATAATGACAATGAGGACTTTCTGTCATTAATAAGCATCCTTGTAGCTTCAAAAAAAAATCCAAGATTTCCTTCAGATTAAGAGCCTCTTTCCTATTGGCATTACATAATAAAAAGATGTCATCAACAAAAAGTAAATGGGAAATGTGAAGGAGAATGCCCATTTGAAGTCCTTTGTATGAACCAACTCGTTTAGCATAATCAATGGTTCTATTCAACCCTTCCATCACCAAAAATAAAAGCAATGGGTCCATAGGGCACCTCGGTCTTAGTCCCCTACCAAATGTGAAGAAATGTGTTACAACACCATTAATAAGAACATCAAATGACACAATTTAAAAATAGGCCATAATACAGTTGACAAAAGGAAATTGAAAACCAACTTGCAGAAGAATGAGCCTAATATATAACCAGTTGACTTGCTCATAGGCCTTGGAGAGGTCAACCTTAACCTTGACTGCAAGGACCTTTTTGTTTTTTATGGTATGGACAACCTCCTGAGCCACCCCTGCAAAATCATGGATCTTTCTATCTTCAAGGAAGGAAAATTGCTCCTAAGAGATGGATCTGGACAGAATCCCCTTGAGTCTCTAAGTAATCACTTTGGCTATAATATTGTAAAGGAAATTACATAAATAAATAGGCATGTATTCATCAAAAGAGGAGGGGTTATCAGATTTAGGGATAAGTGCAAGGAATGTAGAGTTATAAGCAACAAGCATCTGACTATTCCTCCTAGAATCATTAATGGCCAAGAGCATATCATCTTCAAGAAGATCGTAGAAAGTCGTGTAGAAAATAGTTGGCCATCAATAAGGCCCCGGGCTCTTATCCCCTTGCATTATACGTAGAACCTCCTTCAGTTCATCATTCTTTATCTCCTCCATCAAACCCTCACGATCACGATCTTCTACAAAAGCAAGAAAATGGGATGCCATATTCACCATGTTTGCAACAGAGGCATTATTATCTTCTTTGAATAGTATTTGATAGTGTGAGACTCCTTCCCTAGCAATATTAGTGAAACCAGTATATTCAAAGCCATCATCCATGTTTACTTTCCATCAAGAATTGATATTCTTTGGATAATTGATGAAGTGATGGAAGAATTTTGTGTTATCATACCCCTTGGATAGCCAAATTTCCATGCTTTTGATTCTTATAGTAGCTTTCATGTCCTTAATAATCTTGTTCTTCCTAGCCTCTAGGCCGAGGATCCTCACTTTTGTTTCCAAATCTGTATAACCAACTAAATTTCCCTCATAAAAAGTATTCATTATATGCTCAATATTGTTCAATTCTTGTACCTGAGAGGCCTTGTGCTCTGCTTCCCAAGTGATGGTAAGTTGCTTAATGTTTTTCAGATTGTATTGAAATTGTAAAGAAGGTGACATCAAATTGTGTGGGTCAATATATCCATGCCCAAGTCACCAAACTTCTATAAGCGTCTTCTTCTAACCAAATGTCATTGAATTTGAAAGGATTATTTGGTTTTTCACCCTCTGAATGAATTCCATTATCATCGAGAAGTGATCTAAATCATTGCCATATCCAATCCACTATTTAATCCTCACAACAACTTGTAAGACTCTTTTTCATTAACAAGGATCCCATCTAGGTGCTTAGAAATAATAACATCCCCCAACCTCATGTTATGTCAGGTGGGTCGAAGTTTGTGAGGAATAATATCAAAAAGGCCAACATCCTGTAGCTTTCAAGCAAAAAAAAGTGATAGTGGGTCCATACGTGCAGAATCACCCCAGATCAAACAGTCCAAGAGTAAAGTTGAGGTCACATCCAAGGATTATCCTTGGATGAGTGATTTAACTAATTGAAAGAAGCTTGGTCTAGTATGTTTTTATGTCATTATATTGTCCATAAACATTAATGAAATTGTATTCCATCCCTAGTTCCACAAAGAAGAGAGAGGTACCAATGTATGAGTCAAATTTCCATTGGTTAGTGCATCTATAAACTCTATAATTCCAGCCATTGATTAGACCCTTTGATCTATCTTTGGTATCACAAACTACAAATGAGCATCCAACAAAATATTTTCTTAATTCCTCCATAATACCATCACCAATCATTATGGTTTCTTGTAGAAGCATCAAATCAAGGTTATATGTTTCCTTCAGTCTCCTCGAGGCCCTTTTCTTCAAGGGTAGGCCCAACCCTCTACAGTTCAGGGACAGAATAAGCATTAGGGAGACAAAGCCATGGATTACTTTGCTCTAAGAATCCCATTAATAGTTCGATGTTTATCCGTTGAGACATCAAATACTTCTTGCACCCTATCTTGTGATAGAGTAGAAGATTTGCCCCGCAACCGAGGGCTCTTCTCTAATAAAATTATGTGGATTAAGCCCTTGATAGAAAAAGAGAGACCACATTCAACTTTCTAGTGTGATAGAAGGAGTAACCATGGGATGGGATTGAAGAGACTCGTCCACAATAAGGGAAATATGACGAGGGGTGACATAGGAAAGATGGTCTTTGAAAGGGAAGCAAAAGGGACCCTTTGTGGGCCAAATAAAATAAGAGGGGAGGACAAATAAACCCAATCAAGCTCATTTAGGGATGGACCAGAGGACTTTGAAGGTAAGGGCTCAATCTTCTAAGAGGATGTCGATGGGGAGAGAGGCAAGAGGTGAGGTAAAATGTATGGGTACAACAAAGGGGAGTCAAAAGGGACATCCCACCCAAGGGCAGAAAAAATAGCAGAGAAGTGGATAGGGAAGGACGAGGTAAGGGACCCAACCAACTATAGATGGCTAGAGGGCATATGGCTAAGTGATAGGTCATAAGAAGTGATTGGATGAAAGGAATCCATCACCTGAGAGAGGGTTTGGGATAGGTCAACTAGAAGGTTTTTAAGAGGCTCTGTAGGGTTTGATAAGGATCCAACTTCCAAAATATTAGGGAGAGGTGGAACAAGCTTTGAAAGAGGAGGGGAGGAGGCTAAAGGAGAAGACACCAGCTTGTATAAGATAAAAGAGGGAGAGTGAAAATTCAGGGGAAAACTAAAGTGTGGGATGAGTAGACCTAAACCATTAGAGGGGAAAGGATAGAGAGGGTAAGAAGGTCATGATAAGATTTAGTTGAATACAAAGAAGAGCCCCTACTAGAACCAGAAGCCAGGGAAAATTAGGAACAAAGAGTAGAACTAATGAGTAAAGAAAATGAAGATGAAAAATCATAAATGATTGAGAGAGTCAGTAATGAGTCCTTCATACCTGAGACCTGTAGATGTTGAGTATATGACTGATCATGCCTTTGGATTTGTATCTGAACTGACCCATCCAGAAAATCATTTATCCTCCGGGACTTTGGCTAAGAACCAGGGGGATGCTGGGAAGAAGAAGCTATCTCGATCATTGACTCAAATGAATCTTTCACACCATGGTTAGCAGTGTTAAATGAAAGGGAGTACTCATTCATCGGGTGGCCATATTTATGGCATATGTTACACCGAAACGGTAATCCAACATAATCCAGTGTTTGGGTTATGTCCCTCAAAACAGGGAAATAATCATTTTTGGGAGAATACCATCTCGAATATGAAGTTCAACGAGGATCCTATCCATCATTAAATCACCACTCTTCAGGAATGACATATCTGCATCAACAAAAGTACCTAAAGTCGAACCCATTAACTTGAAATTTTCCAAAGTCCACAAATTAGGGGGAAGCCCCAGTAGCTTATTCCATATTAGGGAAAAATGATGGTGCTCTCTACAAGCATCGAAATGGGGGGTCCAATATTTCAGGGAGAGGAACTATGAGTCCCATTTCCAAATCCCCTATAAAATCTATGACGCATCTATTGCAGTCTTGAAAACCATACCGAACCAACCACAGGGAAGCAGATAACACCTGGGAGCATAACCAATTACCTTTATCCAAGTATCAACAGTCCACACCTGAAGGGTCTTCTCCCCAATTCTCTTGTCAATGAATCAACCTAAAACTGCAGTTTCGGTTAGTTGCACGATGTAGTGCATCTTCACGTCCTCACCAAGCACCAAATGTATTGGATTAGTCTTTGAATTAATACATTTCCTCTTACAAATTTGTTTTCTTTGTCTAGAAGCACTATCCACCAGCCCCTAAGAGGAATGTGACTTTGCACCTAGCTCTGGAGGATGATGTTTTGGCTTAGAGCCCGAAGGGATGAGGTAAGGTCAAACAAAGAGATCATGATCTCTATATGTCGCTTCCAACACTTTATTCGAGGATTGTGTATTAATGAATCCAAAATCCGATGAAGAGTGTTCCTTAAGGAACTGACCTAGATTTGATTTGATCATTATGCCAAAGTCAGGAAATGACATAGAGATAGGGGACCCATCTTCTGCCATGTGTCCTGAATGCAAACAATGCATAGGACAGCTCGCAAAGAAAAGACAATAATTTAATAACTATCACCTTGAATAGTAATCCACATACGTCAACCTCATAGGTGTAAACCAAGATATAAAAAGAACTCTTGAAGAAAATAAGTCGGAAAAGGAAAAAACCAGGACAGAGGCTTGTCGGGAGCAACTTCGGAGAAAAAATTAGAAAGTTATCAAAACTCCACTCACTGAAGAAAATAGTGTGACTGAGTGGGGAGAAAACATACTTAATAAACCTAAACTACCAATAAAATAATCCTTTGTAAAGGATTCCATATTACCATACCACTAGTCTGCCATTACTATGTCTGGTATTCCGCCTTTAGGGTCTGGTTTGCCACCATTGCAGGGTAAATTCTAAATTTACATGAGGAATAAGGTGAATGGAAATAATAATGCTCCATGATGAATAAGAAGAATAGAAAGAAAGTAATAGAAAGCATATAATAAATAATAGATAGATTACATAGTGATCAATCTCAATCCTTCTTCTTCAATTTTTCTTATAACCACACATGCTATCTTTCTCATCTTTTTCATATCTATCTTATGAGGAGGAGGTTTAAATCGAATACCATTCAAACCTTTAACTAAATATATTGCAGTAAAGGCCATACAGTGCCTCTCTTTCTTTCTAATATTAATAATTTCTTTCTCCAACCTCATGTGTTTCTCATAAGTATTTTTACATTTGTTGCATGCTTTTCGTTTTAATGCATTTTATATATGTCAACATTCATAACAAAAAACATGATGAATAATAATAACGGTTTTAATCTGCAAATACTCAGAGAGAAATTACACACAATCAAACAAAGTGGTGGACTTCAACTTATAACTGAAAACCTCTCTTGCAACATTTTAATATGAATTTTAAAATTATTTCCCATTGGACTATTGTTAAAATCATTTCATTGGGTAACTTGCACTATCTCATTGTTGATATCAATGCATAATATCTATTTTCTTTATATAGGTTCTGAAATTAATGGACTAAACCATTTTTCGTTGTACCATTACTAAAATCAATGCACCCAATTATTTTCCATCATATCATCATTGAAATCAATGCAACCACATGATTGCTCTTTTGCATATTTCACACATAACCCATAATGTATTAGTGTTAAAATCAATGGACTATATTGTCACCCAAAACAATCCATTAGAGCAATTTCCTCTTTCTTTATAAAAAGTTCATTCTTAAAACTCAGTTGTTATTTGCTATTGTATAACTAAATGCAAACATAAGTTATTTTGCTTAGTTCAAGTAATATGGTTATTTCCTTTTACAAATCATACTTAATGAAAAGTTCTATTTGCCAAATGAGAAATCATGGCCTTTTTTTATCTATTTCAATTATATAACTCACTTGACCAAAAAAATAGAATTCTTATTGAAATTTCCAATGATCTCAGTGTTTCATAATTACAATTTGCAATGGAGTGATCATCATTCCCAAAGTTGTCTATATTTCATAATAACAATTGCCAATGCAAAAGCAATAAAGAATCACATTTCCAATGCAAGGTTAAGTGGTTATATTATAATTTAACGACTTTAACTTAGCATACTAATTGCATTGAGAGTAGTGATGTGCTTTATATCCCAATATGGGGGAGATGTTGTAACTTCATGTAGCATAACATTACCAAAAATACAAATAATTTAAAAAATTATATGTCGGCTGAAACGTTGGTGTGGCAACTATAACCCACATCACAAAATAATAACATGTTGGCCTTATTATCCACCTTAAATTTCAATTTTACAAAAGTTATAAAAAATTAAAGCTAGCATAGGTCCATTTTAAATCTGAATCCACCAAACATTGAAAGGATCTACCAATCACATTTTCCTTGAGGTGTATTTTTTTTACACTTTAAGAAAAAATTACACTTCAAGAAATTTGATCCCTCTTAGTGTTTGGTATCCAAAATTAAGATGAAGCTATGTTGGTTTATACCAAGTAGGTCGCTCCCTTAAATTATGATTGATAGGACGTGGTTATGAATGAATAAAATATCTATATTTTAATGGTGTAATTATTCACCTTTATATAGTTCACTATCATGTTTTGTGTTTTTTCCTTTTATCATGAGTGATTTGTTGATTCATTGAATTTTATCATCAAGGGTTTGATAATTACAATTTCTAATGGAGTAACAATCATTCTCAAAGGTGTTTTTATCTCATAATTACAAATCCCAATGTAAAAAATAAATTGAAGAAGAAAAATGGTCTATGCAAGGTTAGGTAGCTAGATTAAAATTTTGGTCGCATTAACTCGACCAACTAATTTATACCAAGTAGATTGCTCCTTTGGATTATGATGGATACAATTTGGCTATGAAATAATTAAAATATATTTAGTGCAATATTGTAATTATTCACTTTTATATAAGTCTTTTTCATTTTTTGTGTTTTTTATTGCCAGTCATCTGTTCATTTTGTTTTGTTTCGGTGATCTGTTGCCTTAGGTTTTCATTTCCCGTAGCATGATAATACGTTGGAGTAATATTCATCTCCAACTTTTCACAATCTGCATGACATTTTATTTCCATTTATCCCCTTCAACGATAGAAATTGACAACTACCACCATGGCAATATAGTTTACATGACTTCTTTTTTATACAATTACTCAACAAGGTCTATGACCAGCAAAGTCCCTAACCCTAAAAAAAATTGAAGAAAAACCAACAAAATTTTGGTCTTGTACCATTGAAAGATTAAATTTTTTTATAAATTAATTTATATTTTTATTATATTTTTTCTTACATTTAAAATATAAATTAGAATGAATTTAAATTCTATCTTTAAAATGACTGACTTTTATTTATAAATTAATAACAAAAATCAAAACAAACATAATTCATTTATTTTAATTATTAATAATTATACATTTTAAAACAAAACAAATAAAAACATGGGCTAATAAATCCACAAAGAATCAAGCCTTTAATAGAAAGAAATTATTCTTTACATTACAAATCCAAAGACTCTAGCATATTCCTTTGAAGAAAATATGCCCCACACATAAGTAATAAATAAAGTCAAATTAAAAGGGACTAGCATATTATTATGATGAAGAAAACACGTAAAAAACCACAAGACAAAAAGTTTTATTCCATTGCTCTCTTCTTTTTTAGTACCCTATCGCATTATTGGATTCACCTATCCCAAAGTCCATGTATTCTCTATTTTTCAAGCTTCGTGAATGGAGACTAAGAAACCTTGAGGGTTGTGTTTGTTTGCATGTCCAATTATATGACATGAGCGTTTTCACTTCTAATTTTTTTATGTTTTGTGTGTTGTAAAGCAAAGATGGATGATATAGTCTAAGCACTCTATCTTCTTATATTTCGTGTTTTGTACATGTGATCTCCAATAGCCGCCAAATGGAAAATTGTTTAACCAAGTTTTATATGGCCGTAGCTTTAACCATGCTCACTTGACATAATAACCATTGGGTAAACTTGAGAAATAAGGTCTAACATTCCTCATGACGGTTGGCAATGCTCGACTCAACCTATTCTCCACCGTCCAAAATTCAAACTTCTTCACGAGATAAAATTATCATGAAAAAAAAGTTAGATTACTAGATTCCAAGTGTTTACAAAATTTGGATAAGCCAGAACAATATTAATTCAAAAGCTAATATGATATATTTACATGTTTCATTGTTAACTTCTTACTATAAAGATGATGAATCGTTGCTTCTTCAAAGTTAGAATAAATAATTGGATCTACCATTATATATTTTTTAGCCATTCACTCAATAAGAAATAGGTTTATTTTTTAATTTTTTAATGCAACATAAAATATATAGATTTATGATTTTTAAAAGAAAAGAGCATGTTTTTTTGCTTTTTTTAGTTTCCCAATAATATATTAACAATTTTGAATTGTCTAACAAGGTGACGGATTCTCTAACTCCCATTGGGCTAATTCAAATTCTTTCTAAATTTGAATTGGATTTCTTGCTAAAATGGCCTAAAAGTCATGTAATTAGACGCGTTCTTAACAATTTTAATATCCCACGGGGGTAGAGCAATCGGTAATGAGTAATTGAGTTGAGAAATTGTAAATGGAAAATCACAAGTTCAAACCCCATGTTTTAGTAGCCGATGGGGGTAGAGCAATTGGTAATGAGTAATTGAGATGAGAAATTGTAAATGGAAGGTCACAAGTTCAAATCCTCGTGGGTGCTTACTTACAAAATATATATATAGTAATTAGATTTTTCTATTTTAAGAAGGAGGGAATTTCTCTATCCATTGGACTCTCAGCCATATTTTTTTGTTTCCAAAACATTCGCTAATCATTTTAGAAATATGTAGAATCCTTTTAAATCAAAAAAACAAAAAGCTCAAGATACAAAAGAAATGGATGATTACAATTTAAAAAACAAAGTCACATGCAAACTCAGACTCATACATGGAAACTTACTATTTCCAATCGTGGAAGGGAATCAACAAAAAAAAAAACTGTGACTAGAAGTGAATCAACAAAAAAACAAAAACTATAACTGAAGGGAATCAACAAAAAATGCAAGGAAATCAGCAAAAAGATGGAAACCGTATCCATTTTTCCTTCGTAGGTGACGGGAAGTTTCTATGCATGAGTGTTAGGAAAAAAATCAATTTATTTAATATTCATTTTCATGGTATGGGACCAATCATGTTTGGAAAAAATTCCTATAAAAATTAAATTGAATAAAAAATAAAAATAAAAATAAAACTTTAGTTGCACTTTAGACATTTTGAAATATTACATATACTTGCATAAAAATAATGAAAAAAAAAACAATAGTTGGGACTAATAAATTTCCTTTAATAATTAATAAATTATTAAATGTGTAACTATTTTTTTATTTAAATGCAAATGTTTTTTTTTTCCTCGGAAAAAATCGTAATTTTATTTCAAATAGATGAACAAAATTACACTCTGCACATGTAGTAGAATCACTGAGATCCCTACATTGTCACATATTTACTGTCCCATATTGACATCATATCTAATGTCCCATACAACAAGTCACTGCTGACCATAGTTCCCGCATATATCCAAATACATAAGAACTATTACTATAACAGAAAACAAAACCATCTTTTGTCATCAAAAACTGAGATATTGCTCAATTCTGTGCCTCAATAACCTCATGAAAAGGTCTATGATAATAGCTGAAAGTGCCTCCAGGAGAATGAATTGTAATCCTCCAAATACCAAGATCTAATTCCTGCTGCGTTGCATCCTTAGAGAGCTGATCAGCCATCCCATTCCTCTCCCGGTAAATATGTGTAAATGAAATGTGATTGAAGGACTGCTTCAACCGTATCACCTCCTCCAGGATAGGTGATAGTACCATCACATGGAAAACTATGATCTCCTTAGCCCAGTCAATAACGACCATGGAATCTCCAAAAATCTGAAGTGATAGGCAGCCTTGTTCAAGTGCAAATAACATCAGTAGTTTAAGTGACATGAGTTCAGCAAAGTTATTTGATCCTCTCCCCAATCCAGCCACCAGATGAAAATAATGGTCCTCATCTTTGTAAAGAATTCCCCCCCCTCCACACACCAATCCGTGGTCCAATGAAGCTCCGTAAAAAAAGGCCCATGGCAATGATTTATCAATCTGTTCCTCACGCACAGAACGTGTTCTAATCGCCTGGGCAGGGGCCATGTATTGTTGTATCACCGCTACTGCGTGAGCCCCTACAGTCTCCAACGGTACCCTGCGATCATGGAAAATGTGCTTATTCCTGGTAATCCAGATCCCCCAGGCGAAAATACACTGTATGGCATGGATGGATGAAGTTTTGTGTAATGACCACCACCCCTGGAAAGCTGCAAGGACGCTCTCGCCCCTCCACCTCATCTGAATATGCAAATAATTGCTAATATCATCCCAAACTGCCTATGTAAACCGACAATGAACAAATAAATGTGCAATAGTCTCTTCCGCATCCCGACAAAGAGGGCAGATCCCCGGACCCTGGAGAAATCGTTTTTGCAGAATGTCCCAGGTAGGTGCCTTATTTTCCAATATAGCCCAGAATAGTAATTTCGCCTTACTCGGACACCTTAACTTCCACAAATATTTCCACCACCACACCAATTCCCTATTATGTACTTCCACATTCTGCTGGATATATCCATTTTTTGGTGTGTAAATACCCGAGGGATGGTGATCCCAGATAAGTTCATCAACCCTATCGGTCAGTCTAATATTTGTAATTCTTAAGAGCCGCAGAAAATCCTCCCAAGCCCCCTGCAGATCTGCATTGATCTCCAGTCGCTGTGCAGAGATCCACCCCTGATGCCAAAGAGAAGATGATCTCGAATCCGTTATATCAGCCAGAAAATGACAGCCTCTAGCAGCCAAATAAGTCCTCAAGACCGCAAGGAGGACATGTGCACCCCTACAGCCAACCCAGGGGTCCATCCCAATACGGATGAGACGTCCATTGCCAATCCTCCACACTAATCCAGATCCGACCAATGAGAAATGCTGCAGCACCGCCTTCCAGACCACTGAGCAATTTGCCCTCGACTTATTGCCCATCCTGATCCATTCGAGAAGAGTAAGAGGAGCAATATATTTATGATATACTACTCTAGTTCAGAGACTATGTGTATGGATAAATTTAAATGCAAATGTTGAAGCTGCATACTTCACTTTTTCTTCATCGAAACCCAAACTATGTGGAAATGCAAAAATGAACTCTTCAAAGGTCATTTAAAAAAATGGTTCATATTATACATGAAACAAATGGTTTATATTATACATGAAAAACAAAAAATGCATAGTCTAAAAATTCTACGATTTGAGTAGGAATAGATGAATTTTCGAGGCACAATTTTGAAAAAAATTGACCGTGAATTTTCAAAATCCAAGTTACAACACTCAAATTCTAGAATTTTCGATGCCCTGGGGGTTTTTGAGGGTGTTGAATCTGTTTCTAGCATCAAAAATCCCAATAAAACACAACTAAAATTTGATTTTGTAAAATAGAAAAACGTCGATCTCTAACTAAAAATGGTCATCCGATCCAAATCATCAAAGTCTCAGACAACTCCCACCAAAAATGGCGTGAAATCCATTTAAGAAAAAATGGTTCATATTATCCATGGAACACCAAAAATGACATGAAATCCTTGGTAAAGCATAAATCAAATTTGAAAATACATTAAAACCGAAACATTTACAATATTATTGAAACAAATAACACAACAAGTGTTGAGTGGAGTTTTTATGATTTTAAAATCAAAATGCATAAAGTCTAAAAATGTTAGTTAATCAAATCAAATTTGATATATAAATATATATATATATAACAATTAATTTTTTATTAAAAAGTTGGTATAGTCTTATTAGATAACATAATAATCCAAAAAGTTGGTTAGCTCCTTGGTCACGAGGATAAACTGACCACCGTTTGGTTCACCAGTTAAGCTTCGACCAGAACCCTACCAGGTAGGCAGACAATCCCACTGGCTCTTTGGAGGAGCATAAAAGTAGCAGGGTTCAATACCATTGATAACGGTTACGGGCGAGCCTCAGCGATGACCCTATTCCGGAACTGGATTTTATCTTAGGTACTTCGAAAGGCTGAAACCGCCGTTAGCTCCTGGAGTATGAGGGTAAACTGCTCCTGATTGGGAAAAGGGCCTCGTCTTCCTCAGACGTCAGCATGGCTTTGACGCAGTAGAGGCATCTGGCAGGAGTGAAAGTCTGCTCCCTTACGGACCACCAGCGGGTTATTTCAGGTGGCGAGGTTTCTAGGTTTCTCAATGAAGAGCACATTTCAGCAACATAAGTCTTTTGATAGCTTTGAGCTGATCTTGGAGAGGACTGAGTTTTCCTCCTTCGAAAAAAAAAAAAAAGAGGTAGGATTATCTCACGGTCTATAATTCAAGGATTGTCCAAAAACTTGATAATTAACTATGAAAAAAAATTGTCATCCTTCACATATGATGTCCAAAATATTAATTTATAAAGCTTGTAACAGATGCCTTGTAATGTCCCTTCTTAATGAAATTTCCCAATGTGCTTAAATTCACCAAATTTCAACTCTCGGTATATGTATGCAACTGATTCCAACTCCTCCAAATACTTTCAAACTTGGTGAGGAAGGTCATGAGGGTTCATGGGACACATTAACACATCTATCAGACATATAATGAACTGATATACCCAGCCTTGGTCTTCACTTTGCAAGGGAAGAAGTTTCGGGACAAGACTAGTCAACTTGGGAAGTGGAAATTCCCCCTAGGTCTTGGAACAAAGCTCTTCCAAACACTGTCCAACCTCCACTAATGATGGGTCTGAGAATTGGATCTGTTATTAGACCTTAATTAAATTACATCTCCAGCATTATATGTAGTTTTTGGGTCGAATAGGTATCCAAGAGAATTCAGGGAATTTACTAGTAAATTGAGGCTCAAACCTCCAAGGGTAGATGGCTCCAAATAGCTCCAAATGCTCCCAAATTGATACAGAAGGTACTTGGATGATATTGAGACATATTTATAATTTTTATGGATGCTCTGGAGTGTTCATATAAATTCTACAACTCCTCTTTCAAATCTGGTCAAGATAGGGATTTTTACTAGCGATTGTTGGTACAAATCCCCCTAGGGTGTGTGATGAAATTGGCTCTCCAAATACAACTCAACCCTTTCGAATTTCAGATCAGAGGTAGGGGAATTCAAGGGGACTTCAATGTGGTTTCAGGGGAATATCCATTCAGTTCATAAACCCTTCTATAATGCACTTCAATCAGATACAAAACAACTAGTCTTGACCATGGGGGAAACGAGACTCAACCTTCTCCAAATGCTGTGAAACTCCACAAAATGACTTCAAATGCTTAGATACTGAACATGAAACTCTTAGAATGCATAATTAACAGTCCATACATCATTTTAATATCCATGGATCACTCATTCATTCAAAGATAAGAACATTTCATTGTCATACATCAAGATAGTGGGAAATGGCTCCATTTTCTCATTAATAATTAGATTTACATGAATCCACTTGTGCTCTCGACCTGAGACTCTTCATGACAGTATTTATGTCATATTACAAAATAAATGGGCAATGGAAGCTACCCCAAAGAGAACAATGGCTCACCAAGTGCGCCTCAACCCATAGAGTAAGAATATGATGAGAAAACTTAGAATGGATGAAGGAACAAGTTGATCTTGAAGTGTCAACGAGCTGCCCTGTAGCTTAACTTGTAACAAAAGACTCCATTAAGATCCAAATGAAAGGTCTGAATGGCCTTTCCAATTACCAACTAGGATGGGAATATTTCACCCTCGAAATTGGTGCTAAGGCAAGTAGAGTAGCACTCCACTAGCTCTCCTCTCCCAAATGCAAAATGCAAATTCTAAAATTATCAAAACCTCCTATTATTCTTTGTTCATGAATTTTATAAACTTCTAAGGTCCTCCATGGGTCGAATTCCTTCCAAGAGCTTCATGCCAACTCAAGTTGGGAAGAGATTCCCAAGTATGCCACTTGTCCTTCCAATTCTAGCCCTCTCCTTCTCCAAATTCGAATTGGTGTCTCTTTGGCTGCCCTAACTCACTTGAGCACCCACTTGGAGGCTATTTTTAGCCCTGACATGTCATATATGTCAAATGTCATCCTTCAGGTCTGATTTGTGTCATAGGTGTCCTAGCATCTTCATCATTGTTGTCATAGAGCTAGGGAATCTAGCCCAAGTGTCCCACTAGCTCCAAATTGCCTCTTCCTCTTCCATGGGAGTTACTCTTCCTCTAAATTTCAACCTCATTGACTCATGCCAAGTATTATTCCTTTCCAACTCATCCCAAAAACATTTGACTTCTCATGGATTCGAATTGACAAGAGGAGGATGCCATGTGGCATAGAAAATCTAGCTTTTGTGGGTCCCACTTCCTCCATGTGTCTTCATGATCAAATGCCACTTTCATTTTCCCTTGTATATAATTATTTAGATCCTTTATTAAATATTTATGCTATTCTAATTTCCACACATCATTTATTATCCTTCTTATTTCAAATCCCAATGCTTCCACCCACAACCTAGGAAACTAGTAATTTTCCTCCTTGGCAATTATTTGACCCTTAACATCAATTTGACAAACTCTCATGAATATGGCCAATGGGCTTAGGCCATTGTGACCCAAATGCCAAATTTGGGACATGACATGCCTAAAATGAAACATACTTTGCAAAACATGATAAAACTTAAAATTAATGAAAAACACGCTTGTTATGTGCTTCCTCTTGTTCCATGGGAGAAGGTTGGGGATCCTACTCAACCATGTCCACATATCTAGGCATCTAGTGAAGACATTCCTCTTCTTTGATTTCTTTAGCAACTGATCCTATGGACATTTTGAAATTGGAGACAGTTGACAACAAACTCCTAGGTAGACTTTAAACCATTTGTTGTAGCATAATACATTGAACCTATAATGTTTCAATTTGCCTCTTATATTTTAATAGGGTCTACATCATTGTTGCATAACCATGAATTCTGAGTTCAAATCCTTTCAACCCTCAAATTCAATGAGTAATACCATGGTAATCATATCCATTGTGCTCATGACAAGGTTGGAAGACATTGTCATCAACTTGCACACATAACAATGTCCCCTTGATGTTTTTGGTCATTCATTGGAAGTAAAATATTTGTCTTATTTAGATGTCGATGGAGGGTGGGTTTTAAAATGGGGTGATTCATTAGGGTTTATGTAGTTTTGGTCTCAAATATGGAATGATATGAGGATCTCCTTGATTACTCGAAGGATACGTTAGATGAGAACCAAGTTTTGTCTATGTTTTACCCTGAGTATAACATTACTAGTCCATAGATTGATTTTATGGAGTGAGATCAACCTATGGAGTGAGATCAACCAACACTTTTTCTCAAAATAAAACTTCAGGGCCTAACTGATCATTCTTTGACTAAAGTTTTAGTGGATCTATGATGTCATATCTCCATATCTGACAGGATGAATAGTGCCAAAAAAATAGTAAAATAGGTGATCCTTTAGTGGTTGGACATGACTTAGACATAAATTTGTTTCTACTCCATACTTATGAGAGCTTGGATGGACATCCTCGAGTTATGAACATTGATACGAGAGTAAATGATCCAAATTTCTCACTTGAGTGATGTATTCTTTCATTTGTAGAGGTAAAAATGGCTCATTGGATGTCCCAAGCTATTTCCCCTAAACATATCAATTTGGGGTTTGCAAGTGTGCAACAAGCATCGAGTATTTCTATAGTTGGATCCTTACCTCCTTTCCAAACTCCATTAAAGGTGAGTGCTAAAATTTCACAAAGACAAAAAGGACTCTAACCTTATATCAAGTGTTGAAGGAATGAAGAACTCCCTTGATCATTTTTAGGGCTTGGGTTTTGTGAAGACTAGATTTGGATGCATTTACAAAGGGCACAAAAGAGAAAGAGTCATCTCAGGTTATTGGGGGTAAATAACCTACAAAGAAAAAGAAGGTGATTAATAAGAGGAGTTCTCCTATGAAGATTATCCTGGGAGAAGGGTTGAGCAAGTTGGTTAGTATACAGTGAAGGCCTTGATTTATCATTTTCAAAGAAAAGGATCCAACAACAGGAGCTCAATGATTGGTTGTAGAAAGAATGGGCCACCATATTAGGATATGAACCCATTTTCATACTCTTGCTAGGGGATGGATTGGCTTTATCTTCAAAAGTGAAGAAGATGCATCAAATATTTTAAAGGGTCTGTGGCCATGGGAAATGGTATAGTTGTCTATAAGTCCTTGGCCCATCTGCTTTAGCCCTATATCGATGTCCTCCATAACAATTCCAATCTGGGTCAAATTTTTAGGGTTTGAGGGTTGCCAGTTGAGTTTCGGTCTAAGGACATCAAAGCTTTAGGAGATTCTATAGGAATAATTATGGAGGTGGATCACTCCTTCTTGACTAACCCTTATTAGATGGTTGCTCGTGTTTTGGTCAAGGTTGAAATGGCCAAGGATTTGGCAAATTCTTTGGAAATTATGGTGAGAGACAAGAGTTTTTCTCAACTTTTAAACTATATGAAATCTCCATTTGTTATGTTTGATTACACTTGTATGGACATATCATTAAAGACTACCCAAAATATTTCACTACAAAGGTATGGTATAGAAAGGAGACATTTCAAGATGTAGGGATATCTAATGAAAATTTTAGAGAAGGGAGGCAACTATCCAATAGTCCCACTAAGGATGTACCATCCTCCTATATATGAATAGAATCAGATCGAGATGTATTAGTATTCAAAATTTCCAAAGGTGATGGGTTGGTAGATGACATTAGGAGTATCCTCGAGCCTCAAGGGAATAGAGAATTGGATGAGGATGTTAATAAATAGTCATAGGAAAATATTCTAGCGTTAAATTTGGGTAAGTGTTCACTTTCTTCCCTAATGGAATCGAATCAACATCCTCCTTTCACTTTCAATGAAAATTTGGGAGTGCAATTTGATATGCTAATGTAATATAAGTTGGGGGGGATCCCAATATGTCAAAAAAACCCAAAAACTGAGGTCTTATCACATATCTATTGTACATTAATCCATGATCCACATGGGAAGGAAAATATAATCTTAAAATCCCCATTTGGTATCTCCTTTACCATCCAAGAAGATTATTTGTCCACCATCAACAAAAATAAGGATGAGTTGAACGCACTATCTCTAAGTAAATAAAACTTAAGACCTCGAAAGGGACCTTAAAAAAATTAGGGTAAAATTTCTTGGGGAATTTTAAGACATACATGGTTTAATAGGTACAAAATATTTTCTCAAACATGATCAAGATGAAGCTTTGAAATAAATCAAACAATGGAAACAAATAAATATTGAGGGTATCCTTAGAGCAGGACAAAAATCCCTAAGGGTTCAGAAATGATCTTACTTTTTCCAAGAAGTCTCTGAAACATAATTTCACTAGTTCTCAGAGTGATTGAAATCAACTTGTTGGATGTTCTAATGCTTCAAGAAACTATGGGAGATGGACAAAAGATGGTTAGAGAATTGGGAAAGTTGTTGAAGGATTGGTTTCTTATGTCATTAGATCCATGGGAAAGTTTTGGAGGTGATATGACAAACTGGAGGAAATATATCACTCTAATTTATCATATTGTCATTGATTCAAGAATCTGTACCATGTTCATCTTCAAGGTTTTGGGATAGATCACTCTCTCATTTATTGATTGTTACGATCCTTAATGTCCAATATACTAAAGACAAAAGTGTGATCATTGGAAGTGACCTTAATTTCACTACTTCTCAAGCTAAGTTTTGGGGATACAATGCAA
The DNA here is from genome assembly GCA_027924585.1 of Larix kaempferi. Lineage (NCBI taxonomy): Eukaryota > Viridiplantae > Streptophyta > Pinopsida > Pinales > Pinaceae > Larix > Larix kaempferi. The sequence goes on along the minus strand of BSBM01000337.1, from coordinate 17,594,582 downwards.
GACTGGATAGAGAAATTGGGAATTTCAAGCCTAAGATAGAGGATATGGTTTTTATAGATGTTAAACCCTTCAATATTTCTCCTACATGGAAGAAAAAGAGGGGTGGCATATAAGGTGGAACCAAGAGGTTGGATAGATTCTCAATCTCATAAAGCATCATGTCTAAGGTAGACTGAATTAGACCTTGGGTGATCCTTGTGGGTTTCTCTAATCATTGTGCAATTATTTTGCAAATTGATAGACAGATCGACAAGCCACCCAACCCATACAAATTCAATCCTTAGTGGCCGGAATTTTTTGAGTATTGGAATCTGATTGGAAATGAGAGGATCATATTTAATCCAAAGTTCAACAAATCAATCTGCTTGAAGTTCATCTCTACTCTTAAAAAGGGCATCACTTGATTGGGTATCCAAAAAAGAGAAAAGATGGATTAGGATTTGAAGAATACAGAAAACTGCTTATTGGATATTTTTGAAAATAATGTATCAATCATCTTCAACAAGGATAGAATGGAAATTAAAGAGTTGAGAGAAAAAAATAAAGTGTTTTAGCATGGAGGCAAAAATATGGCAACTGAAAAGCATAGTGATCTAGATTGAAAGGGGTGATGAAAACACACCAAAAAATCATAACTTTCTAAAGCACATATAATAGATTAACATAACTAGTATATGAAGAACTTCAAGGCTAGCACGGTTCATAATTTTTTTTAAATGTTGAAGTAAGATTTGCACACTTCCAGAATATCTACAAAGAGCCTGTGTATGAAAACATAGCTGAAAACTTAAAGATTGTATCCTACTTTCCTATCTTTGTCACTGAGGAAAAATAACTCAATGTCGATGAAGGATGTCTCAAGGGATAAGCTACACTATTATGATTTTTTCCAAAAAGACAAAAGCTTCGGCCCATATGGGTGGAAAGTTGAGTTCTTTATTTGTTTTATGAGTTATTTGATGATTAGATAATGGAGACTAAAAGCTATGGAAAGGATTCTAGTTCCCTAAATGCAACTTTCTTGACTTTGCTCTTGAAAAAGGACAAGCCAAAATCTCTTGATAAATTTAGGGTTATTTATTTATACAATTGCTTGTATAAAATTATCTCCAAGGTCATGATTGTAAGGGTCAAAAATATCTTCTTAAATGTTATTTCACATGAGCAATTTGGGTTTTTGGTAGATAAACAGATTTATAAAGCAAATTGGGAAACATGAGAGTGTATGCATTCCATCAAAGTTAAAAAACTCCATGCACCCATCTTAAAATTGGATTTGTTGAAAGCATACAATTGGACTAGTTGGTTACTTAAGACTTTTGCTTCTCCATGTAGGCTTCAATTTATCTTTAATGAGGTGGATTACGGGGTGTGTATATTCAATGTCTCTTGCTCTTCTTATTAAAGGCTTAGTTGCAAATTCCTCCAACCTTCACAAGCAAAGGTTATCCTTCTTCACCACTACTGTTCCTTTGGTAGTAGAGGGCCTCAACAGGGCAATTACAAATGAAAAAAAGCTATCACTATTACAGGGGTGACGATTTGGGTTTTTGGTAGACAAACATATTTATGAAGCAAATTGGGAAACATGGGAATGTATGCATTCCATCAAAGTTAAAAAACTCCATGCGCCCATCTTAATATTGGATTTGTTGAAAGCATACAATTGGACTAGTTGGTTGTACTTAAGACTTTTGCTTCTCCATGTAGGCTTCAATTTATCTTTAATGAGGTGGATTATGGGGTGTGTATCTTCAATGTCTCTTGTTCTTCTTATTGTTAGGAACCCGTGTCAACCCTTCTCTTTACTTTGTTAGTATATTGTTGTTGGACGCATATGCTTTGTAAGTCGTCCTGTAATATTATATGTTCCATGGTATTGATCCATAGTTTGTATTAGCCCATAGTATTATATGTTCCATGGTATTGATCCATAGTATTAGACGCATATGCTTTGTAAGTTGTCTCGTAGTATTATTTTTTCCATGGTATTGATCCATAGTATTGGCGCATAGACTTAGTATATAAGTATGTGTTGAGGCCAATGAAGGCATCCACGAGTTATTTGTATTGAGCTTGCTCAAAGGAGGTTTCCCCCTCGAAGTGCCCTGCGATCAATAAATCTCTTTTGTGTTCTGATATGTTGTGCATTTTCATCAATGAATTGCTGTAGGTTCCTCACATCTGGTATCAGAGCACGTTCTTGGGCTAGTTGGATGGAATTTCTACAAAAAAAAAATTACATCTATATTGTTCCTTTCAATTGCAGGTTCAGATCCAGGAATAATCCCTTTCCTCTTCATTGTGGGAAGTACTTGGGCATAGCCCTCAAAATCATTGTGAGGAGTATCACAGGAACCCCGAAGTAGCTAACCCATTGAGAGGACCTATTAGCGAAAAGGGAAATGAACCCTACCTAATTGATTAGTTCCCACCCGTGAGGTAAACCAAGAGCTGTCATTTGTGGAAAAGCAGTTATCAATTTTACCTGAGTTGTGGAATGAGGGGTACTAACCCAATACACAAGCCGCTAGACAACATTGGTGGCTGAGTGAATCCCCTGAACCTTTAGGAAGTTGGGCATACCTGGAGTCCATATATATTGCCAGCTGATAAATCGTAGATTACTTCTGTCCAGAACTGTTGCAGATCAATTCTGAGCCATTGCAGATCAAGTCCGTTTCCCTTGAAAATTCACTAACACCCCTGCAATCCCATTCTGCATATTTCATTCCTGAGGACCCTATCCCAAATTCCACTCCCCGAAGCCAGAAATCTCACATCTGTCTATTTTTAGGGTTTGTCATAATTTTTTCAATTTTCACCCAATCGCGTTTAAATTTTGCCACAGTGTTCATTTCCTATTTCTGCTTCTTTGTCCCTCTTTGACAATTTTTCTCATTCTTTCACCCCGCTTCTGAAATCCCAATTTTCTGCTTCCCTGTCCATCAGAAAGTGTCCAAAACATAGTCAAACCCCAATTACCCATTAGAGTTTTTCCCAAATCCAAATTTTCCTTTACTAAAGAAGTTTTTGTTTTTGTTTTTCTACCCTTTCACAAAAAAAAAACTCCTGGTTAGGGGTTGTCACCTGCGCAGGAGAAAAAATCACGGAGGAAGAACTCGTAGCCCTCAAAACCAAACTCCAATATCTGGATGAAAAAATTCTTAGCCTCCATCTTTGGCATTCAGCCATGAACAATAAACGACAGCCAGAATCTTCTGCAGACACTAGGTTCTCTTCTTTCAGCAATTTTCGTGGGCTGAAGCTTGATTTTCCTCGCTTCAATGGTAATGATCCGACTGGATGGATATACCGGGAAGAACAATATTTCAGTCTGCATAATACTTTTGATTTCAACAAAGTTCCACTTGCATCCTTTCATTTGGAACATGAATCCCTTCAATGGTATCGTTGGTACATCAAGGCTCATGAAGAGCCAAAATGGACAGATTTTTTCCAACTCCTTTTGCAGCGATTGTGTCCCAGTGCTTTTGATGATTTCACAGGAGCACTCACTAAACTTCGCCAAATTGGCACTGTGAGAGAGTATCAAACAGAGTTTGAGAAACGGGCCAATCACACAGAAGGATTGTCTGATGAATTCTACAAGAGTTATTTTATCAGTGGTCTCAAGGATGCAATCCGATCAGGGGTCAAAATGTTATGTCCCAACGCAATGATGGAAGTCCTAGAGTTGGTTAAGTTTGCAGAAGACAATATCACAGCCCAACAGCGTTCCAAATCCAATTTTGTTCCATTCAGAAATATGGTTTCCCAACGACCTCCCATCACGCCAGCTCCTCAACCAACTCCTATCAAGCATTTGTCTGAAGCCGCGAGATGCATGCACGTAGAGAAAAATGGATTTGTTATAATTGTGATGAGAAATTCACTCGGGGACATAGATGTGTTGAGCAAAAGCTCTATCTCTTGGATGTGGATTCTTCGTCTGCCTCTGAACTTGGTGAAGAAGCTCCAAATACAATAGATGATCAGGTCGACATTAAGCAATCGCCTATTGACCCTCCGTCTCAGGATGACCACCCAGAGATATCTCTCCATGCTTTAGCCAGAGTCACCACCCCCCAAACAATGCGGGTCAGGGGTTAACTCAAGAAGCTCCCTCGTACAATACTCATTGATTATGGAAGAACTCATAACTTCATTGACCCTCGGATCGCCAAACATGCTGATCATTTTTTCCATCCTTGCTCCAACTTTGAAGTCATGATTTACAATGGGGGCACTGTACCTTGCAAGGGGAAGTGTCGCAATGTGTGTATCTTTATGGGAGATTATAACCTGCGCTCTAGCATGTTGGCCTTGGCCTTAAGCAGCTGTGATGTGGTTCTGGGCGCTCAATGGTTACGCACACTTGGCCCCATCTTATGGGATTTTGCTTAACTTTGGATGCAGTTTTCAGTCAATGGGAAAAAACACACATTGGCGGGATTACAACCAAGGACTATCTGTATCATCAGTTCACATCACATGGAAAATATCCTTAAGAATAATTCACATGTTGTTATCACCCATCTCCATTCCATTCAGATGCACCCATCAACGGTCTCCACTACTACTTTGTATCTACAACAAATTTTGGACAGATATGCAGGTGTCTTTGTTGAACCAATGAGATTTCCACCTTCAAGAGCCCTTCCTGGTAAGAATTTAGCCGCCTCTACATATGTGAAGGAAATGATGGCTATTTTGCATGAAGTACAGAAGTGGCGGCCATACCTATTAGGGAATTATTTATGCATCAATACTGATCACCAAAGTCTGAAATATTTCCTGGAACAACGGGTCTCCTCCCCGACACAACAGAAATGGGTTAGCAAACTCATGGGATATGACTATGAGATCACTTACAAGAAGGATAAGGACAATCTAGTGGCGGATGTTCTTTCTCGCACATTTGATGACCAATTTTCTATTTCATCTATTTCTATGCATGTTCCAAATTGGTTGCAATTTGTTCAATAGGGCTCTGTCAATGACTCCTCATTAGCTCAAATCATCCAACGGTTGGCCAACAACCCCTATGTTGTACCACAGTACTCTTGGGATGGTGATTCCCTGAGATACAAGGGTCATATGGTGCTTCCCCAAAGCACAGATCTTCAACAGGATGCCTTCTATGAACTCCATGCTTCTCCATCGACAGGGCACTCTGGGTTCCTCAAAACGTATGAGCGGGCACAGCGTAACTTCTTTTGGAAGGGAATGAAAAGGGAAATTAAACAGATGGTGGTTTAATGTGATACTTTCCAGCTCAACAAGGGTGGAATGACACTCCTTTTGGGATTTCTCGAACCCTTGCCCATCCCTACATGGATTTGGACATATATTTCTATGGATTTCATTGAAGGGATCCCTAAATCTGGAGGGAATACTGTGATTTTTGTTGTGGTTGATCGCCTCTCCAAATATAGTCATTTTTGTGCCTTCATCCATCCCTATAGAGCCTCCTTAGTCACACAAATTTTCTTGGACCAGATCTTTTGTCTTCATGGAATCCCTTCTTCCATTGTCTCGGATTGCGATGCAACTTTCACCAGTCATTTTTGGACAGAACTATTTCGCCACACTGGCACCAAACTGAAGATGAGTTCAGGGTATCACCCACAAACAAATGGTCAGACTGAAATTATCAATAAATGTTTGGAAACTTATCTTCGTTGCTTCACCTCCGAACAACAACATCAGTGGGAAAAGTGGCTCCCTCTCGTTGAATGGTGGTCCAATACCTCTTACCACACTACATCTAGAATGACTCCATATGATGCAATCTATGGTCAAGCACCACCAATTCTTCTTCCATACACCCTAGCAATTCACCAGTTCAGGCAGTTGACATGGTTCTTCGAAAACGCGATCAAATTCTTCACATTTTACATAACAATCTTCACATGGAAAGAAATCGAATGAAACAACTAGTCAATCAACATTGTTCTGAGCGCACTCTTCAAGCAAGTGATATAGTTTTTCGTCATCTACAACCTTACAAGCAATCCTCCCTAAAAATAAAATGGAATCATAAGCTTGATCCAAAGTTCTATGGCCCCTATAAGGTTCTTCAGAACATTGGGTCTGTTTCTTATAAATTGGAACTTCCTCCTTCTTCCTGCATTCATCCAGTATTTCATGTCTCTTGTCTGAAGAAAGTTCTTGGCACCAACATCATAGGACAAACTATTTTACCAAAACTGGATAATGAAGGATCCACCCTTTTGGAGCCGAAGGCCATCCTCAATAGGCACACTCGTCGGATTCTCTCTCTATCTATCACAAAGGCATTGATTCAGTGGCACTGTCATGTCCCCAAATTTTTCATTGGGTCGAAATGGCCTAAGCCACTTGGCCATATTCATGATAGTTTGTCAAATTGATGCTAAGGGTCAAATAATTGCCAAGCATGATGTCCAAGTTAGTAATATCCCCATCCAAATGAACTATCATGGAGAAAAATTACTAGTTCCCTAGGTTGGGGTGGAAGCATTAAAAGTTGGAATAAAGGAGCTACAAGACCCAAAATTACCTTAGAATTATAGATTCACATTAAATGGGTCAATTAAATAATAATAAAAAGAAAATAAGGTGGCATTGGATCATGAGGGCACATAAGAGGTTGTGGGGCCCACAAGTGGCAATATTCCCCACTACACTTGGCATCATTCTCTCACCAATTCGAGTTCAAGATGAAGGGTAACATACTTGGGGGAGTTTAAGAGGTATTATTCATGTCATGAATCATGCAAGGTATAATTGGAGTGGAAGAGTAACTCTCATGGAAGAGGAAGAGGCATCTTAGAAGAATTGTGACACTTGGAGCTAGATTCCCTAACTCCTATGACAACAATGAAGAAGATTCTATGACACCTATGACAAATTTCAGACCTGATTGCTGACATCTGACATATATGACATATGCGGCTAAAAATAGCCTCCAAGAAGGTGCACAAGGGGAGCTATGGCAGCAAATATTCCCCCATTCGAATTGATGGAAGATGAGAGCGAGGAAAAGTTGGACAACTGGCATTCATGGAAATCTCTCCCTAATTCAAATTGGGATGAGTTTCTTGGAGGGAATTCGAGCCTAGGAGGCCTTCGGAGGTTAATAAAAGACAAGAAGAAAGAAGGATACTATTTTTTTTATCATTTCTCAGTTGGAAAAAATTGGAGAGCTTATCTTGTCCTTGCAAGGTGGATGTTTATCCTTCTTGCCTTAGAACCAATTTCGAGGGTGCAAGATTACCATCCTATTTGGTTGATGGAGAGGCCATTCAGACCTCTCAACAGAGATTCATGGAGATTTTTTTATTCAAGTTCAAACCCCAACCGAGTTCGAGTTCATCTTTTCTCATTCTTCTCTATGCCTATTCTACTATCTTTCTCTCAATGTCATGTAAATGTGCAAGGGAGCACTTGTTGTTGCATATAGTTAGTGAAGGACTATTATTTCGAATTCATGGACATGTTAGCTCCTATATATCTCTGTAATAATCATATCATCGGAGCCACAACTCGAAATATTATGTATTTCAAGTGATATTTACATTCAAGGAAGAGATTCAAGCCATTTTCCCCATAGCATTTGCATAGTGATTTTGGAATGATATTGTACATGTTTTATATCAGATTTTATTGAGTTATTTATCATGTTATGAGATGCATATGAATTTAATTTTATGTCCAAAATGATGTGTGCAAACCTATGAAGTGTTACTATGGTTTATGAATAAATTCAAGACTCCTTGCCCACCAATTTCACCTAAAAAACTAGACTCTAGAAGCTGATGTTCATTAGGATGCCTATTCGACCCTAAAACCAAATCTAATTCTGCACATATATTGTTCCTAATGTCCTCTAATAGAGACAAGTATCATACCAATAATTAGTGAAGGTTGTACAGTGTTTGGAAGAGCATCTCATGTCATACCTAGGGGGGATCTCCACTTCTCAAATTAACTAGCCTTGTTCTGAAACTTATTCCCATGCAATTTGTAGATCATGGATGGGTATATCAGTTGTTTGGATGTCTTATAGGTGTGTTAATATGTCCTATTCACCATCAATACCTTCCTCCCCAAATTCGAAATCATTTGTAGGTGTTTGGAACCAGTTGTAAACAAAACCCTAGAGTCAAAACAAGGTGAATCCAAGGACTTTCCTTTGAAGGGATATTACAGTGGTATCATAGCATGGTCCTTGAACCCGTGCATTAATATCATACATTAAATAATAATTTGCATCCATTTCTTACTATTATGATTACTCTTATGAGTACAATGCTTATGAGTAGTATGAAGATGATTGTGAGCAATATGAAGAAGAATCTGAATGGTATGAGGAAGAGGTGCCATCATGCAGCACTTCTTACAATTGCATAAGGAATGAAGGTTAATATTATGACCCTATGTATGATGAATATGTATGTGATGAACCACCAAAGGATAATTCTATGAATGAATTACAAATATTGAGAGCGACATGTAAAACCGTGCCCCAACAATATCAGGCATATCTTGATCTCTATAAGGGAGATACACAAAAGGCCATTCCTTTTTAAGACTTTGTTGATTGGGTGTTTGAAAATAGGCCCAAAAATGAAGATGTGGAGTTAGTGAAGAAAGGTCTATGCCCTTCTTGCAAAATACCTTGGAGAGCAACTCATATATGTTTGAGTGAAAAGGAGGAGAAAAATGAGGAGACCCATGAGCCACCTAGTTCTGAAATAGGTGAAGCAGAAGAAGCATTACATGAATAGGATCGAAAGTCACTCCAAAGTGACTCTGAAAAAATGAAGAAACACCACATGAGCATGAATAATATTCCATTGAAAATACTAAAGATCATTCCGAGACACACTCTACTTTGGACCTGAATCAAAGAGCATCTTGATGGATGCTTGAACTGTGGAGTACCTACTGATGGGTGCTCACACTCTATGTTGGTGACATAGAGATCACTTTTGAAAGTGTTTTTGAAACCCAAAGTTCAATTAAGCATGAAAATTAATGCCTTATAGCAGTTGAATAAGAACCAAGATCAACTTCCCTCTACAAGAGCCTCTTTTTCTTTAAGGGTCATTAAATATGAATGAAAATAAGATCCAAGAGACCCTTAGAATACTCCACGAGACTCAAGCATTGGTGTCAAATTCTTGTTGGAGAGTATTTCATTGAAGGATCCATCCTTCCTTGAAGACATGGAGAAGATTCAAAGCGCAATGTGCAACATCGAAGGTAATTTCATGTCTTTGCTTTTTGATAGAACAATTTGGTTGAGCTTAATGAATGGTTACATGGAGAATATTTGAAGAATAATGAGGATATTCATAAGCTCAAAATGAAAAATGAGCAACTTCTTGATAGGTTGCAAGATACTTGTTCTACCTCCTATGTTTCAGATCGTCAAATGGTAGATTGTTGGGAGGATTCTCATGACATGATTGATCATGAGAAACATGGAAACTTACATGTGCTTGATGTGTTTGATTATGAGATTGATGAGAGCCAAGCACTTTTTGGGGTGGAAGAGGAACTTGATTTTCCTCTTGGAAATGGTTACACACTTTTTGAAGAAGTGTATGATTCCACTACCTTGGAACCAACCTATGAGGAAATTTTTGCACTTTTGAGAGAGGTGCATGATGCTACCCTTATGGAGCCTCCACATGATGGAACTTTTGCACTTTATGATCATTTGGGTGAGTTGGTTCACTCTCCTACATCCTACACTTCCATATTTTGCAACATTCATCCTAATGAAGTATGGGTGAAAGGTTTATTTCTGATGGTGCCACATGAAAAGTATGAAACTCCTATATCTCCTTTTGATGATGACATGACTAGAGCACTTTCTTATTTACATTTGCAACAGCATCCTTTGTTACCTTATGATGATACATATATACATGGATGCACATATGATGTTCACTTGAGTCACTTGAAGACTCATGATTTTCCTTGCTCCTTGCTTAGTTCAATTGATGTTGGAGGAACTTCATCCAATACTTGGGTGAAGAGATATATGATTGGAGCAAATTTTTATTGGAAACAACATCCTTTTTTATTTCTTGATGATGCACATATACATGGATGCACTTATGATGTTCACTTGAGTCACTTGAAGACTCGTGATTTTCCTTGCTCCTTGCTTAGTTCAATTGATGTTGGAGGAACTTCATCCAATACTTGGGTGAAGAGATATATGATTGGAGAAAATTCTTATTGGCAGCAACATCCTTTGCTACTTCTTGATGATGCACATACATGGATGCACTTATTATGTTCACTTGAGTCACTTGAAGACTCGTGATTTTCCTTGCTCCTTGCTTAGTTCAATTGATGTTGGAGGAACTTCATCCAATACTTGGGTGAAGAGATATATGATTGGAGAAAATTATTATTGGCAGAAACATCCTTTGTTATTTCTTGATGATACACATATTCATGGATGCACAAATGGTACTTGTGTGAGCCCCTTGAAGGCTCATTGTTTTCTTTGCTCCCTACTTGGTTTAGATTTTAGTGGAGATTCTTCATTCACTTTTTGGATGAAAGAACACATGGCTGATTATTTTGATGCATCGTAAATCCTTTTGGAGAAGCATTATAGGACATGGGATCCTCACCTATGTCATTGGAGCATATTTGATTGGTCACTTGATGCTTGTATGCACTTGGCAAATGGTGGTCTACTTACTTGGAGGTATAAGCACTTTCGCGATTCTTTGATGAGTCACATCCTTGATGTACATTTTTATTATGTCGTTATGTACTTTGATGATCTATCTTTTGTACTTACGATGTTTAGAAGAATGCATACAAGGAAATGGGATCCAGGAATTCTCTTATCTGATGGTATGGGTTGGAGAGAACTCTTAATTGTTGGAGTGCAATACAAGCAATGGGACCCTGGGATAAATTTTAGTCTCACTGGTTTCAATTTTTTAGGGGAAACAAATAGTATGGTAGATTGCGTCCCCACTTAATAAGGTGATTGTAATCAGAGTAGTGCAGCAACAAGCATGGTGGTTCCTCTCTAAAATTTTCATGGAATCTTGAAGACTCAAAGTTGGGCAACTTAGTGGCAACTTCAAAGAATTTTACAGTGGTATCAGAAAGGGTTTCCAAAATATGAAAGAGATAAAGAGTAATTTTGCAAACTTTGTTTTGATGGATTTAATTAATATTTTGGTGTTTAGTGGTGATGTCACCAGGGATATCAATATGAAAAAGAAAACCCACATTTCCTTGCTTTTGGAAATACACAATTGCAGTACATGAGTGCCACTACTCAGAGTTTTATAAGGAAATTTTTGGAAATAAAGCAGGTTCTTCAACATCCATGTTTGAAATTGCTTGAGGACAAGCAATATTGGGAGGGGAGGATTTGTCATGTACACAAATTTTTCATTGGTTCACAATGGCCTAAGCCACTTGGCCATATTCATGATAGTTTGTCAAATTGATGCTAAGGGTCAAATCATTTCCAAGCTTGATGTCCAGGTTAATAATAATGTAAAATTAGATCCAAATGGACAAGGTGGGTCACATTAAGAGAAAATTCCCAATTCAAAGTTTGTAATATCCCCATCCAAATGAACTATCATGGAGGAAAATTACTAGTTCCCTAGGTTGGGGATGGAAGCATTAAAAGTTGGAATAAAGGAGCTACAAGACCCAAAATGACCTTAGAATTAAAAATTCACATTAAATGGGTAAATTAAATAATAATAAAAAGAAAATAAGGTGGCATTGGATCATGAGAGCACATAAGAGGTTGTGGGGCCCACATGTTGCAAGATTCTCCACTACACTTGGAATCATTCTCTCACCAATTCAAGTTCAAGATGAAGGGTAACATACTTGGGGGATTTTAAGAGGTATTATTCATGGCATGAATCATGTAAGTTTGAATTGGATTGGAATGGTAACTCCCATGGAAGAGGAAGAGGCATCTTAGAAGAATTGTGACACTTGGAGCTAGATTCCCTAACTCCTATGACAACAATGATGAAGATTTTATGACACTTCTGACAAATTTCAAACCTGATTGCTGACATCTGACATATATGACATGTCAGGGCTAAAAATAACCTCCAAGAGGTCACACAAGGGGATTTATCGCAGCCAATATTCCCCTATTCGAATTGATGGAAGAGGAGAGCTAGGAAAAGTTGGACAAGTGGCATTCATGGCAATCTCTCCCTAATTCAAGTTGGGATGAGTCTCTTGGAGGGAATTCGAGCTAAGGAGGCCTTGGTAGGTTAATAAAAGACAAGAAGAAAGAAGGAGACTATTTTTTATCATTTCTCATTTGGAAAAAATTGGAGAGCTTAACTTGTCCTTGCAAGGTGGATGCTTATCCTTCTTGCCTTAGAACCAATTTCGAGGGTGAAAGATTCCCATCCTATTTGGTTGATGGAGAGGACATTCGGAACTCTCAACAGAGCTTCATGGAGATTTTTTGATGCAGGTTCAAACCCCACTGATTTCGAGTTCATCTTCTCTCATTCTTCTCTATGCCTACTCTATTATCTTTCTCTCAATGTCATGTAAATGAGCAAGGGCGCACTTGTTGTTGCATATAGTTAGTGAAGGATTGTTATTTCAAATTCATGGACATGTTATATGCTATATATATCTTTAATTATCATATCCTCATAGCCACATCTTGAAATATTATGTATTTCAAGTGATATTTACATTCAAGGAAGAGATTCGAGCCATTTTCCCCATAGCATTTGCATAGTGATTTTGGAATGATATTGTACATGTTTTATGTCAGAGTTTATTGAGTTATTTATCATGTTATGAGATGCATATGAAGTTAATTTTATGGTGAAAATGATGTGTGCAGACCTCTAAAGTGTTACTATGGTTTATGAAGAAATTTGAGACTCCTTGCCAACCAATTTCACCTCAAAAACTAGACTCTAGAAGCTGATGTTCATTAGGATGCCTATTCAACCCTAAAACCAAATCTAATGCTGCACATATACTGTTCCTAATGTCCTCTAATAGATCCAAGTATCATACCAAGAATTAGTGAAGGTCTTACAATGTTTGGAAGAGCATCTAATGTCAGACCTAGGGGGGATCTCCACTTCTCAAATTAACTAGTATTGTTCTGAAACTTCTTCCCATACAATTTGCAGACCATGGATGGGTATATCAGTTGTTTGGATGTCTGATAGGTGTTTTAATATGTCCTATTCCTCGTCAAGACCTTCCTCCCTAAATTCAAAATCATTTGGAGGTGTTTGGAACCAGTTATAAACAAAACCCCAGAGCCTTTGAAGGGATATTACAGGCATAGAATGCAACCAGAGGATGATACATGGGAACCACTCCTTTATATTCAGCATCAATTTCCACATCGAAATCTTTGAGGACAGATATTTTTCTAAGGGGGAGGGGATGTTAGGAACCCATGTCAACCCTTCTATTTACTTTGTTAGTATATTGGTGTTGGACGCATATGCTTTGTAAGTTGTCCCATAGTATTATATGTTCCATGGTATTGATACATAGTTTGTATTAGCCCATAGTATTATATGTTCCATGGTATTGATCCATAGTATTGGATGCATATGCTTTGTAAGTCGTCCCGTAGTATTATATGTTCCATGGTATTGATCCATAGTATTGGCGCATAGACTTAGTATATAAGTATGTGTTGAGGCCAATGAAGGCATCCACGAGATATTTGTATTGAGAATTCTCAAAGGAGGTTTCCCCCTCGAAGTGGCCTGTGATCAATAAATCTCTTTTGTGTTCTGATATATCGTGCATTTTCATCAATTAATTGGTGCAGGTTCCTCACACTTATTAAAGGCTTAGTTGCAAATTCCTCCAACCTTCACAAGCAAAGGTTATCCTTCTTCACCACTACTATTCCTTTGGTAGCAGAGGGCCTCAACACGGAAATTACAAATGAAAAAAAACTATCATTATTTCAGGGGTGAGGATAGGTCATTCTTTCAATCTTACATGTGTTTTGTTTCTTGATGATATCTTATTATGTATAAATGGGGCTTAAGAGAATATCATTGGGGTGAAGGAGATTGTATGTTTGTATGGAAAAGTCAAAAGAATGGTGATGAATTTGCAAAAATCAACTACATGTTTGAATGGTTTGGAGACAAAGGTGGTTTAGAGATTGTTATTCGACTTTCCATTCAAAGAGATAAAATTCCAAGAAGGATTTAAATACTTAGGATTTTCATTAAAACCAAATGTTTATGGAAATAAGTATCGAGGTTGGTTGATAGAGAGGATTGAAGCACTAATAGATAATTGGACTCATAGATGGTTATCAATTAGTGGTCGGTTGACTCTAGTTAAATATTTGTTGGAGGATATGTTGGTATTTTGGCATTCACTAGCTATTATTCCCAAACTTGTTTTGGAGGCCATAAGGAAGATGTGATTACATTTTCTACGGTGTAGAAAATGTAAAATTATCACAACCCATTAGTTGACTGGAATACCATTGAAATGCCAAAGAAATATGGGGCTTGGGGTCTAAAAAATGTGTATGGTTTTAGTTTGTCTTTAACAACAAAGAATATTTGGAAGGTATTAACCAAAAGAGGTTTGTGGAGAGATATTTTAGAACACAAATGTATTGCTCCAGGTTCTTTTTTGGACTAGATTAAAAAACCAAATAAAATCCATAAGAAATGCATCTAATCAGTGGAAAAATTTGGTCATATCATTTCCAGTAATAGGTGGCCATTTAGCTTCAAAGGTAGGTTCAAGAGGAAAAAGTGAGACTTGGATGACACGTTATTGCCATCCATGAGAGGAAAAAGTGAGACTTGGAGGAAAAAGTGAGACTTTTTTTCCAGTAATAGAAAGGTTTATCTTTTGTCGAATGAATCCATTTGTTCTTTACAATATAGTGGCTTCTTTACTTTGAATCAAGTTGCAGATGCAGTAACCACACGCATATGATCACAAGGATGGAAAAAAACTAAATCTTTAGGTTTGGAAGGTAATAAGATAAATGAATGGACAAAATCTATTGCCTACTTTAAGAAAGGAATAGATTGAAAGAGGACCCATATGAGTTGGCTAGGGGGAAAAATAAAACAAAAGGTGAATTCACTACAAAATCATGATGTTTGAATCTCTAAAATCTAGAGTTGAGATGGTTGTGGAAGCATGTATGGAATATGAAGGTTGCAAAAAAGGTAAGAATCTCCTTTGATTGGATTTGAAAAACAAGCTATTGGCTTAGGAAAAGTTGCAACAAATGAATAAGTGGGGTCCAAATATATTTTTGATGTGCAAGAATGAGAGTGAAACAAATTGTAATTTTTTTATTCATTTTACTCTCGAGCAATATGGAAGGAGGTAGAAATTTCTTAATGGAGTTGAACATGTGCGGTATGAAAATGCAATTGAAGATTGTTTTAGAGCTTGGCATATGAAAAAAATTAACAAAGTATAGAGTGATTCCATGCTTGGTCTTGTGGGGTATACTATTAGCATGGAACTCGGTCATTTTTGAATAAAATCCTCTCCATTTTCAGTATATTCACATATCTACACTCTAGGTAAAAATGCATCTCTCGGTATTAAAAAACTTGCCAAGACATATCAAAGAGGTACAAATAGACAAATCTATCAACTAGGTTTTTTTATGGGACTTCTCAAAATGGTGGAACTATCAATAGTGTTGGAGGGTCTTATATTTCTCCAAGGATCATTATATCAAATTTAAATCAAGTCTCGGGGTTGGACCAAAAAACTCAACAAAACTTATCGCATTAAAGTCACTAATGAAAATTACTTTCGAAATAAATATTTCAAATTTGTATATTTAGGGTGATTCTCCTTTAGTAATTAATTGGATGATAAAAAATCACATCTCCAAAATGTCATGCATAGGCCTCTGTGTGGCAATATTAAAGATATCAATGCCATATTTGAACACATTTCATTCTCCCATGTATACAAGGACCTCAATTCAATGGTTGACAAACTATCTAAAGAGGGTTTCTAGATTCAAGAAGGCGAGAGGATTCTAATTGAGTTTAAGATTAGCTCTTCTACAAACAACTATAAATCTATCCAAAGTCATTGTTTATATGTTGTCTTTTTTGTTTTTGGATTGAGATATATGAATTCCTTAATTTTGGTAGGGGGTCATAATGGAAGCTATAAAATGTATTTCTCAAAGATTTTTTATTTATAAGATGATATATATATAAGAGAGGTTTCTTTCCTCTCACAATTTAAAAGAGTTACAGGGGATACTATTTATTAGTCTTTTAATTTTGAATAACTTTAGCGACAAGTTTAGATTAGGGAAAGACCTCTTTGTTAAGATCCTAGTGGGCGGCCTTCACTAACATCTCGAGGTTTTGGTGTAACAGTTCGTATCATTTGGTATCAGAGCCTCCACCTAGGTTCAATTCACAGAGCGGGTGGCAACGTTGGCATTGCAGTGTTCGTTTGGGGCTCGTACGGCTCAAAGGGGACACCACCGTACGGGCGCACATCCAGCCCAGAGTCTGGACTGTGGAGCGTGGTGGGATGTTAAGATCCTAGTGGGAGGCCTTCACTAACATCTTGAGGTTTTGGTGTAACGGTTCATATCACTCTTTTAAAGTGCTTCATGCACATAAAACATGTAATTTTCATTTTTCCTATGCATACAAATTATAATTTTTTTGTGGAAAAGAAGTAATGAGGATGTAGTAATTACATGGATATGGGAAAAACTATACTCTTAAGATTTGATAAAGGCTTAGCCATTATATGTTCTTAGTGCTAAAGATTAGAGCAAATAGAAAACCACTAATCTGCAAAATATTGTTCAAAGAAAATACCATCCCCGTGTAGCTTTCAAATGCAAGCTCATTATGACGGTGTCGTGAAACTAGGTTTGTATCACAAAATACAAGCTAAAGATATATTTTCCTCAATTTGAGACAAATTTTTAAAGGATCAAAGCCTTCGATTAGGGAAAATACCTTTTTCCGAGAGAAAAAAACTGCAACTTTATTGCATTTTTCAGATGTTGTTTAGAGCATAAAAACACGAATTCAAGTTCAAAGACGTACAGTCTTGAAACTTACAGACTTTTAGCCAGATAAAATTACAATTCATTTCCATATATAATCATCGTAAGCATAAAATATACACAAGTATTGAATTATCCAAACATGAAACCAAAAAAATTGTGTCTAGTGAAAATACCTATCTATGTCTAGTGATGAGCATTCATAATGGACATAGGACGCATGTTTTATTTTATTCTCGCTTCACAAACCTTATATTGGTGAAAATACAATAGATTTGTCTAGTAATGGGCATTCATAATTAGGGTTTTAGAATTGTAGTGTTATATTTTTCTTAGTTAAGCGAGGGTTTCAAAGTTGTTGATTTTGTGTTTGCCCTAATTATGTAATTTATCCAGTCATTGTTTTTGCTTTTTCCCAAGTACTATGGTTTTCTCTCTCTCTTTTGCAATGTTACCTTGCACAACATTTTTTTAAGCTAGCAAACATTCTATTAACCAGAAACAAAGTTTACACATAATAAAAAATTAAGACTGCTAGATTGGAAGCCAAACCATGAGTAGTAATCAAGTTTATTAGTCTTAGTAATATTAACAGTGTTGGAAAAGAAAACATAACTATTACTACTATGCTGAGACCTTAGCATGTTGCATAAGTCCTGAACTAGTCTAGTGGAATTGATAACAAAAAAAATAAACTTAAAAACTGACTAGCCACCATCAAATAGCCAGATTGGAGAGGCAATTGGAGCTATAATATCCAATTCGGCATCCTGGCTTTGAATAATTTCATAGAGTTCATCAACCTAGGGGAGCATTTCATTGTGAGCCATTTTTCTTGATAGACACCTTTCCAAGTAGATTTTTAATCTGTCGATAGAGGGAGATTGTTTTGAAATACTTAGAATCCCTTGATCATGAGTTCCCTCCATCCGAGATCCAACTCTCCATGGTTTGAGAAATTTCTTCTTTCCCCAAACAGTCTTTTTCAACCTTAATTTCTTCCTTCACCAACCGAATTTCTTGCTTAATTTTTGCCTCCACCAGGAATTACTAAATAGAGCCTAATTTGCACAAGGTTTTTCCCACTATTCCTCTTTCTACAGTCGTTCCTTACTCTCCTCTCGAAAAAAACATGAAATCGTACACAAAAAAATCTAAAACTAGCACACACTCTTGAAAGTTGCTACCACATAAATTCATAATAGAAACTAACCTAATGTTTAAATTACCTACTAATGCAACAATGATTCCAAGCCGAAGGAAGGCCTGGAATTTCTCAGGTTTCAATATCCCTTACACTGGCGTTGCTGAGTTTATCTCTTTCCATTCGGTCTTGTTGAACTCCCTAGAAGGCCACACAATCCTTTTCTCATTTATAATGTGGGTCATCATTAAGATCCGAGAGTTTTCATCATCCCTCACTTGTGTATTATTTCTCTGTATCCTCCCCACATTCACCTTAGACCTAGTATCCTAACACCCCATCTAGGGATACCTTACACAATATTTTTTTTTAACAAAAATGGTTAAAATATATTGAAAAAAAGAAAAAAATGTTTTAGTCGTGGCTGAAGCCAAATCCGACTGAGTACATTATTCAAAGAATCTAAATGGATTTTGGTCCGAGACTTGGATGATTCTTTATTTACTATCCATATATAAGAGGTTTCCTTCATATGAGACAGAATTTGTCAAAGAATTTTGTATTTTTGAAGTCTGTT
The DNA here is from genome assembly GCA_027924585.1 of Larix kaempferi. NCBI lineage: Eukaryota > Viridiplantae > Streptophyta > Pinopsida > Pinales > Pinaceae > Larix > Larix kaempferi. The sequence continues at coordinate 17,575,811 of BSBM01000337.1, read as the reverse complement.
GTGTGATTTCTTTGTAGTATCTTTATTTATGAAACTTGATATTCCTCAATTTACCAAATCTGCATTTGATTGCATTTTGCATTCATCCAATTGATATGATGAAAGGATGCTATGATGGGTATCGACAATGATTATGTGTGTCAATCATGTGTTTCTTCTTATGTGATTTAAGAAGAGATCAGACTTGAACCATAACTGATTCATGTTTCTCAATCTCTATGCTGGTTAATGCTAAAGGTTTGTTGTTCTAAAAGCTAGAGATTTGGCCGAGCCTGCAAGCTATAGTGTGATCTCAAGGAATATGACTATAGTTTTTTTACCCATTTGAGCATTCTATCTTTCCTGGCGCAAGGCTGGTTGCTACCTTCGCTCATTTGCTTCATAGTTCAACTTTCTTGTGATGTGATAAGCTTTGAATTGCTTGAAGGTATTCACTATTTGCTGAATCCGTCTTATTATCCTGTCAATTGCCATATTGTTGTAATTTGCGGGAGAATTGAATGCCTTGATGATGACTAGAGAGTCACCAAATACCTGTAGATTTTTTATATTCCGACTTTTAGCGATTTGGAAACCCTGTAAAAGTGTTAGTGCTTCAGCTAGGTTATTTGAGCAAATTCCCAGTACCCATCTATATTTAATTCTTGATGTTCCTCCATCGAATAGTAAGATTCGTCCTGCTCCAGTTAGACCGGGTTTTTTTTTGGATGCATCATCGAAATGCAGGTTGTCCATTAGATGATTGTTCTCTGAGTTTGAAAATCGATATCAGATTGTCTGATTTGCTAGGGTGGAAGCTTCCGATGTTTTGAATCGATTTCTCTGGGAGACAGGAGGACAGTACCGATCCACTTTGATTCAGAGGTGGAGAGGTTTGTGTCTACTATGAGTCTGGATTGGTTTAAACATTCAATTAGCAAACCTTTTGTTTATCCAACAACTTGTAGTGGCGTAGGGCAGGTATCATGAAAAATTGCTTTGTTTCTAGCAATCCAGATTTTCCAGCATGTGATTTTAGGAATGGTTGTCCAGATTTGAAGCCATAATTTCTTTTTCGAGAGAGGGGATTGATAAACAAATTTCCATTCTTTGAGGAGACGTGTAGTAGTGCCAAACATTGGTACTGTGATGTCGAGTTCATGAAGCATATGGTTCCAAACTTCTTTTGAGAACGTGCAATTCAAGAAGAGGTGATCAAGTGTTTCAAAGTTTTTGTGACATAATGGGACTGATGAGGTCCGGTGAAGCCTCTTTTAATGAGGTTGTCACCTGTGAGTATCTTTCTATGATCAAGGGTCCACATGAAGAAGTTTACTTTGGGGATTCCAAATGAATTCCGGACCATATCCCAAGTACTTTTCCTGGAAACAACATTGTTATGGAGAGCTTTGTAACCCATAGCAGCGGTGTACTTTCCGCTTGGGCCCCAACCACGTTCATCTTTGTCCTGGAAGTGAGTAGGAGCACATCCAATCAAGTTTTTGAAATGAAGAGCTCTGGATTGTTCTAAATTTGTTGGGATTGGTAGTTTTTTCCAGCTATGCCAAATGCCTGAAGAATCCCAGGTGCTGAGATCTCTTAATGTTCTAATTCCTTGTTGAGAAAGCCAATGGTCAATGTCGTGAAGATCTTGATTGTTTTGGATCTGTTCATTTCCCATTATTTTGTCTGAGAAGATGTTTATATCTTTCCCATTTCCAGGAACCCAATATAATTTTTGGGACAAGAAGTCCCAAGCAGCTTTGCATAGGGACCAAATTGAGGATCCATTGGATTACGGCTTGTTGTCGAGGCATCTGAGATTGGTGCCTATTAAATATTTGTTTTCTAATAGTAGGCTGACCCTGTGGTGTTTGTCTTGCAAAATTTTCCAAAGAATTTTGCCTCCCATTGCCTTATTTTCCTGAAGAGGATCTCGAATCTGGAGCTCGACTGAATGTTTTGGCTGTATGGCGGTGTTCCATTTGACTAAATGTATTTTGTGCTCATTTTTTTCCCTCCCATCCAGAGGAACTCTCAGAAGCTTGCTTATGTGCTCTGTCACTCCTTTGGGCGCTAGCAAGAATGAGGATTGGTAAATAGGAAGTGCTATGAGGACCGATTTTAGAAGGATCAATTTTCCTACTTTGTTGAGCCATTGTCCTCCCCATCTCCTAATTTTGGATTTGATTTTGTAAATTATGTCATCCCAGTTCTTTGACTTTGAGTAACCTTGGCTGATTGGGAGACCCAAATATTTAAAATTGTCCCAATGCTGGTGAACTTTGATTCCAAGGATTCGGGCGATGTTGGTTGCAGCAATATTGTTTATATTCAAGCTATATACATCACTCTTATGCAAGTTAATCTTGCCACCCGAGGCTTTGCAGTAGCTGGCCATATTTTTCTTAAAATTTCGATCTAATATGGAAGAGCCCCCTCCCAGCAAGAGGGAACCGTATGCAAAGAGAGTGTGGTTTAGGGGCATCGAATTGGAGGCTAAGTTGAGGCCAGGTAGGAGACCAATTCTGAGGTCAAAATTTAGCTTTCGACTAAGAGAATCAGCCATGATAATATAAAGGAAGGAAGACAAGGGGAACCCTTGTCGAATTCCACGGGAGGCTTGGAAGAATTTGGTGGGGCAGTCGTTTACAAGAGGGGCAATCCAAGGGCATTTTATGCAATCAGAGATCCAATTTAAGAAGGAGTCTCCGAAGCCAAAGTTTTTCATGATTTTAAGAAGGAAAGAATGCTTAACGCGATCAAAGGCGTTGGCCATGTCAAGTTTGATCAACATACCTTTTTCCTTGCGAAGTTTGCTGGAATGGATGGCCTCCTGAACTAGGATGACATTGTCAAGAATTTGTCTTCCATGTAGGAAACCTCCTTGGTTTTCTGAGATAATTTTGGTGAGAAGGGGCTTCATCATATTTGCCAGCATCTTGGATATGATCTTGTAGGATGAATTGCATAATGATCGAAATCTTTCGAAAGTGATGGAATTGGTCTCTTTTGGGATGAGAACGAAGAAGGTGGAGTTAGTTCATCCACCGATCTTGGCTTTTAGGTGAAAATATTTAACCATTCTCATAAAATCCTTTCTGATGTGATGCCAGCAAGCTTATAAAAGTGGATAGAATACCTGTCAAGTCCAGGAGCTTTGTCAGGGTCGAAAGACCAAATTGTGTTGGTGACTTCCTTCTCTGTGAATGGCTTGAGGAGATCGGTGTTATCTTCACTCGTGAGAATCTTCGGTATACGGTCAAGAATAATTTGATCTCCTGCTTCATCATCGTTGTTTTCCTCTTTGAAGAGTTTTGAGAAATGATTATAAGCTGCATTTTTTATGTGTCTGTGTCCTTTGACAGTCAATCCGTTGTCGATTTTGATCTCAGAGATATGGTTGATGGATTGTCTGGCTTTAGTCTGCCTGTGGAAGTATGTCGTATTCTTGTCGACTGCTTTGAGCCAATTGTTGCGGGATTTTAATCTCCAGAATTCTTCTTCTCTTCAGAATGCTTGATAATTGGATTCTTCCTGTAACGTTTTGTTGTCAATTGGATTTTCATCCATTGAATTTTGAATTGCTTCAAGATCGTCGACAGTCTTCTTTTTTAAATTTGGGGATGGACAATTGAATTTGGCCCATTTTTTAGCTCATTTTTGTTAATAATGAGCTTTTGTTCCCAAATGTGTCCTGGGGAGCTGATTATGGGATTCTTCCATATGTTCTTTAGAATGTCCCAGAAACTACTGTAATCTAACCATTGAGGGTTGAATCTAAAAGGGATTGGTCTGTAATCTTCATCTTCTTGTATTTGGTGGAGGATCGGTTTATGATCTGAGGCTAGATTTACCATTATTTTTGAAATAACAATATGTTTTTCGGTTAGTAGGCTGCTTTGAACGAGGAATCTATCAATATGAGCCATGATATTTCCTTTACCTAGCCGCTTGTTGGACCAAGTGAATTTTCCTTCTTAGGTTTGATGTCGAGAAGATCCCATTTCTGAATGAAGATTTCTATTTGAAATCTGAAAACGTCCTTTCTGATGAGGCCTCCTTTCTTTTCAACGTCGAAGAGAGTTGTGTTCAAATTGCCAGCTAGAATGAGGTTTTGAAGGGTGTAAGCATTTAGAAAATCTTCCAGGAGTTTCCAACAATCTTTTTTTTCAAAGTGCAGGTTTGGTACATACAGATTAATGAGAGCAATTTGAGTGTTGCTTTGGGTATGGATGAGATCCGTGTACATCCAATGTTGAGTGGCAAGGAGTTGCATAACTGAAATTTGTTTGAGGACCAAAGGGTAGCTAAGCCACCGGAGGCCCCTCTAGCACTGACAGCCATGCTAGTGTTTTTCTACCACTTATCTTTTCCAATGGTCAAGGTGGCCTATTCGTTGAGCTTGGTCTCTTGGAGCATGAGGATGTCTGGCATATCTATTTTTTGGAGGTCTTTTACTGGTTCTATTTTACCGGGATTTCCCAGTCCTCTGCAATTCCAAGGGACCAACTTCATTATCTGTTGTTGTGGGTAGAGGAGGAGCCTCCCCCTGCTAGATCTCCCATTTTTTCCCCTGTTAATTTGGCTCTGGTGTTCATGTTGAATTCCATGTCTATTGTTGCTTGAGATCCTTGGGTTTTCTCGCATTCGGCTTCTTCTTCCCTTAGATCTTTGCTAGTTTTTCGCCCTAATTTTTTGGATGATCTATCTATCAGATCCTATGGAGAGGCAGAGGAAACCATTGGTTTAGTTTTTGCAATTTCTGCGTAGGAGGGGGATGGCGTACCTTTATTCGAGTTGATCCTTTTAGGGCTTGGGGTGCTTTGAGGATGGATTTATTCTAGATCTTCATGGGTTCGAGGGGCTTCTTAAGAGTTGTGTTGATCTGATATTTCTCCTTCTTCTGGGGCTTTGGTGTTGTCTTGATTTTCTGTATTTTTCAGGGCCTTGAATCTGTTCTCGTTGTTGGTGGTCACCAGATTTTGGTGCTGATGATCTGCTTTTCTTGAATTTTGACCTTTTGGTAACGTTTTTGATCCCGATATGGAAGTAGGATTTTTTTTGTATGACTGTCCATTGTTCTTTTTTCCCTCCTGCTTCCGGATCTACAGGCTTATTTTTGCAAGATCGAGCAAAATTCCTGTATTCGTGACAATACCTGCATTTGAAAGGGATTTGTTCATAATCTAATTCCTGGATGTGAGACTAGTCTGCTACTGTGAGTTTTATAGCTTCTGGGAGTTCGCGTTCCAGATCTACTTCAACGCAGATTCTAGAACATGAGTATTAGTCTTTTCGATCTGCTTTGTCAATATACTTTCAGGGGGATTTTCTAATAGCTTCTAGTGATTTGGGATTCCAACAATGAAGAGGCAGACGCGGTAGCCTCACCCAAACTGGAACTACGGAAAGGATATCTTGGGATGGGTTGAAATCAGGATTCCATTTATTCATGTAGAGTCCTTGTGGCCCCATGAAATATGGCATGTTCCTGAAGATTAGTTCACGGTCTTGTTTGCTTTCAAAGACGATTGCAAAAAATCCCTTTCCAAGGAAATAGGATTTTACTTCGTCTGAGATCAAAGGTTTAAAAAATTTTGAACCCAAATCTCGGTGGTTTTCGGAGATGGCCACAGTCCTGTGAATTGGCCGATTAATCCTCTTTCTAACAGGTTGAGAACTGTTTTGCATGGTTTCTCTACTGGCAATGCGATAGTGGGGATCTCAAAGATCTTTTTCATGAACTTTTGTTGGGCAGAGGAAAGAGGTTTTTCCCCTTTTGCTGCGACGAGTTTCAGGAAATCAGTAAGGTCAAATGGAGGGGGAGGGCCAGGATCTCCTGATGCCATTGTGGCATGGGTAAACCGAGCTCCCTGACACTGAAGAAATTGGCCAAGATCCAAATGAATACTCTCTCTTCTCCGATCGTGCTCTATAGGAGAGACGTGAGTAGCAGAGTCACTCTCGCAAGCTCGAGTCCCGATCTGCAGGAAAAAAAATGTGGCAATACCTTACACAATATTGAACACCACACGTCGTCTTCTTTTAATATAAGATATTATTGAAGTTGTGATCTTATTACTTAAGCTCAATGTTTTATCAACTCAATAGTACTTAAATTTACTTTATCCCTCAACCCACGGGGGGTAGATCACTTGGTAATGAGTAAATGAGATGAGAAGTTGTAAATGGAAGGTCACAAGTTCAAATCCCAGTAACCTTGATTAAGTAAAAATAAATGGCAGAAGGATGATGGAATGTTTTTTTTCAAGCAGATAAAAAAAAACCAGTACTTTTGTTATTCGATTTGAATAAAAAAGTACAAAGACTAGACTGGAAAATCCAATAGCCATCATACAACCATCAAAAGGTTGAAATTTTTTTTCCAAAGAGTCTAAAAGTGCATTAGAACAAAAATATAAGCTCCATACATGTATAACAAAAATTTGGATTGGCAAAAAAACAAGGCACTAGAGTCCACCAAACAGGCAACAAAGGAAAAAATCCAACCGAACATACTACATAAATAGAAGGATGGTAGTCCAAAGTGAACATATCCAAAATATTAATCCAAAATGTAGATAGAATCGCTGCTCTCCATAAAATATTCCACAAATTCCTCCCACTATAAAAAACCTTCACGATCCTCCAGTGTAGCTTTAGATAACAAGTCAGCGTCAGAATTCAATTCTTTGAAGGTGTGATCAATATAGATCTCATGGAAAGACGAAAGTAGCTCTTCAGAACACTTACACTAATGATGAAGAGAAATCGTTTGCAATGAACATAACTTGTTTTCCCAGTTGACAATTACCAATGAATCGCCAAATATCTTGAAGGATGAGGGAATGTTGTGTATCATTAAAGTGCTTATGCTAATTTTTAAAATGGGGAAAACACATTAGAATATAATCAACAAGCATTGAGAGAGTGATAAATCCATATGCTAAAGTTCTTAGGTGCACTCTGAGGCATAATCTTAGTCATTAGGTGACTAAGGAATAAGCACCACATGATACATGTAAAATATTTATAAAAATGTAGCAAGACTAAATTACTAAGATGGTTGGCTTTCCATAATAGTGTTGAGTAATGGTTGACATTTTCATACACATTGCACAAAGATTAAGTTACAAATATAGTTTCCCTCCCATAACAATGTCAAGTGAGAATTAATCGCACAAAGATTAAGTTATAAATATAGTTTCCCTCCCATAACAATGTCAAGTGAGAATTAACCTTTTTGGTGCATGTAAAATTGTAGAATTGTTATATATGATGTTAAAGTTTGTGCGTGGAGTAAGAATGTCTATGTGTTGTGTTGGGACACGAGTGCATGAATTGAAATGTGTGGATGGATCTAGGATGCATGCACACAGACACTAGATGTAAGGGCATGCGTGGTGTTATTTATGCCAAATGCTCATAAGGTTTTGGGGCATTGTCTAGAACCATATGGGAGAATAATCCTAGACCTTTTGAGGGCGCTACCCTTTGGATTTTGTGACAAGTGTTTCATGTTGCGATGGTGATTTACTAGGCAAAGTGGGGGGCATTGAGGTGGTCCATACACAATTCTCTAAGTATACATGTGGACCACTAAATCATCATTGCTCCAATGGCAAGTCTAAATTTACACGCTACATTCAAACCCCAATGCTCACATGTGATTCACTTCTATCCATGCCAAACAACTTTGTGTTCCAGTGACCTACACCTGGATCGACGGCAGTGCGTATTGGCTTGCTTGGTGTGTCGAGGGGCGTTGGTGCTCGGTGACAGTGGCTCAAATTGCAACGATAGTCTCCATTATTTCCTTATTGAGGTGGTGTAGCCCATGAAGTGGATCCCCAGTAGGGAGGTGGTTATTACTAAATATTTGTCACAGTTTTTCACATCCTCTGTCGACTGTTTTTGGGATTGATGTTGTTTGGGTTTGACATTCGTGAAGGATTTGTCGTCTTCACTGTATTGCTCGTCGGATGGCTTATTCATTTTGGCTCTTTATATTTTGTTTGATTTTTTTGTTTTGTTGCTCAGCGTAGAGTTTTGTTGTTCTGTAATCAGATATTGTGACTGTCTAAAAAGATCAACCTCGTGTTGAGTTGTCGTTCTATTTTTGGTATCCCAGTTGTGGTGGGGATTTTTGTTTTTATTGTCATTTGAGTTGTAATGGCTAAAAATTTCAGTATTGTTTTAATGGATTCCATTGGTGGATCCATAATACTATCCAATGGATAGGTACTATCCAGTATTGTTTTAATGGATTCCATTGGTGGATCCATAATACTATACTATCCATTGCAGGAAAGACATTGAGTTTGTCCACTTATTAAATTACTCCATTTAAAATTATAAATATTGTCAAGTGTTTTCGCTGGGTTAGTTACTTGGAGTTAGTTCTTTAGGTTGATATTGATTACATCATGGTTGATATGGATTTAAAAGATGCATAAACATGGATATAGTTGAATGCCAAATATTTGATGATTAGTGCATCCTTTTTTTGTTGAAACAAACAAAATTAATTAAGATTTGTATTAAAATTTCGTTGCAGTCGAACCATACAATAAGTCAATACAAGACAAAAAGATAAAGTCTAATACTTGTGCTTCAAAATGTCCTAAAAATTCAAAATACTTGTGCTTGATTTGTGGATTTTTAAACATTTTAGGGGTATATCTAGAGGCTATTTAAAATGGAGTAAGTTAATAAATGGATAAACTCAACTTTTCCAACAAGGCAAAAAAATTTCTTGATACATTTATTTTTTCAAAATTTTGGTGATCTAGATCGTCTTAAAATGGGTGAAAACCCCTTAAGGAAAAGTTCCATGGTTAATGTTCCCATTAATTAAGTGGAATCATAACTTTCGACAAAATTCCTACCAGATTTGGGGAAGAATTTCCACTACAAGGATGTTGAGTTTGTCCACTTATTAAACTAGTCCATTTAAAATATAATTATTGTCTAATGTTATCGTTAAGTTAGTTATGTGGAGTTAGTTCTTTAGGTTGATATTAATTGCGTCATGATTGATATGAATTTAGAAGATGTATATACATGGAGGTAGTTGAACATCAATGTTTGATGATGATTGCATATTTTTTTGTTTAAACAAAAACATATAAGACTTGTATTAAAATTTCACTGCAACTAAACCATACAACAAGTTAATAATACAAGACAAAAAGAGAAAACTTGATACTTATGCCTCAAAATGTCATAAGAATTATGCTTCAAAATCCATACCCAATAGTTGTGCTAGCCTTTCTATCCTAGTCTTATACCTATAGACCCAACTTGTATACTGCCTAATAAATTGTTTTAACAATAATACTACCTTGCAAAACATCACCAAGACTAATTATTACATAAAAGCGTCGCATTGGGGGCTTCTTGCTTGATACCAACTTGTGAATTAACTATATATTCAATGAAACTCATCTCCATATCACCATTTAGACATAGATGTTATTACACAATCTCCTCCTCTTTCACCCTTGATGCTTCATAATATAATGAATCGATAGATCAATTTTGAGGTTGGGGGGTAATCGAGCATTGTGGGTACTCTCATAAAGATATATACCCTCTGCAATTTTAGAAACCAAATCATACAATAAACCAATTTTTGCTTCCAATGCTTCACATCTTTTGTTGCAACTATCCATGAATGTTGTAAACATGTTTTCCTTTTTTCTATATGCTTTTAATTAAAGATATGTATTGATGAAATGTCATCCCTAACCTAGTTTTTCCATAGATGGCTTGTATTCATATTGTTCCTTTCATCCTTCCCACTTTATGGTAGGTAAAGACAATGCATCTTGGACCTCAACTACTTTATGCCCACATGTTCTCATGGCCCTTATGAAGTTTGCAGTCTTAGAAAGTGCACAATGCTTAGAACAACAATGGTAACTATCCATGAACTTAAAACATTAAGATAAGGGAATAATCCACTCCCAACTGTGTAGACACAAATCTTTTGCTCTAAATTCCATAGACATTGGCATTGTAAAATGGGTCAAGGGGAGAATTGTAGCCTTCAAATTACCTGTAATACACCTAGTTTTGACTTGGAATGTATTAAATAAAAATTATGTAAATGATGTAAATATGCTAATATGGATTCCTACTGCGGAGCTCAAGGCCAAGGCCCCACTAGAGAATGGCTAGGCATGTATGATGTATATATTTTTATTTGGACCATATGTTTGGCTTATCATGCCAATTCGAAATGTATGTAAATATTATGTTGAAAATTAATAAAATGGTCCAAGATGGATGTGTAAAGAGCACTAGAGGGGTTGTGATTCCACCAGAGGGGAAGAGGAAAAGGGGGCTATGGGGAAACCAAATCCTATGTTTCCATGTGTCAACCTTAGAACTCATCCAAACGATGTCATGTGCCTTAAATAAGCCAATTACCTTCTCTTGACTATTAAATCTAATTATTGGATGCATATATGAGGTTGGTGGGAAAAGTCACTTCATGTAGTTATTGAAGCATGGGGTTGTGACAATTATGTCAGTTGTCAGTAGTCCTATTTCTTGTATGGTCAGAAGCTATGTCAGTTGTCTTTTCACCCTTACCTCATATCCTTGGAGTCAACACTCTTTTGATCATTCTCTAAGGCGTGTTTTCAACACTACGTAGAGTTTTCCATTGTTGTTCATGACCATTGCCAAATTGTGTATAACCCAAAAATTCAAATTTGAAGATAGAGCTACATTTCAGGAAGGAAAAATAGATGGTTGTAGGTGAGCATGGAGGTTGGGCAAGCTAGGAACCTTTACCCATCGAGTTCTGCTACTTTTGGATGCTTGACAAGCCATGGATTAATGTTACAGGAGGTTCTTCATTAGCATACACCAGGTTGGACTCTTACTGTACACACTGGTAAGCATTGTAAGGGTTGGATTTCCTTAGGGAACTGTGGATCAGTGAAGGGAAATGCCTTCCTTGTGTTGTGTGGGGTAGTTGGAAGGAGTGCCATGGCTGTAAAGGCTTAATGAGACCCTTGTAGAGCTTTGGTTGAGCTTTTTGGCTAAGCACCATGAGCATAATGGGTTGTGGGTTGAGAGATAGAATCCTGTTGGTGTTTCCTTTTCCCTGGTGGCCTCATAGCCCAGCTTGGGGGTGGCCTCTCAGCAGAAAGAGTATATGCTAGACAAAGTGCCTATGGTTGGGTGGAAAATTGCTCTTACACATCAAGTTGCTTAGATCTTCTTTGTTTAAAGATAAGTATTCTTATGTATTTGATGTGCACTGATTTTATTTGTATTCATGTGATTATTATGCCTGTAACTTACATGGTGTGTGTGTGTGTGTGGATCAATTATATTTCCGATGTGTGTTTTTATTTCTATGTCTGCACACATGTTGTTTTACTGTTATGAATTCAAAATATGGGTGAAATTTAGATGCCCTGATCTAGTGAATGTCCCCTCCTGTTGGCCGGATTGAGGGATGGGGACGTGACAGAGTGGTACCAAAGCTTTTGGTTGCAATACTGGAACTATATGGGCTGAAAACGCACAATTGCAGGCAAAATATGAGGTTGCAGGTGAAATAATCCTTTTAATGTCGGGTTATGTTAAGTGACAGATAAGGGCCAAAGTCAATTTCATAACAAGCCCTTGTTCCCAAATTAAAATTTCATACCAATCCGAAATTTTATGATTTTTGGTAATTTTAAGTGGGCCCCAACCATGCCATATGGATGGGTGACATGGAGGAGATACGTGAGCAGAAGGCATGATGTGGATCAACCACATTGGATCCGCGTGCATGAGGTTTCCCCTGATGGAGTGTGGAGGCGGGTGAAGATCTAACCATCGAGCGCTAGGGCAGATCAACAGTCGTGGTTGATAACGCACCAGTAATATGCATAGTGATTAATAGAGGGTGGGTCAATCTCTGATCGTTCGATGGAAGGGTAGATCGACGATCGTGGCTCGCAATGCCTTAGGAAAGTGCGGGGTGGTTAGCAATAGGTGGGAAGAGATCTGGCCATCAGATCTTACGAAAGATCAACGGCCTAGACCCATCGCGCGTCGATAAAGTACACGACGGATAAAAATGGACGAGGGGCACGTTGTGCCCAAAACCACTTGGGGCACATGTCACTTCTTGATTAACAATGCCTCCCCAAGAGTTGTTTTCCAAAACCGCTTCATGGGGGCGCGCTACCGCTTTTGGTAAAGGGGAAACCCGCTAATGCGCACCCGCTCAAGGTTGGATGGTATGGCAGCGTGGTGACTTGGTGGCCGATAGAAGGTGACATATCCGCATCATAGGAAGACCAATAGGCATGTCTAACACATCGACAAGGATGTGTCAGGCCACATCAGGACCTTGCTAGGTCAGCATAAAATTACATTTTTCTTATGCACCAGATTGCGCGAAATTGATTTATTTACAACAAAAAAATGAGGGCGCTGACTTCGACCCACCCTACAACGGCGGAGGCCGTGAGGGGGCAAGTCCCCTTGACCCCCATTTTTTTTTATCAACAAAGTTGGATATGGGGTTTAGCAACGGCCATTAGAGCAACAAAAATTTGGTCATATTTTGGATTATGAGGGTGGATGCTACAAGACTGCAGAATTTTCGTGTAGACGGAGTGGAAAAATACAAAGTAGTGAATTCCATAATTTTATATGCAGACGACTAGAGCATCAGATCATAGAATAAAAAATCGTTGAGTAATCTTGGTTGTATGTATTATCTAAACCAATAGAGAAGTTGTTCTAGATATCCATAGGTGATCTTATATAGGTGTTTGAAGTTGGACTTTTGGGTTAAATGCACCCACAGGAAAAGTGCAGAACTTGGGCAAATTTGACAATTTTTTAGGACTGTAACTTTGTGCTTAGAGTTCAGAATTGAATATATTTATAGTCGTTGGAAAGCTTATCCAAAAGGGAACAATTTTACAGAGTCCAATTAGGGATTGATGATTCATATTCTTCTATAATTTGACTAGAAAAAATGCCTATAGCCATAATTGACAAAAACTTTCAATGTGGGTATTTTCCATAATATATGAAAAATGATTTTAATTTTCTAAGAACTTAATAAATATAACAATTGTTTTATATGAACACTGTTGCAGATTCATAATCACATCGGTGACTGTTAAAGGGTCAACAATGAGTATAGTGAAATTGAGAAACCTCTGATCTTGGTTGGGCCAAAAAGGTCATCACCATGGATGGTGCACAGGATCCTTATGAAGTTGAGGGAGATGCAATGGGAGAAAATATACGTGTTGAGAATGAAGATACATAATCCAATGGTAGGAGAAACCAAGTGACTCCCCCATACTTTGTAGAAACCATGAGGAGCCTAAGGGTGGAGTTGTAGAGTTATGTAGCAGACAATGAGAGGCTGCTTAGAGCCCAAGAAGAGTAGAATCAACTAAATGCAGCTATGCTCCAAAGTCTGGCAGACATTCAAAGGAAGATTAACTCTGGACATCATTATGAAAATCAAGAGAAGAGTGGGAGTAGCTCAAGAAGGAATTCTCACAAAAGGTCCCATAGTTCAATAATATTTTCTAGAGGCAGGTCATATACTCCATAAATATCTTCTAGTGAGTCATTTGAGTCTAAGGATTCCACTAAAGGATCAAGCTCTTCATCTCATGGGAAGAAGAGGAAAAGGTCTTCAAAGAAGCTGAGGCTTGGCTTCTTGGGATGAGGAAGTATTTCTAAGTCCAAGACTACTCTGAAAATATGAAAGCAAGAGTGGCTATATTCAATTTGAATGGGAGAGCATCTATATGGTGGGATCACCTGAGACAAGTGAAGAAGACCAATGAAAGGAAATTTGTTTGGAAGCAATTCAAGAAATACTTCAAGCAAAATTACCTCTCTGATAGGTACTATGATGGCAAAATTAAATAATTCCATGAGTTGAAGTTGGGACAAATGACTATGGAGGAATATAAAAATAAATTCTTGGAGTTGTTGAGATATGTCAAGTGTATCACAGATGATAAAATAAAAATTCATCATTTTCTAAGTGGGTTTCCTTAGTCCTATAAGGATGGAATTGAGTTTGATGAGCCCCAAACTCTAGATGAGACCCTAAGAAAGGTTAAGTATTGTTATGATCGAGCCAAAAGCAAGTTAGATTTCCATAAATCATGGAAGGACAAGAAGAATTGAGCAGAGGAAGAAGGGGTTCAAGCCTCCTCATTTCATAAATCATCTAAGGCAGCCACCACAAGTTGTGACAAAGCCAGCTAAGATGATGGGAGACAAGCAAAGATAGCCACTTCAATGTTGGGGATGTGGAGAGGACCATTTGCTTAGGAATTTACCACATTGGAATGGGAGTACAAAGCAAGTTCACAACATCCAATAGGCTGAAATTGTGGGTCAAATGGCAAGGAATGTCCCTAGGATTTATGTAGCACTAGAGCACTGCCAAACAGATCATCGATTAACTATGGTTGAGATTGAAGGTAAGATTGCTAAGCAATCTATTTCCATTTTGATTGACACTAGATCTACTCACAGTTATATCAATCCTAAAATTGTTGAGATTTGTGATTTTAAGAAAACCAAGCATAGTAAATCATGGTTGGTTCAACTAGCCACGAGAACCAAGAGAAAAGTTAGTGAAATGGTGGAGAAATGTCCATTAGAAATGGGTGGGCTGTCCACTTATGTAGATTTGAATATTTTACCACTTGGTTCATATGACATTCTCATTGGAATGGACTAGTTGGAAGCACGCAGAGTTAAAATAGATTGCTACGACAAGAGTTTTGAATGCATTGATGATGAAGGAAACCCAAGGGTTGTGAAAGGAATTCCAAAGAAATTTTTTGTTAGGCATATTTCAGCCATGCAGCTGAAGAACTTTTGTAAGAAAGGCTGCCAATCGTATGCAACCCATATATTGGACAAATCAGAAAATGAAATTCCAAAATCGGAGGACTATCATGTGCTACAAGAATTCAAGGATGTGTTTCTCGATGAAGTGCTAGGACTTCCTCCCAAGAGGGACATTGATTTCATAATTGATCTTGTGCCAGGAGATGCATCGATGTCTAAGACACCTTACAGAATGAGCACACCATAATTATTAGAGTTGAAAATGCAATTGCAAGAATTATTGGAAAATAAGTACATAAGGCCAAGTGTGTCTCCACGGGGTGCACCAATACTATTTGTAAAGAAGAAAGATGGTACACTCACGCTGTTTATTGATTACGGGAAGCTCAATAAGGTGATAGTGAAAAACAAGTACCCATTGCCTCAAATTGATTATCATTTTGATCAAATGAGAGAGGCAAAGGTATTTTCAAAGATAGACTTTTGGTCTGGTTACCATCAGGTAAGGATCGAGGAAGAAGACATTAACAAGACAACCTTTGGAACAAGGTATGGACACTATGAATTTGTAGTGGTGCCATTTGGTCTCACTAATGCACCAGCTACTTTCATGTGTCTCATGAATAACATTTTCCACAAATATTTGGACAAGTTTGTTCTTGTTTTCCTAGATGACATCCTTATTTACTCTAAGAATGAAGAGGAGCATGAAGAACATTTGAGAATGGCTTTGCAATTATTAAGGGAGCATAAGTTGTATGCAAAGTTGAGCAAATGTGACTTTTACAGGAATAAAATTCATTATCTGGGTCACATTATATTAGAAGAAGGAATATCAGTGGATTCGAAAAAGATTGAAGCCATTATGAATTGGCCAACTCCAAAGAATGTGATAGATGTGAGGTCTTTTATGGGTCTTATTGGTTACTATAGGAGATTCATTGAAGGATTCTCCAAGGTTGAACATCTAATCACTTATTTGCAAAAGAAGGGAACATAATTTGAATGGACCCAAAAATGTGAAGAAAGCTTCCAGCTATTGAAGAAGCTTCTCACAAGTGCTCTAATTCTGAAAATTGCAAACCCAAAAAAAGAATTTGTGGTGTGTACAGATGCATGTAAACAAGGACTTGGAGGAGTTCTTATGCAAGAAAATCATGTGGTGTGTTGTGAGCCTAGAAAATTGAAGGAGCGTGAAAAAAATTATGCCACACATGATTTGGAACTTGCAGCCATATTTCATGCTTTAAAAATGTGGAGACATTATTTAATGGGCAGAAAATTTGAATTAAGGACAGACCATTGTAGTCTGAAATATTTATTTGAGCAGCCAACATTAAATGCTAGGAAAACTAGATGGATGGAATTTTTATGTGAGTTTGATTTTGAGATCAAACACATAAAAGGAAAATAAAATAAAGTGGTTGATGCACTCAACGGAGAGGTGGCATCCATCACAACTTGCCAATCATATTTAAGACAATAGATTGTTAATTCTCTTGCTGAAGATGAACTATATGTGCAAATAAATGAAAAATTACAGCAACATAATTTTGAAAAGAGGTATGAAGGGTATCATTTAGAAGAGGATGGCCTTCTTATTTATAAAAACATAATTTATATTCCAAATGTGGCAAACTTAAGGATGTAACACGGAATCTATGTGTTATGGAGAATCTGTATCAGGATAAAGAAGAGATCCATCTTCATAAATAATGCATATTGAATAATAATTGAATTGATGATTATTACAATGGATTGCCCGCCTCTTAAATATGGCTTGGGCATTGCGTTGAAAGGTCATGTCCTTTCAATACTAATTCTAATTAATTACTTATTATTGATTATTAATTTATATTTTACTTTATAATTTTATATTTGTAACATTGCCTTCCCGTGAAGGAAAAGCTTTGTCCTCAAAGCTGAGTTTTGATGATGCCGTCTTTTATTCTGGCTCTGTGTCGAATTGATGATGTGAGACATGCAATTTTGATTATGACCATTACTTCATTTTGTTTCTTTTGCTTCGGAGTCTGCATTGAATAGATTTTTTATGAAGTTTCGTTTATGTTTTTACCGCTTGCTTGGTTGTTGCTTTTAACTACTTTTGTTGTCAACTGGAGAGACTTGACATACTTGATGCCAATCTTATCTTGTGTCTGATTAATCTTATAGTTGTTCTCACTGATGTTTGTTTGAGGTGAGAGGATAGTGAAGGTATAGTTTAAGTTTGAAACATTTGATTTCTTTTGCACACTGTGGGATCCATCCCTTATCGTTGCATTGATCATCGTTATTGTCAGCAACATTGGCTTGGCTCTTTTCGCAAACTTGGTCAATATCATCTCCATATTTATCATAAATATCATTGTTATTTTCGTCATCACTATGATATTCTGTATCATTGTCTTGATTAATATTATTAATCTCATCTTGGTTACCATAATGATTTTTTGTATCTTCCTCATTTTCGTCATTTTATGTTCTTTATTTGGTTTTTCTTCCGGGATTTGACAGATTTAGATTTAGGTTTTGAGTCCTTGTCTTGAGAAGCCTTCGATCTCCCTTGCCGGCTTACTTTATTGAAGGCGTTGTTAACAACTTTTGAGTAGCTTTTACCATTGATTGTTCCATACGATCAAACATCTTGTCCATTTTCCTCATTTGCTCATCAAGAATCAAATTCAGTTCTTCCGTAATTGACCTCGTGGCTAATCGTAAAAGTTTTCCAGAAGTAATGAATAATAGATCCAATTTAAAAGGATATTGATAATTATTATTATTATTTAAAAAATAATAATAATATTTTATATATATATAGTTTTTAATATATATATATATATATATATAAACTTTTCTTTTGGTTGGTTTGTGTGTAGGGTGACGTGGATAGGGAAGGAGGTGGCAGGAGGAAGGGTTGGATGGTGGCGGGAGTTGGAGAGGGCACACATGGAGGGGAGGATGTGTGGGAGTAAGGGAATGGAGGTTTGAAGTGGAGCTGAAAGGGACGAGGGCAATGCGAGGGTGCACGCAGGTGGAGGGTGGCATTGGAATGGAGGAGTGCGCAGGTGGGGGGGGCAACAGAGCAGGTTGCGTGGTGGAGCAGGCGGTTGCGTGAGGGAGGGGAGGAAGGGAGGTGCTGGTGGGGTGGACTATGGACAGACGCGAGTGCACGCAGGGAGGCGAGTTGGCTGAGGGTGTGGGGAGCTGGATGGGGCAGTGGGGGATGGAGGATGGGAGGAGTTGGGGCACTGGGAGGAGGATGGAGTGTTGATCGATGAGGGAACTAGTTAATGGAGGAATGGCGAAAAGGCGATGGCGGAGGAAGTGAGTGGGATGGCGTGGAGTGCGGTGGTTAGGTGGGGAGGAGAGGTCTACATAGGATGTTGGACGTGGATTAGAGTGTGGAATGTAAGCGCAGTTGTACGTGGAGAGGGGGA
The DNA here is from genome assembly GCA_027924585.1 of Larix kaempferi. NCBI lineage: Eukaryota > Viridiplantae > Streptophyta > Pinopsida > Pinales > Pinaceae > Larix > Larix kaempferi. The sequence goes on along the minus strand of BSBM01000337.1, from coordinate 17,557,533 downwards.
GGTGCAACCAGCGGTGAGAGAGGAGAAGGGAGGTGCAGCAAGTTGTTGGAGAGGAGCGTGGGCTGAAAGGATGGAAAGTAATGGAGGAGAGCGGGGAGGAGTGTTAGCAGTGAAGGACGATGATGAGAAGTGGGAGGGGGATGGTGTGCAGTGTGGTGTGTAGCAGAGTGAGAGAATGGAGCGTGGAAAGCAGAGGTTGGGACAGGGATGAATGTGTGAGGGGTGAAGGGTGGGAGAGTGGAATGAGGAGTCGAATCTGAGCTTTGAGGGGAGGAGCGAAAGCTCTTATACTAATGTAACACCGATTTCATGTGTTATAGAGAATCCATATGCGGATAAAGAAGAGATCCATCTTCATAAATAATACATATTGAATAATAATTGAATTGATGATTATTACAATGGATTGCTCGCCTCTTAAATATGGCTTGGGCATTGCATTGAAAGGTCATGTACTTTCAATACTAATTCTAATTAATTACTTATTAATGATTATTAATTTATATTTTTCTTTACAATTTTATATTCGTTACAGAGGAGAATTGTTATGGATGCAAAAATCCATAAAATGCCATATTCTGCTCACTCGAGATATCATAAAACAATTGCTACAGCTAGGAAACAATATTTTTGGCCAGGGATGAAAAATGATATTTCTAAGTATATTTCAAGATGTATGAAATGCCAGCAAGTGAAAATTGAGCATCAACACCTAGCAGGTTTGTTGCATCATTTGCCAATTCTAGAATGGAAATGGGAAATAATTTCCATGGATTTTATTACAGGATTGCCAATGACTATGAGACAACATGATTCTATCATGGTTGTGGTGGATAAATTGTCAAAATCAATACACTTTGTTTAATTTAAATCCACATATAAAGTATATGCCATTGCAAAGATTTTCATGAAGAAAATTTTCAGATTGCATGGATAGCCTAAGGCAATAATTTCAAACAGGGATACCAAATTTACTTAAATTTTTAGAAAATTCTTTTTGCAGACTTGGGAACACAGCTGAATTTTAGCATTGCCTACCATCCACGAACATATGTACAAACTGAAAGAGCAAATCATGTTCTCGAGGACATGCTTCACATGTATGTGATGGACAAACCATCCAAGTGGGAATATTATCTACACTTGGTAGATTTTGCATATAACAATGGGCAACAAGCTTCGTTGGGCATGAGTCCATTTGAAGTTTTATATGGCATAAAGTGTAGGACACTAATGACATGGGATAATCCAATGAACAAAATTATAATTGGGCCAGAATTGCTTAAGGAAATGGAACAAGAAGTTGCAAAAATTAGGCAGAATTTAAAGGAAGTTCAAGATAGGCAGAAAAGCTATGCAAATAAGAATATAATGCATAGATAATTAAGTGTTGGGGATCATGTTTACCTTTGAGTGAGCCCAAGGAAGAGTTCCTTGAAGATTGGAAGTTGTGCCAATCTATCACCAAGATATTGTGGGCCATTTGAAGTGCTTGAAAGAATAGGGCTAGTTGCATATATAATTGCATTTCCTACTAACACAAGAGCTCATAATGTTTTTCACATTTCTTTGCTTAAGAAATATGTACATGATCCTAACCATGTGATTGATTGGGATGTTATTCAGGTGGAACCCCAGGGAGAGTTCCAAATTGAGCCAATATGCATCCTAGACGGGAAGGTAACATTGCTTCGGAACCAAGCCATCAGACAGGTAAAGGTGCAATGGAAGCACTTCGGTCCCGATGAGGCTACGTGGGAAATGGAAGATGCCATAAAAGATCCATACCCATTTTTGTTCTAATCTTGAGCCAGCACCGAGGATGGTGTTGTTCCAAGGGGGAGGGAATTGTAATACCCCCAATTTTGACTTGGAATGTATTTAATCAAAATTATGTAAATGATGTAAATATGCTAGTATGGATTCCTAGTGCGAAGCTCAAGGCCAAGGCCCGACTAGAGAATGGTTAGGCATGTATGATGTATATATTTTTATTTGGAGCATATGGTTGGATTATCATGCCAATTCGAAATGTATGTAAATATTATGCTGAAAATTAATAAAATGGTCCAAGATGGCTGTAAAAAGAGCACTAGAGGGGTTATGTTTCCACCAGGGGGGAAAGGAAAGGGGGCCTATGGGGAGACCAAATCCTATGTTGTCATATGCCAACCTTAGAACTCATCCAAAATCAACCATGTGCCTTAAATAAGCCAATTACCTTCTCTTGACTATTAAATCCAATTATTGGATGCATACGTGAGGTTGGTGGGAAAAGTCACTTCATGTAGTTATTGAAACATGGGGGTTGTGATAGTTATGTCATTTGTCAGCAGTCTTATTTCTTCTATGGTCAGAAGCTATGTCAGTTGACTTTTCACCCTTACCTCATATCCTTGGAGTCAACACTCTTTTGATCATTCTCTCAAGCATTCAACACTACGTAGAGTTTTCCATTGTTGTTCATGACCATTACTAGACTGTGTATAGCCCATAAATTTGAATTTGAAGATAGAGTTGCATTTTGGGAAGGAAAATTAGATCTTTGTAGGTGAGCATGGAGGTTGGGCAAGCTAAGAACCTTTACCCACTGAGTTCTGCTACTTTTGAATGCTTGACAAGCCATGGATTAATGTTGCAAGAGGTTCTCCATTAGCATGCAACATGTTGGACTCTTACTACACACACTGGTAAGCACTGTAAGGGTTGGATTTCCTGAGGGAACTGTGGATTAGTGTAGGGAAATGCCTTCTTTGTGTTGTGTGGGGCAGTTAGAAGGAGTGCCATAGTTGTGATGGCTTAGTGAGACCCCTGTAGAGCTCCGGTTGAGTTTTTTGGCTAAGCACCATGAGCATAATGGGTTGTGGCCTGAGAGATAGAAGCCTGTAGGTGTTTCCTTTTCCCTAGTGGCCTCATAGCCTAGCTTGGGGGGGTCTCTCAGCAGAAAGAGTATATGCTGGACAGAGTGTCTGTGGTTGGGTGGAAAATCCCTCTTACACAGCCAACTGCTTGGATCTTCTTTGTTTAAAGATAAATATTCTTATTTATTTGATGTGCACTGATTTTATTTGTATTCATGTTATTATTATGCTTGTAAATTGCATGCTGTGTGTGTGTGGATCAATTCTATTTCCACTGTGTGTTTTTATTTCTATGTTTACACACATGTTGTTTTACTGTTATGAATTCAAAATTATGCTTATGGGCGAAATTTAGAGGCCCCGATCTAGTGAATGTCCCCTCCTGCTGGTTGGATTGAGGGACGGGGACGTGACATTACAATCAAATGATAAACATAGCTCACATTATAGATTCCCAATAGAGCTCACCACCAATCTATCAACAATGAGTGCCATGCAATGAACAATAAGAGATTTCCCAAGCTCCAGAAGAATTAAACCACACTCATACGTTCATGTCATCCTTGCTGCTATGATAGATCTCAACACAAGCATCCTTGAACGAGGATGTACGCTATCTCGATTCTCTGGACTCGTGTTATGCCAATTGTATCCATAACGCAAATGCATTGAAACCTTGGTTAATGAAGCATAAATCATGGGAGGTGGGATGCATCTATTCCTACTACTTTCATTGGATTTCGAGTATGCTAAGCAATTGTAAGCTCAAAGTAGATACCATATTCTTCCCACCAATCTGAGTTATGTTCAAGTCCCGAATTTTTTTGAGAATATAATTGACAACATTTTGATCCTCTATTCCTAATACTTTCATTGGATTTTGAAAATGCTAAGGAATTGTAAGCTCGAGGTACCTACAAGAACTCAATGTCTTGAAAATTCTCCTCTAGTGATTGGGACTATGAGCCTAGCTAGAGGTCTTATAGAGTTGAATGTCAAACTATCAATATTACAATCTTAACCTTCCTTGACATCGAGTTATTGAGGGGTAGTGGTTATGGCTATAGCCCAGGGTGTAACATCCTCTTTGGTTTATTCTTTGTGAGGAGGGCTCCTTCCACTATTAAATAGTGTAAAGTCTTGTTTATATTATTGGTCCTTCGTGGTGGCTTTGTGTTTTGTTTGGTAAATTTGGTATATGTCCCCTCTACATATTACTAGGGTTTTTGTAAGGGCGGTTTTTTACGTAGCCTGGAGAGCATGCTTTCCCCTCACACTCTATTTGTAGCTCATGGGGGTTAATATATCTACAAGGTGTTTCACGGGGGTTAATATCTCTACAAGGTGTTTCACAGGGGTCAATATCTCTATTAGGTGTGCATATAGATGTGTGTTTTTGCAACGCCCCTTTTTTTGCAATTTTTTTAATAGAGTTCGAGGAAATATTTTCTTTGAAAAATTAAATGGAAAGTGTCAAACTTTGTGCCGAATGGCAAGCAAGCTTCATGAGAGATTTAAAAATCACTGGCCACATTCACACTCCATTTTATCATTAAGGAGGTCAAATAATGGTTACATGACAAACTAGTTTGGTCAATGAAATTGATTTGGAAGACCTGTGAATTATGGAGGGCCAAAAATGCTTATGGAGCTTCCACATATTATTCTCTGAACATCCCAAATACCCCTAGCGCTCCACTGGTGTATACTTCTTGGCATGGGAATTAAAATTATGTAATTATTTGATTTAAATTATCGATTTTTTCCACAAAAAATGCATATAAACTAGTATAACAATATAGTCAATAAGAGCTCAACATGTCACTTGCAAGCATTGATCTTCCCTGAGATTGAAAGAAGTAAGAGTCATTCCTCCCAACCACACAAATTAAACCCAATTATCAGTAGTAAATTCATATTTATTATTTAAATAATTCCATTTATAATTTTTTAAAACAAAATGATATTCCACCCAATCTTCTATAAAAATAAAAATATAAAAGTACAACTATTCCAAAACAATGTGATGACAATAACCAATAAAAAAGGCAAATCTTTTTACAAATATAAGAATCTTTTGACTAATTCTATTCATTACGTCAAAACTAATAAATACTCTCATAGAAAAATGGTGGAATGTTGTGGTATTACATTAATTATTAAATTGAGGAAAACACATGATGATAAAATATAAATATATTACAATTATTAAGTTAATTTTTTATTAATTATTTTAATTAAATTGGATTAATACAATATATTATAATAATTAAGATATTTTTTATTAATTATTTTAATTAAGTCTAAATGATAGAATACATAATAAAAATATTATGTAAGGTTAAAGTTCTTACATTAATAATTATAAAACAAATAGGATTGTAGTTAATTTTTTATTAATTATTTTAATTAAGTTTAAATAATAACATACATAATAAAGCCCTCAGGATGGGTGCTCTATGTCATTTGGTCTTGTTGCACGATGAAGGGAGATACACATAGCACTCCGAGTGGGCATTCATCTTGTAGTTATTTGGCTTGAAGGTACCATACAATACTTTGATATGATATAAGAGGCATGAGTGTTTGGAAAGGAGGGTCCTTTTCCCCTGCACGAATGCCTTGCTCTCGGTTTGACCCATCTTCGAATTTATCAGTCATCAATCTTGACATCATGACCCTTGTTGTCGAATCCTCCTCCCATACTGGCCTTGGTTGAGAGATCATATGGTTTCCGATTACGACGAGTAGACGAGGTAGCTATTATCGCCCTTGGTGTAACTGCAACCACCATTACATCAGTTGGCCCTTTGAAAATATTTGGTCTCTGCACTTGCAAGGGACATATCCCTCATTGTGTCGCCCCGCCTCTGTCTAGCTCCATCTTCTGGAGTACTCTTAGGGACTTGATTTGGATGCTCAGATGGACTGCTTGGAAGGTTGGCTTCGCTGCATGGCCCAAGCAAAAATGGATTTCAACACAAAGCTCAACACACTCGCTCAGGAGCTGATATGGAAAATCTTTAGCAAATCCCTAGTGAGCTAGTCTGCCCCTCATTTCATATTTTGTCTACAACCCAACCTATATTAGCTTGGAGAGTCATTCAACTTAAAGGAGGATGACCACAATGACAAGAAGCACAACTCCCCTCTCATTCACACTCCGTATGACGACTAACTTTGCTTTGGACTCAGCTTCCTCCTTAGGTTATTTGGCCTCTTGCTTTTTGTTAAGTAGTCATGTTTATTTTTGGCATCTATTGGTTTGCATCAGCTTCTTTTGGTTGTAACACCCGGCCTGTGGGGAACTCTATTTCCAATTGTTGGCTTTAGGAACTCTAGTTTTAGTACTTGTGTTATCTGCAACTTTCTATAGAGAATAGTTTTCTTGTTTTGAAGAATTGATTGATTAGGTGATCCTCATGGACATATAGTGTCTGCCATCTTTATATAGTTCTTTATTTATATTTTTAATAAAATTTGGATTTATAAAAAAATAAAATAAAACACATAATAAAAAACAGAATTATATAATAATAAAGTTTTTATGTTAATAAATACTAAACAATAAGTATGATGAGATTAACGTTTTGAGGAATATTTCGAAACATAATCTTTAAAAATCTATGAAGCATCACATAAGTACTTGAAATATTTATCTATATAAATATAACAAAACTCATATTAGTACTTGAAATATTTATCTATATAAATATAACAAAACTTGTTCTATGAAAGGATTGGATTTCTATAATAGTGTTGAGTGATGATTGACATTCTTGTATAAATATACCAAAAACTTGTTCTTTGAAAGGATTGGATTTCTATAATAGTGTTGAGTGATGATTGACATTTTTGTATGCATTATCTTGAGACTTGGTTCCAAAGATAGATGCCTTTCCATAATAGTGTTAGGTCATAATTACTTTCTTGGTGTGTGCATAGATTTAGTATACGACATACATGACACTGAGCTGTGTGTATACATACATGAATGGAATGTGTGGTTACGGGTTGAGGGTGGGAGTCACTTAGAAGGGAACTAAACTGATCTATGAAGCGTTTAGGATGGTCCTCATCTTAGTGCAAACCTGGTGATAGTATCTTTCAAGTATACATATTGTTCTTCTATTCAATATTACGGCTAGCCCCAACCTAAGTTATAAACCCATCCTTCAAATGTAAAGATTGTTAATTATATATAAAAAAATTGAAATATGTAGACTTACCATGTGTGTACATCATTTAAAAATAGGCACATATGGTGTTATCTATACAACATGCTCTCGAGGGTTTGGAAGTGTTCTCTCAAACTTTGTAGGGCCTTGTCCTAAACCTTGTGGGAGTGCTATCCCTTGGACCTTGTCAAAGTGTTGCAACAATGGTTTGATGTGCATAATGAAAAGTGGCGAGGTGGTCCATGCACGATTATCCAAATCTATGCTCAAGTCACCAAGTTAGGTGGGGTAACTTCGTGGGGTCTATAAGACGAATTGAACTTTAATGTAAGTGTTTCACTTCTATCCACACCAAATAACATGTGTGTTTCACTTCTGTCCACAACAAATAACATTTGACAAATATAGTCACACCCATTTTATTTAATCATTATTATTTATGTACAACTTTGCACACTACGTGCTTGGGGCCCGTGAAGACTCAGAATAACATCATATTTAACTCCACCCCAGTAAACGTGAGGCGGCCATCCGATAAATACCGCGGCCCGTCCCGTCCGAGGCAGCGGGTATTTTCGTGTACGACTCACGACTAGTTCGCCCATTCGTTGGTTCTCCACGGCCATCCTCCTCTCCACATAAAAGTCAACAAAATGGGATGGTCGAAAGGAAAACAAATACGTGCAGTTTACGGAGAGAGGGATTCGAACCCGTGACCTTGCCCTGACGCAATTCCAATGTCACAATCACACCTCCAGTCCACCACCGGCCGCTTCGGCCTCCCACTCAAGAATTCCCAGTAACTACGCCCCAATTTCTTTACCATTTCTGCGTCATTTCAGTTCTCCAGTCTCAATTCGCGAACCCTTTCCGTAATCCAAAGACCCGCGGCTTTAATATTTCCTCCTCTTCCCTCTAGCCCGCATTTGAGGCCATCCTATATTCTTTTATCCGGAGGTTTCTGTATTCGGCTTGGTGATTCTTTTTTCCATTTTTTTTTGTACAGACAAGGGTTTGGGACAATTCGGCCACCGAGAGGTTTTTAACATTAGTTTTTGGTGATAAGAGTAAGCGCAGGGGATTCGATCCTGTGACATGGAGTCACGCGTAGGCAGTAAGTACAGACTGGGGCGCAAAATTGGCAGCGGCTCCTTCGGCGAGATCTATTTAGGTTTTGCTCCGTTTTTTCTTTTTTCATTTGATGACTAATTATTTCGTTGGCTCTATAAAATCTGAATTCGTTGAGCGCTGTGGACTTTTAAGAGAATTATAGGGTAATATATGGAAAACATGGGGAATTTAGCTGATTTTTGGGGTGAATTTCAGGCACTAATGACCAGACGAACGAGGAAGTCGCCATTAAACTGGTAAGTTCTTTGCGTTATCCAAGTGGCCTTGGAATCTATTCAATTCAATCAGTACACGATGGCACAAGGAAAATTCTCTTTTAGTTAGAGCTTGCTATTTGATTCTCTGGTTTGCGATTTTGTTTTAATGTTTGGATTGTGCTCCGGGGTTGGTTTTCTTCGAAACTTGTATGTCGAGGTAACAAGATATAACACGATGAAATCACCTGATAAGATGTGAAAAACCTATGTATGTATACATATGATTTTGAGAAGAGGCAATAGACAAGTGTACACGTGGATTAAGTGTGATAAGTAATGTAATCAAACAAGGACATGGACAGAGATCGGAGAGTAACAATTGTGTTAAATTAAGCAGGTACCACCATACTTTGGAAACCCTTACACTCTCAATCTTGACTCTTAATGCACTCACATATCTATATCTACTCCACTATAGCTCATAAGTGGCATAGTTTCTCATGGAACTTGCCTTCTCACATGCGTTACATGTACAGCCTTGTTATTATGGTGATCACCATAGACATGTAACTCCTCTTCTCATAATGCTAGATATGACACATTTTCCATGACGTATATTTCTCAACCAGTATTATCGGAACTGGTCGGTCTGGGCCAGTTTTACTCTCTGCGGGTCTGAACCGACTTTTGAACTGGACCAGTTGGGTGGGGTTAAGCCCTGAACAGGTTCTTGGTTACCAAACCAGCTGGTTCGGACAGGATGGGCAATTTCCGATCTGGACTGCCCCTCTTCCAGTCGGTTTTTACTTTTTAGTGGTTCTTCAACCCGGTTTTCCGGCAGGTTCCGGTTATGGTCAGGTCCCACTCTGACCCTTGGCTGCTTCTGCTTTTAGTTATGATAACATTGTTCTCAATACCTGGGCGCATGTAACCCCTCTTTTCATGATGCTAGATATGACACATATTCCATGACATATAGTCCTGAACACTCGACACTAGTTCAGGACGCTTGTGGTTTATTTTTCTCACATTCAATTTATGAGGATAACTAATACATTTCACCTCCTAATTACATGTGGATGAGGACCCAACCGAACATCTGGATTGAGCATTTATTTATGTGTTGATATCTCTAACGGTCATCCACACCAACATGATACGGTCATTCACACCAACACGATAAATTATCCAGGTGTGTGCTTGTAAGTTGCAACAAGCAGATATAAACTTCTCCATAGTGTTTGATTAACAATATTAACAGCTTCTCCAATAGGCCAAGATGGTACTTGAGTTTTGAAGCTTACTGTGTCCACACACTGCCACTTCAACTTGGGTGATTGTACACAAATGTCTTCTTCAATATCAACAGCTTCTCTAAGAGGCCAACATGGTACTTGAGTTTTGAAGAAGGCTATTGTCCACACATTGCCACTTCAACTTGGTTGAATGTACACAAATGCTTTTGTTGATTTTTTAAATGGATTACCTCAAAGTTCAAACTGTTATTGATGACAGGTTTTTTTAGCAGGATTACCTCAAACTTGTTTTGATGATGAGTTTTGATAGGATCACCTTAAATCTTTACAGTCCTCAATACAACTAGCAACACATATTTTCAAGATCAAGGTGTAATTTCTATAGGACTGTAAAATTACAACAAAGTGTCAAGCAGAAGATCAACATGAGTAATACTCGTTATATTAATCTAGTCTTTTATTCACCTGTGCATTTGTTGATCATAGGCTCTTTTATTAATCACGTCTTGCCAAGTATGCATGCCATTGTTCAATTGCATATGGACACTGGCCATTTCTTTCTTGCAATTTGTCGTATCTAGGTTTAAGAACCCCACTGAAAAGAAGCAATTAAATATCCTTCTATGTTGATGTATATCCACAGAAAACACACAAGAACATTTGCATGTCAGAAGAAATAAAACTCTACATCTGACTTACCCACATGCTTACGAGCACACTACCCAATCCCATAACTAACTGTTTTTTCACTTTGTTCATTAGGTCACGGGGCTAATTTACAACTCCATGGAAGACACTTGTTTTTGATCATTAAAAAAGGCTCAGAACTTCTCTAACCAACCGGAGAAAGTCTTGCCATGGTGACTATGTGGTCTTAATCTTTTGAGAAAATAAGCAAAAAGAAACACAGAAAGATTAACAACCCTACTTTACTAATCTCATAAGACACTTTACCGGTCAATGGCAACCTTTAAATAGCTAGAAATAAAAGAAACATGTTTTTTGACAACCAAATAGATTAAAATATTCTAGCACCTTTTGTGTCAATGGGCACAGTTACATAGATAACAAAAAAGAATCAAGGGAAGGACATTCTTAAGGTGTGGAACTTAAAAATAATGTTATCAGACTTAGGTTGGTGAGAACCTTGCGGAGGCAGAGATGTTCAGATTTTGACTTGGCTCAGAAAAAACTCAATAAAAACTCAACAAGTACAAACATATAAAGAAAGGCACACTTAGGAGTTTTATAGTAAGATTTGGGGGTTTTACAATTAATCAAATTGAGTCAAACTTGGTCAACTTTAGTTTGACTCGTTGTGACTTGGAAAATTTGCTTTGGCGCTGATCAAGTCCATACTCGTGATTCCTATTTTTATTGCTTAAAAATGTTTTAAAATTAGTTAAATATATATTTAAACATCAGAAATTGTATTTTTTTGGTATGTTACTATATGTTAAAAACTTAAATGTCTAGGCAACATTTGAGTGCTAGTGCATTCTCTATGCACTTCTGTCATTACCACTGCCTAAATCACATTGCCATATCATTGTTTACAATGATGACTTGCTGCGGTGATGTATTTTACAATGCTATTTGAATGCCCTTTGCGAGTTGAACAATTGATGATCAAAGGGCCAAAAACAACGTTAAAATTTTTAGCATTCCATACAACATGGCCAACCTCAACTTTCTTGCCTTTAGAAATACCAAATTCATGATTACATGTGGATAGACTGCCATCATCCCATTCCCAAAGCCCACTGAAAATGTTCCAAAGGAGGATGTGACATGCAACGTGCCCTGGTTCTAAAGTTTCCCTTCTCAAGTTCACACAACATCATCCACCACATTAAAGAGAGAGTGGAAAGTTTTTGTGAGAGGATTCAATTGTTTACATGAATAGACACAATGTTGCCATTATAGCTCATTGGCATGATTGCTACACACATCAAACTTTACCACAAAATTCCTTTTATGGTTTTGTAGGTACGCACCATACACAAACTTTTATTAGTTTATAAATTGTTCCTATAGGCCTTCATAGATGTTATGAGGGGATAATATCATGTCTTTTTGTTAGGTCGTTATTAGATCTTATCAAGGTATAATATTAGGTCTTTTTATCATGATTATATTAGGTTATGATATCAGATCTTATTGGTGCCACCGTTTGTCTCTTGTCATATTTCTTAATCCAACTTGCTATCTAGGAAGCCTAATCATATAACTTTAATTTAAAAATTCTAACATGGTATCAAAGTTGAAACAAGTACACATCCATTTTTTTAAATTTTGAAAGGGAATTACCTTTGCTTAAAGAATGTTCATAAACTTCATACATCACTGCGATCTATATTAAAAATTTATCTGGCCAACACTAATCGCTTTGATTAATTTTCTAGTCTAACATCATTAGCTTTGATACCATGTTAGAATTTTTACATAAATGTCATTGGATTAGACTTCTCAAATACAAAGCTAGATTAAGAAATGTGATGAGGCAAGATGAAGACTTGATAAAAAAGCCCAAAAAATCCATTGTGAAATGCTTGGGTGCCAAAACACTTATGAACCAAGTTTTGTGCGGTTCTCAATGGAATGTTGATAGCCCACACAAGATCTTTAGTAGCATGTACAACCCAAGGGTCAATACCAAGACAAACATTCATTTCAGAAGCAACAACAACGAATAAATCGACAAGTATTGCACTTTTCAAAAGTTGGCACTTGGATCATGAATGCTATGTGCTAAAGACCTTACTAGCATGGGAAAAGAACCAATTGATATGAAATATAAGAGGACCATATCATGGATTTTGAGCTTTAATTGTTCAACTTTTTTGTTCATATTGTGCAAATTAAGCTAACAAACATGCCTACTCACCTTGCATATCCTTGTGGAGAGAAAGCACCTCATTCATTCTCAACTATGATTGAATTTTTAACCTTCTTATTTAATTTTTGATAACAAAAGTTCGAAGAACCTTATCGTGATAGATACCTTCCAAGGTTGAATTTGGCTACAATGTTGCATTTGTAGCCAGACACCATTGGATATTGATGCTAAAGTAAGGAGTTGTGCATCACTGTTCATTGTGGATTTCAATACTGTATGAAGCCTTTCAAGGATGAGTTGTGTTGTGGAGTAGTGTGTTTGGATGTTTGTAATGTCCTCCTTTGAATGCCTTTGAGGTAGGAGTGCCATAGAGTTTGTGAATTATGATTGCAAAGCGTCACCCTCAACATTGGGGATCCATGCTAGTGCTAAAGACAAGGGTCTCTTTGAATTTAGCTAAACATTATTGCAAGCTCATCAACGATTTACATTAGTTGTGTTGATGATGATATGCCAATGGGTCGAACCCAAGATAGTGGTGCAAGTGCAAGTCTCCTCTATTGTGTAGCTTGCATGACAAAAGTAGCTGGATATGCTTCTTGAGGAGCATTTTAATGTTTTCAAGGATCCCATAAGAGTACCATTGCTTTTCTAGTTTCAACATATACCGTTGTCTTATTTCCAGGCACAAGTGACAAAACTACCAAATGGACCATTCCAATGCTAGTCAATTTTGGAGAATGACTGGATCAAGACGACAAGTATAGGAATTGTTAAAGAAGGCACAACTTGATGAAAAAAATCCACATTGCTGAAGTCCAATAATTTTCACACTGAAGAAAGATGGCACATGGTGCATGCATATTGATTTTCACAAATTAAACAAGATCATTGTTAAGAATAGGTATCTTATTTCACTCATTGATGAGCTCCTTGACAATTTGGAAGGTGCCAAATACTTTAGTAAGTTAGATTTCAAGTTAGGATATCATTGAGTGTCCATATATGGCCAAGATGTATGGAATACAACAATCAAATCAAGAGAGTAGTGAATGTTATACCTTTATGACTTTAAAACAACTTTTATGAGGCATATGATTGTTGTCTTGAGACCTTTTATTCATCATTTTATTGTTGTATACTTGAATGATGTGTTGATCTTCAACAAATTTTAGAATGACCCCTGGATCATACATGCAAGTTTTCTAGCTCTTGCACCAGCATAGATTGCATGCCAACCTTGGTAAGTGCTCCTTTGCCAAGAAAATGATTTGATACATGGGCTACATAGTTGATGAGATTGGAGTACATGTAGATCCAAAAAATATACATAATTTTTATTGACCTACCACAACCAACGTCACAAAACTTAGCATCTTTTTTGATTTCACGAATTATTTTTTCTGATTTGTGCTAGACTTCTCTCATATTGCTTGGCCTCTCAAACAAATTTTGTATGACAATACCAAAGTAGTTTTTAGGTGGACTTTAGCGCAACATACAACATTTGAAGAACTCAAGTGTAGGTTATTCTCAACACCAATCATGGCTTGTGTTAACCCTTTAAAATAGAGACATGCATTTAGAGTTTGCAATGGGAGAAATATTGATGAAGTTAGGGCACCTTGTTGCATACCATTTCAAGACATTCAACAATGCCATTCAAAATCATTTAGCCCATGATGGATAACTCCAAGCAATTGTCCAAGCAATTTTACCAATGGAGATGTTATATTCTTGAAAAGGAGACAATTATGCACTCTAACCACAAGCCACTTCAATTTATGCACACACAAAGTAGGTTGCGCAATCTCTACTAACTCAAATCGATGACCTATCTACAACAATTCCATTTCGCAATTAAACATAAGCATAGAGCAACAAACCTTATTGCAAATTGTTCCAGTCATCCACCAATTAGTGCCATGCTTATAAGATAAGATGATATAGTTTTTATTGATGTCCGATGAGTGGCCATAGAAGTAGGTCAATGGGACTCGAAATTAAATCCAATGAAAATATTTAGTAGGAATTCAAAAGCAACTCCTATTGTTACTCTATCAATCAACAAAAAGGAGTTAGGTACATAGTTGAAAGAAATACAAATTGAGTGTGGCTATGACCTTATGTATCTAACTAGCATTTTTGCTACTTTATCAGAACCTTCTTTTATGACTCGATGGTAGATAGTTATTAGCATGCTGCTAATTGGTACCTAGTGTACCAAAGGAAGAGCAATACCAAAAACTCATAGAGGAGGCACAATAGCCCAAGTTAGTGAGAGACTTAGGCATCTAGAAGGCCCTTTCTGTTTGTTTTATAGAAGTGCTATTAGTTAAATCTCCACTTTAATAAAGAAAGACACATCTAAGCCTGTGTCATATGCCTAGTGCCAATCCAATTGCTAAGAAATAGGGATTGTATTAGTATGTAGTTGTACCCTTGCCTTTACTATAGTGACACTGGGACTTTGTTTTAATGGACTTTCTCTTTGCCTTATAAACAACTAAGCAAAATGAGAGAGATTTTGTGGTGGTTAACAAGTTCTCTTGGTTCTATCATAGAAGTATTTATGCCATGTTGTAAAACTAACTACCATTGAGTTATAACTCAATGGTAGAACCTTCTTTTAGAACCATTGGTTATAACTAACTACCTTCCAAGTTCAACAATGTCCAAAGTAGTCATTGAGTTAGGTTAGTGCCTAATTTTATAATCACTAAAGCAAGATTTGACAAAATTAAAGTATCAATGCCTCCATTTTGATTTGACTGTTTAGAAAAATAAACATTAACATGTGGCTAGATATAATTCATTGTCATTTTAAAGGAAAAAACAATAGTTTCAACTTCTTTTAGGCAAATAAAATCCAAACCACAAATCAAGTTACAAATCCCTCCAAACCATGGGTTTTCTGCAAGGGTTCATGAGCCCCTGGACATCCCAGGATGCTACCTTCCTTGGGAATTGTTAGTGAGGTAGTCCATTTCATCTAAACACTTTAACTTGACTTCACCATTAACTCGACCATCACATTGAAGGAGTTTGACGAAACCAATCTTTTTTGTGATATCAGTTTTCACCAAGCTCATAGGACACCCCACCCGGTTGCATGTTCCATGTTCGATGTGTCAGTTAGACACTGATATGACCCCAAGGAGGCATATATAGGGTTAAACATATATGTAATGGGGTAATTATATATGTAATAGGGGTCGACCTAATAAAGGGCCCACATGTGCAACGAGTGAGTATAGGTATATATATAGGTTAATATATCATTATGGAGATACGTACACATGATTTGGATATGTGAATGTATTGGGGTTATTTGGAGGCGGTTTTCTTGCTCTGTAAGGAGTTATTGTTTAACTGATCTCTATTTTCTTTTTTGGGGTTGTGGTCCACATTCACATCTTGTGTACATTATGTGTACAATGTTTTATTATGCTATTCTAAGGATTTGGTACATAACATTTGATATTAGAGCAAATGATCCTTGGTTTGGCTCCTTCAAATGAGTTATCTTCCCATTTTCGTTTTAACTATTTTTTGGGGAATTTTCATGAAGCAAAATTATTAGGGTGTAGAGAGAACATGGTGAGTTACATTGGGTAAATTTTTTAGATTTTGGTTCACTATATTTTCAAAGTTATAGGTTGTAGAAGATAGGATTTCTTAGTAGTTTTGAAACTAATCTCAAAACATGTGCTTTTTGGTAAACAATCACGTCTAAAGCTAGAGAGGTCCAAATTGAGTTGTAGTAGAGCATTGGATAGAGGACAGTTCATAGTGTTTTAGATCCAAATTTCAAACTCATATTTGGAAAATTGGATGCGTGGCATACCGTACAAGTACGCTCTCTTGAAATGTGCCAAAATATTCGACCTATAAAGGGCCCACATCTGCAAAGAATGATAATAGGTACATAAATAGGTCAGTATAGTCCCTATGGAGATAAGAACATGTGATTTGGTTATATGAATGTATTGGGGTTATTTGGAGTAGGTTCTCCTATCCTATGAGTTATTGTGTAATTGATTTCTATTCTCTTTTGGTGTTGTGCTCTGCTACCACTCAGTTTGCACATGGATGATTGCAAGGACAAAAGATTATAAAGAACTAGGGGACTTGTAGTTCCAAGTCTTATCCAAAGCACTCTTCTTCTTCATCTTCTGCATCTCTTTTTCCCATGGTTAAAAGATGATAATTGTAAAATGACACGGCACCTATATTACATGTGTAAAGGGGCTAGCCCAACTATGAAAGTTACAGTAAACAATGTTCTAGAGTGCTTTTTCACTTAGATAAATATCGATCCTTGTGATCTATATTGTAGAAGTTTTTTTACTCAATCATGCCTCCAAAGCCATGAGCATCTTTACTACATCTACCATGGGCTGGTGTTCTTAGCCCTTAGTCTCTTTGTCATGCATTACTTGTGTCACCATGTTTTCCTTGTTTTAGATGTTAGTTTAGGTCCATTGGGGGGGTAAATGTTGTAAGATTGTATTAAAATGATTAAAAGGGGTGTCAAACACCTAATAGATCCCTTTATCTCCCGTCATGAGGCCTATCACACCTTCTCTAGACAAAATCTTTTGATTTTTGCACTCTATAGACCAACTTCCATGATTTAAATGTTGTAAAATTGTATTAAAATGGTTAAAAGGGGTGTCAAACACCTAATAGATCCCTTTATCTCCCTTCATGAGGCCTATCACATCTTCCCTAGACAAAATCTTTTGATTTTTGCACTCGATAGACAAACTTCCATGATTTATGGTGGTAGGTGAAGGGAATATTCCCTTTTAGGTGGGCACACTTCCTAGTCTCCTAGTTAACTATAGAGGTGGCAATGGCATTTTAAGCTCCTGTTTGTTTTAGTTATGGTTGGGATGTCTCCTTTTTGTCTCTAGAGGTGGTGCCTTGAGCTCTCATTAGCTCCTAGAGGTGGCGCTTTTGTTCATGCATGAGGATTGACACATGGAGAGGCACCTCCTTTCATCCTTTGGCTACTTAAGCAAGTGCACTCCCTCTCTTTTCTTGTTGGTTGTTGTTCTGAGCACTATTGTAATCATTCTTTATTGGAGATTTTTGGTAATATCAAGGAAGACTTTGGAGGTCATCTGTGTTGATGTAGCTCAGATAGGTATTTCCTTGGAGTGTGTCTAACCTGTGGAAATTGTCATTTTTTGTACTTTAGCTTTTTGAGCTCTCATTAGCTCCTAGAGGTGGCTCTTTTGTTCATGCATGAGGATTGACACATGGAGAGGCTCCTCCTTTCATCCTTTGGCTACTTAAGCAAGTGCACCCCCTCTCTTTTCTTGTTGGTTGTTGCTCTGAGCACTATTGTAATCATTCTTTATTGTAGATTTTTGGTAATATCAAGGAAGACTTTGGAGGTCATCTGTGTTGATGTAGCTCAGACAGTTATTTCCTTGGGGTGTGTCTAACCCATGGAAATTGTCATTTTATGTCCTTTAGCTTTTTGAGCTTTTTGACGTTTAACTTTATTAATTAAGTGAAATGTGTGTTTTCATATAGTGAGTTTATAATATTTTAGTAACTTAATAAAGTGCCTAAGTCAAGGCATTAGCGATTTAAGTTAATTTGGGCCATTGATCTCAAGTCAAGATTAGATCTAATCTTGACCGTTGAGATTATGGATTTGGCCCATCTCAAAAATACAAAAGGCAGCAAGGGTTAAGGCAAAAGATACATTCATTATTCACAGGTTGGTGAGTAAGAGAAAATCAGAGAAGGACATTTGGTTTTGAGATTATGGATTTGGCCCATCTCAAAAATACAAAAGGCAGCAAGGGTTAAGGCAAAAGACACATTCATTATTCACAGGTTGGTGAGTAAGAGAAAATCAGAGTAGGACATTTGGTTTTCAGTCATTGGCGAAGAAGGAAGCACAAGCAGAGATCAGCAGGAAGAGAGCCATCAATAGTCATTAACTGTAGAGGTTGTATAGCAGCAGGGCGTATAACCAGAGGCCGTATAGCAGCAGGCTGTATAAGAGTAAATCGTGCAACAGAGAACTTGTATAGTAGGAGGCCATACAAAATCCGTATTGTGTACGAAATTACTGACAGACACACGTGTGGGTTTCTTCCGGCCGTACATGCCGTACGTTTTAGCAAGAAAGTGACTGGGTAGAATTTCTTTGAGCTGGGTATTTCCAGGTTTGCTGTTCGTTTGTATTTCTTTCTCAGAGCCATTTCTCAAGCATTGGGAGCTCTTGTAAGTTCTGATATTATTCAATGATGAACTGATTTGAAGAGCAGAAAAAAATCAGTGTGTTTGTGTTGATCTGCTTTCTGATTTTTTTTGATTCTCCTGAAATATCAGTTAAATATTCCGGTAGTGTACATCTCAGATTTGAGAACATTTACCTAGGCACTGATTTAAGAGAACTTAACAATCTGTGGATCTACTTCTCATTGTGTGGTTTGTTCTTGCTCATTGTAGGTAATATATATCATTTTGCTTTGCTATATTCCTTTCTTCTTTTGACTGGCCATTGAAAGGGTACTACTACCCCGTTGGATAAGAAATATATTAAGTTAAATCATAGTGTAGATCTTATTGTTAGTCTATTTTGAAGGTTATTAACATATTTACCTTAATAGGATTGTACTATACTAATGCCCTCTCTATAGATTGCACTCTGAAGAGAAAAGGACGAGGAGAGCTATTCTCCCTTTGTGTTTGCTATCTTGTTGCAGGTTTTTCCACTAATCTAGAAGACCAAGGTTAGCCTATAGCAACCTTTTTTTTTCGGTGACCTTTCAAGCAAGGCCCTCAGAGTTGGTCTCCATCAACTCCATTGCCCATCTTCTTGGCACTAATCTATTTCTCAACCTTCCAAAATCTAAAGAAAATTCTATTTTTACTTTATCAATTTGGAGTCTATAATATCAAGGAAGAAGCATAAGTAGGTTTCGGATTACTAGATCTACTCATTCTTGTTACTTCGAACATCATTTTTAGTAGATCTATCTATAAGTGGTCTGAGTTATTACAGTTGTTAATATCTATATAATTCAGATTTGCCCAAATTAAATAAAAAATCTTCCTTACAAGTGTGGTTTTGAAGCATAATAGCTGGCAGATTTAGTATAACAGTTTTGCAGGTAAGGATAACAAGATGTTTTCAAGGCTGTCCAACAACACTAAATTGCTTGAATTTGCAAATTTTACAGCCTTCAAGCAGCCCATAAGGAGCAGGAATACTTGTCATTGAGGCTGTTTTCCTTCTCTCTCTCTCTCTCTTTAAATTCTTGCAACTGTAACCTTGTTGTTGTCCTCTTTAACGACAAATCAACAAGTTCTTCTAATCGGCCACAAGGCATTGTATAGCTTGGAAGAAAAATGGTTATTACCACTAGTCCCTAGTATCCCACCTGTCCCTTTGTTTAACTGGTGTCATGGTTTGATTTCTTTTACGATTTGCTTTTTCTGTATCTAGTTTTAGAACATCTAGAACTTGTAATTATCAGTCCATCACAAATGGACGTCACTCAATGCAACATTAGCTAAAATTTACCTTAACCAAAATTTTCACTTTGCCAAAAAGGAAGAACCAAGCTCTACACCCGCATTGTAGTTGAGGCGTACCTTGGATCTTGAGACTCTTGAGTCAACGAAACTTCGGTTTTACTAGCTGGGCATTGATGGTTCTCATGCTTACCTGTGGGGCAGGGGTGTCTCTGTTTGTTCGGTCTTCCGACTTCATCTAGCTTAGGACTAATTACTAATCGCTTTTATATTTCTGGATTAGTCACTAATCACTTTACATTCCTATATTAGTCTTTTCTACTTTTTTTTGTCCATCTCTTATGTGGATACTAACAATCTAGTTTAGGAATTTCATCATCTTCAATCTAATCAGCTAAAAGGAACTACAAAGCACTTAGAACTACAAAGCACTTATTTCGTTCAACATCTTTCAAGTATAAGCATATAAGCAATCCTTGGATTGCAAGGTTTCATACATGCATATTTCATGGAATTATAGATCTAAGCTTCCTTTTCATCAATTATCCTTGTAGCATAGATCTATTTGGGCACTAGTCTTCCTGAATATCTTATTTGTAGGGAATCTTATATGCTAGTGAAGTTATAGATCTAAGTTCTTGTGCTATTGCTATATCTATAATAGATATGTTTTATGTGCTTTATTTCTTAAGTGGTTGGCTGTAATTACATTTAACTCCTATAGTTTACTCATCCTTAGATTATTTTATTAGGGACCACCTCCCTTGGCTTTGTTTAGGAGTTGGCCTAAACAAAGACGTTGAGTGTTGTGGTGACAGTTGCACCCAACTTGAACCTGCCCCCAAGGCTGCACCAATTGAGTTAAGATTTTTCTCATGTTTCCCAGGTGTGGTTTAGGTGGCAAAAATGCTCCACGTTCACATCCTGTGTACATTGTGTGTAATTTGGTTTATTATGCTATTCTTAGAATTTGGTACATAACAAACATCTTGACATGCTAGATATTGTTTGTTAGAGTGTTGAACACTTTTGGGACATTTGTTTGACACTCGGGATGCTAAAAAATGTAAAATAAAATAAAATAAAATAGTGTGGATGTCTTCGGGTGTGCAATAAATGCTTCCATGTGTATTGGATATGGTTTGATTTTATATATCTTCAAAAAAATTAGATCTTTATGCTTTTTATTTCTATTTTTTAAAATTACACACACATGTGTCCTTTGAGTCATGTTTTAGGGGATCTACATGTTCTAGTCTCCCTGTGACATGTGACTCAAGTTTGTACCCATTCAACTAGCATTTGAACTTTGGAGTGTTTCAAAAGTACCTTGACCTTTGAGGTCTATTGTGGATTCAACAATAGAGAGGGACATTGGGCCCTTTGGCTACTCGTCGCTAGGTGGAGGCTTGGGAAGGTTGGACAATCACTGACCTTATTTCATCTATGTATGCTTTTGGCTAGCCGAACCATGGGAGGCGTCGTTTTGTTATTCTAGGAAGACTTGTGCACTACTTGGACCCAATTGTCATTATTCCTTGTAGGCGAAGCCTTTTGCATTTGCCTTAGAAGAGCAAGGTCTACTTGAGGGGGTAGAGTCTAGTGTAACAGTAATTGTTAGAGTTTAGAGCCTAATTTTGCGATGGAGTGGCATTTGAACGAGGTTTTCAAAGGTTAATGTACCTCATAGGTTGTCTTGAATGAAACCTTACCCTAAACTTGGATATAATAAATTCCTTGAGGTCTTTGGATATGTTAAACTTAAGATTGATCATCTTCTAGTACTTGGGGTTAAAGATCATACCAACTTGTGGTAGATGAAACTCCCCATGGGCATTGAAATGCATTCTAGAAAGTACCAAAATTATATTGCAGACTTGGGAATTCGACCTATATAGAGTAACATAACTGAGATATTAAATGAGATTAATAAGATTAATAAGATAAGATTATTTTATGAATGTAACTAGAAGTAGGTCAAAGAGACTACTAAGTACAATATTGTTGAATACAAAATGGGATCGTAGACGCTGCTTCATCGAAGATATAAAGGCATGGTAAAAGCAAATCTAAAATATGCCATGCTAGATAAATTTTTTAGTCTAAGACCAGGAAACGCAAAAATAGACAGTGATGTAGAAACATGCAAATACTGTAGAGGACTTGTTACCTCCCGAACTTGCACTTCAAATGTGTAAAAGTCCCAAGCACAAAATACAAACCCAAGTGTAACTCAAAGGGGCTACCTACTATCACCTTGGTAACTTCCTCTCCAACTTTAGGTTGGCTCTTATCCAACACAAGTGGTCGCCCCGAGAGGCGCTCTACAGCCCAGTTTGGGAGAGATCTTGTAATGTTAGTAACATGTCGGCAAAAAATAATAGTGATAGTGAATATTATGGGAGAGATCTTGTAACATGATGTAACATGTCGGCCTAGTAACATTAGTAATAGTGATAGTGAATAGTGAATATTATGGGAGAGATCTTGTAATGTGATGTAACGTTTGTAATATTGAAGTAACAATTAAAGTAAGTAACAATTACATGTAACGTTTGTCTTTATTATTGTCGGCCATTAATTAAAATGTAAAAAAAAGTAAAATGTAATGGAAAGTATTTAATGAAAAGTAAAAAAGTAAAATGTAATGAAAAGTAAAAAAGTAAAATGTATTGTCAGCCATTAATTAAAATATAAAAAAAAGTAAAATTATGGAAAGTATTTAAAAAAAATCCATGTCGGCTCATAAAATAAAATATTATGAAAAGTAATTAAAAAATAGATGTTCGTTTATAAAATAAAAACTTAAAACTTAAACCCGGATCTATCAATCAAGAGAGATTAAATTTCTTGAGTTTAAATTTAAAAAAAAAAATACACCTCAAGAAATTGGATCCCTCTCAGTGCTTGATAGATGGTTTAAGATGGATCTATGTTGGTGTATCCCTAAGATAGGATTGTTGAGACTATGTCGAGGAAAGCTCAAGGTGATGTGAAGAGATTAGCTTAGCAAAACATTGCCTTTTTTATAGTATAGAAAATAAAGTGATGGAAGTTAAGGGGCTAGTGCAATTTGTAAATGATTAAGACACAAGCTATGCCACAATATGCCTTGATGTGTTGTTAAACAATGAAGAAATAACTTGGAGAGGCCCTAAAGGCGTTGGCAAATCAAGTAATATTGAGAGGGGGGGTGAATCAGTATTTAGATATTTCTTCAATTTTTATCACTTTTAAGACAAAATCAATAATAGAAACAGAACACAGAATTTTATCGTGGAAACCCAATTGGGAAAACCACAAACACCCTCTATTACTGCAAATTTATATTTACAAGTATTTGCAAGCACCAACTTGCTGGATGCTACAACAACCAAGATTTTTAGCTACAACTGAAGGATGCAACAACACCCAAGATTTTCAGCTACAATTGAAGGATGCAACGACACCCTGTTTACTAGCAACAACTGGAAGGAAGCTACGGCTTCCTATAGGCTTTTGTAGCCTGTCCTTGCGCCTCCCAACCACCCTTTAAATGATTATGCGTTCTCTGTTTTCTGTACACCTTCTGATTTGCTATTTGAATGTACAGAGACACCATTTGAAGGAATAAAACCTTGTTTATATGCCCTCAATCCTGCCTCTTCACCTAATAGTCACAAATCTTCACCGTGACCCTTCAACTCACAATTACCTCACTTAAACTAATTCACAATTACCTCTGTTTTAACTTGCGAAATTAACAACGCGATTATGAAACACTTCGACTTCGCAACCCCAACTTCGACATGCCGACTCGGATTCCGACTTGTCGATTCCAATGTCCGAATTTGACTTCGTGACTCCGACTCCGACTAGTCGACTACATCTCTAACTTCGACTCGATGGACAATAGTCGATAATAAGTCGACATGAGGTCGACTATTGACTTGATTTACAATGACTCGACCATAATAAAAGCGGTTGACACCGATCGACTTCATATGACTATCGAGCACTTTTTAGCTTCGATATCTTCGACTAGTTTTATGCATCGACTAAGTATGGTGTCAACCAGTTTTAAGCATCGACTAAATATGGCGTCGACCAGTTTAAGCATTGACTAAATATGGCGTCGACCATTCGACCGATTTTACGAATCAACTAAAGCATCGACTAAATATGGCATCGGCCAGGTTAAGCATCGACTAAATATGGCGTCGACCATTCGACTACTTTTATGCATCGACTAAATATACTTTTCCTTTGTCATTAATGAACTTCTTTGATATCAATGACAATCATACTCAACATTCTCCCCCTTTGTCATTGATGACAACAACTCTTCAAAGTTCTCCCCCTTTGACATTAATGACAAAGGATCTCAAAACTCTCCATGTCAACATTTCTCCCCTTGTCAACCTTATCCATCTTTTTGTGACAGGGTACAATCTTTAGCTTATACTAATGAAGAGGGATAACCCCCAGCTTTTGCTTGAGATAGGAAAAAGATCCTCCAGTTAGTGGCTTGGTAAAGATGTCTGCAATCTGTTCCTTTGTATTAATATACTCCAATTTGACAACATTTTGTTACACTTGTTCTCTTAGAAAGTGATATTTTATTGGAATGTGCTTGGTCTTGGAGTGCATAACTGGAGTCTTGGATATGTTTATAGCACTCGTGTTGTCACAGTGTATCACAATTGGGTCCTCATATTTCACAAGTAGATCTTCTAATGTTTGTTTCATCTAGATGACTTGAGTACAACATGACGCGGTAGCAATATACTCAGCTTCTTTTGTAGAAAGTGAAATGGAGGACTTCTTTTTGCTTAACCATGATACCTAAACAATCTCCCAAGTAAAATGCTGCTCCATTGGTGCTCTTTCTATCATCAATATGCCCAATCTGCATCAGTAAATGTCTTTAGAGTGAAGTCATTTCCTTTGGATACCATAAACCATACTCCATAGTTCCTTTTAGATATCTAAGGATTCTTTTTACTGCTGCCACATGTGTTTCTTTGGGGGCTGATTGGAATCTGGCAACCAAGCCTACAGACTGCATCACATCTGGTCTTGGAGATGTTACATATAGCAAGCTACCAATCATTGACTTATACATGGTATGATCTACTTCCAAAGACTCACCATCCTTGCTTAATTTACAACTAGTGACCGTAGGAGTACTGACAGGTTTTGAGTCTTCCATTTTAAACTTTTTCAACATATCTTTGATATACTTGGTTTGAGAGATGAAGATCCCTTTTTCTGATTGCAAGACTTGTAAACCAAGGAAGAATGTTAGTTCACCCAACATTGACATTTCAAACTCCTCCTTCATTTCTGAAGCAAACTTTACACTTAGAATCTGTAGATCACTTCCAAATATGATATCATCTACGTAGACAACAACAATGATCATGTTTTTGTTTTCAAACTTTATGTAGAGATTACTGTCAGTGGCCCCTCTTCTATATCCTTGCTGCTTCAAGTACTTCTCCAATCTTGAGAACAATGCTCTTGGAGCTTGTTTGAGGCCATAGAGTGCCTTTTTTAGTTTGTAAACATAATCTCTATTTTCTAATAAGAGAAAACCTTCAGGTTGTTCAACATAGACTTCCTCTTCTAGTTCTTCGTTAAGGAATTTAGATTTTACATCCATTTGGTATACCTTGAAGTTTTTGTAGCATGAAAATGCTAGAAACATTCTAATGGCTTCAAGTCTTGCCACAGGTGCAAAAGTTTCTTCATAGTCAATACCTTTTATTTGAGCATATCCCTTGCATACTAGTCTGGCTTTGTTTCTTATGACTTGACCATCCTCATTAAACTTGTTCTTGAAAACCCATTTGGTCCCAATAACATTCACCCCTTTCGGTTTTGGGACAAGTTCCCAAGTTTGGTTTTTCTCTATTTGGTCCAACTCATCATTCATGGCGTTGATCCAACCATTATTTTTGCTAGCTTTTGCAAATGTTTTTGGCTCAACTAACGAGATTAATGCTTGTTCTTGAAACATTAGTCTTCTTCTTGTGCTGACTCTTGCATCCTTGTCACCTATGATTAGAGTTTCAGGATGATTCTTTTGAATTCTTCTAGATGGTGTTTTTGTATTAGATCTACGAGAGTCTTCGTCTTCACTTTCATGTGATTCTTCATCTTCTTTTTCTTCCTTGTTCTAAAGCCTCCTGCTTTTGAGAATCTTTATCTTTCTCTTCTTTTAAAAACTCCTCCTTTTGAGAATCTTCGGCTTTCTCTTCACCATCAGTTTCTTCATCATCCTCATTTTCTTGAATTTTAATTTTTCTTGGTTTAGTGTCATCAACAATTACACTTGCACTTTCTATGATCTTGTGTGACTTTAGATTATAACATCTGTATGCCTTTTTGGTGGATGAATATCCAAGAAATATGCCCTCATCTGTCCTAGAGTCAAATTTTCCAAGATCATCATCATCTTTCTTTATGTAGCACTTACTTCCAAAGACTCTAAAGTACTTGACTGATGCTGGCCTGCCAAACCATAGCTCGTAATTGTTACAGACATAACAATTACCCAAAAAGAGTTACAGATTTCTGCTTGTCATTATCTTCTTGATATTTTTCCTGTCCTACTTTCATTTTGAAAAGAAACAAGTTTTTGACTATCTTCCTTTTCAACTGGGTCTTTGAGTACAACAACATAACTCCTTTTATTTCCATCTTGTATTGTGGAAGAGGATTGTTCTGACTTCATTCCTTTGTCATAACCTAATCCGGTTTTATTACTGGATGATCTTTGGCAACTTAGGATGTCATCTAGAGTTTTTGAGCTGCTCTTAAATTTTGATTGAAAGGATTCTTCATCAATCTTCTTTCTAAGCGAGACCATTTCAGCTTCAAACTTCTCTAATTCTTTCTCTCTTTTCTTGAATTGCTGTTCTAGACTGTTTTCAACCTTTTTAGCTTCTTGAAGATGATTTTTTAAGTCAGCAATAATTCTTTCAGTATCATTGTTTTTCTCTTCAAACTTTGTCACTTTGGTTTTTAATTGTTTGTACATCCTTTTATACTTCCTTAATTCTTCAAGAGCACTTATGAGTTCTGCTTCAAGATCTTCCACTCCTTCTAATTCTTCTTCAGGGTTTTCGCTCTCTATTCCCATGAATAGAACTTCTGCTTCTTCATCTTCACTAGACTCATCTGAGCAGCTATCATCCATGGAGTAAAAGGTCTTCTTTTTGTTTTTCTTCCTAAAACTTCTTTTGTTCTTCTTGAAATCTTCAGTGTACTCATCATTGTCTTCTTGTTTGGGATAAGGGCATTTGGAAGCAAAGTGACCAATTCCCCCACAGTTGAAGCCTATTAAGGGCAATTTCCCTTTGTACTTACCAGTACCCTTTTTAAGATTTTTAACAAGAAGTGCTTCTTCATCATCAAAGTCTTCCGATCAAATCTTCGTTTTAGATTTCTTAGCTACTTTTGATGCTTTAAAAGTTGCTTCCTTCTTTTGAGAATTATCTTGTCCAATCCTCATCTCATAAGCTATGAGGATCCCATATAGTTCTTCCTTGGTGAGCTTGTCAAGATTTTCTCTATCTTCTAGGGTGGAAATCTTACGATTGTAAATCATTGGAAGTGATCTTAGTACTTTTTCAACTATTTCCATTTCTTCCAATTCTTCTCCTAGCCCTTGAATTGCATTAACAATTTCATCAATTCTCTTAAAATATTCTGAAATGTTCTCTTCTTCCTTCATTTTTAGACTTTCAAATTGAGCTTTAAAAGTCTGGAGTTTGGCCCTTTTTACCTTGGTGTCTCCTTCATAGATGGTCTGCAATTTCTTCCAGATCTCCTTCGCTGTTTTGCAATGCATCACCTTGGCAAAGACTGTTCTGTTTAATCCAACCAAAATTGCATTAACAGCTTTTGCATTGTATCCAAATTGTTTTATTCCCTCAACATTTGTTGGAGGAGATTTTGGATATATATACCGTGATTCTATAGATAACCATACTTCTAGTCCAATAGACATTATATGACTTGTCATCTTAACACTCCAGAACGCATAATCCTCACCATTGAATAGTGGAACCTTGGAGGACATTTTTCCTTGTTGATCCGTAGTGATAAAAGATATCTCTTCCAGCGGTTAGAATTTAGTGAAGAGACCCGCTCTGATACCAATTGTTGGAAAACCAAGTAATACTGAGAGGGGGGGTGAATCAATATTTAGATATTTCTTCAATTTTTATCACTTTTAAGACAAAATCAACAATAGAAACAGAACACACAATTTTATCATGGAAACCCAATTGGGAAAACCACAAACACTTTCTGTTACTGCAAAATTATATTTACAAGTATTTGCAAGCACCAACTTGCTGGATGCTACAACACCCAAGATTTTTAGCTACAACTGAATGATGCAACAACACCCAAGATTTTCAGCTACAACTGAAGGATGCAACGACACCCTGTTTACCAGCAACAGCTGGAAGGAAGCTACGACTTCCTACAGGATTTTGTAGCCTGTCCTTGTGCCTCCCAACCACCCTTTAAATGATTATGCGTTCTCTGTTTTCTGTACACCTTATGATTTTCTATTTGAATGTACAAAGGAACACCATTTGAAGGAATAAAACCTTGTTTATATACCCTCAATCGTGCCTCTTCACCTAACAGTCACAAATCTTCATCGTGACCCTTCAACTCGCAATTATTGCACTTAACCTAATTCGCAATTACCTCTCTGTTTTAACCTGCGAAATTAACAACGCGATTATGAAACACTTCGACTTCGCAACCCCAACTTCGACATGTCGACTCCGATTCCGACTTGTCGATTCAGATGTCCGAATTTGACTTCGTGACTCCAACTTGTCGACTACGACTCCGACTAGCCGACTACATCTCTGACTTTGACTCGCCGGACAATGGTCGATAATAAGTTAACAAGAGGTCGACAATTGACTTGATTTACAATGACTCGACCATAATAAAAGCGGTTGACACCGATCGACTTCATATGACTATCGACCACTTTTTAGCTTTGACATCTTCGACCAGTTTTATGCATCTACTTAGTATGGCGTCGACCAATTTTAAGCATCGGCTAAATATGGTGTCGACCAGTTTAAGCATCGACTAAATATGGCGTCGACCATTCAACCAGTTTTATGCATCTCGACTAAATATGGCATCGACCAGTTTAAGCATCGACTAAATATGGCGTCGACCATTCGACCAGTTTTACGCATTGACTAAATATACTTTTCCTTTGTCATTAATGAACTTCTTTGATATCAATGACAATCATACTCAACAAAAGGTGCCACTCAAACAATCTATGATGGTGTGTTCTATAATGAGGCTTTATAACAACTACAGCGATTTGATAGAAGCAAGCTAATAGAGGGAGAATTCCTCTCATAAACCCCTTCCAAGATGGTAGATAAACCCTTGAAACTTGGCCTCTCAAGCATGTTCTTTGCAAGTGCACTCTAGCATACACCAACAACAATTTAAGACGTTGAACATAAGCTTCATTTCAAAAGAAATAATACAAAGAATTCCCACAAGCCTTCCATTAGATATTTAATGAAGCTCCAAGAGGAGAGAAATCCTCACAACAGAAGATATTCCTTGGTGTTTTTGATAGGTTCACTTTGTGGGTAACAAGAGATTGGTAGAGTTTGTAAATGCAACTTTGGGTTGAAGAACTGCCATTTTAAGGCACTGTCAAGCCTTGTGACAAGCAGGATAGACCACTTAGGGCCACTGCTTGACAAAGTTTGTGAGAAAATAGGATTAAGTAGACAATGATGAACAATAAAGGCAAGAAATACCAAGACATCAATCGGAAATAGCCCCTTTGAAACATGCCCTAGTTTCCAAACTACAACACCAATAAATGTTGCTTATCCGGTGCCAATAATTATAGGAACATTTTCTCTTCATTGGAGGAAATTGACAAGGTGGCAATATTCATTGAACAAGGGAAAATGTAGTGGCGACTACAGACCATACTTGAGTAAACCGCTGCCAAATAAAAGTGTTGAAATGACCACCATTGTCTCCCACACAGTTAGAAGATTGGCGACAAAGTCTGGTTTCATATTTAAAAGGAGAGATTTAAAGGTTTGCATAGAAGATTACGCCACTCAACTATAGATCCTAGAATCCTACATAAAGCAAGTTTGCAAAAATGCTTTGAAACTGGAGTAAACCGTTGCCAAATAAAAGTGTTGAAATGACCACCATTGTCTCCCACACAGTTAGAAGATTGGTGACAAAGTCTGGTTTCATATTTAAAAGGAGAGATTTAAAGGTTTGCATAGAAGATTACGCCACTCAACTATAGATCCTAGAATCCTACATAAAGCAAGTTTGCAAAAATGCTTTGAAACTGGACATACTGCAAGCAACATCTTGGTTTGAATCCCCTCGGTGTGGAATTTCTTTGACCTTACATTAGTCCATTGCTATTACAAACTTCTGCACATACCGAGCATCCAACAAAGATTGACCAAGAATACAACGCCTCGACAGAAAATGACAAAGTAATGGAGATAAAGCCCAAATTTATGCAGAACAGGCCCATTCCATTTTTCCACATTGTCAAAATTGGGTAGTTCCCTTGAGCAAATGCAACAAAAGCTCCATCATCTTCAAGCTGATGCAGCGGGGACCAGTGTTGATTGAGTAGGGGTGGCTATTTCAACCAAAAGTGCCCGGGGTTTCTCTTGTGTAGTAAGGAAGGCTTTAGTAATTCTGTTGAATGTATGCATTGGGAATAAAGTCATCTCATGCCAACATTGCAGAAGGAAACCTCAGTGTGACCATCATACTAGACACATGCATCCCCAACCTATGTTGGGCAAAATCATGTCAGTGTCTCCTGAACAACATTACAAACTTGTAGCAAACATGTGGTGTCAATGCCCACAACTGACTGATGTTTTATTGGGGTGCACAATAATAACACATACACATAAATATGGAGATAAGATAAGATAAATTTATAAATGTCCAACAAATGACCACAAAAGTAGGTCAATGGGACTGTACAGTACCAAGTAACAATACAAAGTGGGAGCATAAAAGTAGCTCCTATAAAAAGATAAAAAGCAGAACTCAAACAAACCCTAGTTCTATAAGAGAAGAGCGCTGATCTAAAGAAGGAGAGTGGATCCAAGGACCGTGATCTAAAGTGGTGATGGTGAAACTGTCATGGGCCACTGGAAGCACTGGAAACACTGGAAGTATCTCTCCTACCATCTGAGGCCGATTGAAGGAAACTCAAAATAGTATTCTGTCTGGAGGAAATGCTAGAAGAAGAACTGCAATGAGTGGTGTACCGCTGCCTGGAGGAGGGTACTGGATGCTGCAACCTGGAAGAAGTCGTCCATCTGTCACGATGGGGTCGGGACTGCCCCTGTCGATGGTGTTGGGCGGAGGTAGAGGTGGACTGTCGTGTCCTAACTGAACGATAAATGTTTCAATATATTAATGTTGACGCAAACATGCGTGATAGGCTACCCTCCCACATGTACACCTTTTTTACCTTCTTAAGTTAATCATCTCTCATTACACATATATAGCACCCTAATACAGTTGGTTTAGCTACTGAACCTTTACATTAACATTCATATGTCAATCAGTCGTCATATTTATTATTAACATTAACACAAATTTCAGATAATACGAAAGGACAGTTAACATTAATGTAGAGGTTTCTGTTTACTCCATAAAACCTCCCTCAAAGAAGAGCTCTAATTTTTTTTGGGGCTAAAACTCTCCACATCCTCAAACTTTTGTCTGCTGTAAAAGATTGATAAATGCTCAAATGAAATTGAACTCTGTCATCTTCAGCTGTTGATTTATTTGAGCGCATACACAATAACATAGATACCCAAATATGGCGAGAATAATAAATATCTTATATATTAATGCTGCAGCTAATACATCATTGGGAGCCAGAGATAGCTTATACATATGCATGTACCACCCTCTCAAGTTATATCATAGTCATATCACATTATTTGTAGCATCCTCGTACAATGATATTTGTTTAACTATTGAATCCTTACATTGACGTTTATTATCTCATTTGGTGACATGGCATACTGACAATAACATGTTCTTCACATAATATTAAAGTACGTTTAACATTAAGTGGGAGCTTGCTATTTGTTCCTTCAACACCCCTTCAAATGAAAGCTCAAAATAATTGCTAAAGCTCTCCACATCTTCAAAGTTCAAACCATTGTCTATTGCAAAAGCTTGATGAGCATTGAAGCATGTCATCTTCATCTGCACTAAGACGAGAGCTGCTTTTGCTGTCAAGACTCAAACCTGTGATCCAAAACAGAGTCCATCATCCTGTTTCTGACACTGAGCTTCAGAGTACCTCCATCTTGTTGTCCAACCCTTATTTACTAGGTTTTTCATTGTCCTAGAAACATTTGCTAAATAACAAAAGGTTTTATGGCTATCCCAAACCACAAACCGACTTGAAGTCTTGAAGACCTGGCATAGCTTAAATCCCATCCATTGAGACATCTAGGTAGACGGGCACAATATTTTTCCATTCTCTAGGAGAGTAACTCAGTGACATGATGTTTCTTCAGTTTCTACTATAGTAATGTCATATATGCCTTTTAGGCCAGTTGTGCTGCATCTCAACAATTTATTGGATCAGATTTTGATGGGTCAAATGGGTCATCATAAGACTCATACAAACAACTTTTATTTGCTCACTGCACCTAGGTGACTTGAAAAATAATCATTGCTCTTTAGGAGCAACCACAACATCCCTCTCTTCTCTTGGTTTCCTTTTGGGGCAGTCAAAATACATTTCATTTGCATTTTCCAAAGCATTCTGTGCCTCTGGTTATATATTTGCATTTTTTCAAAGCATTTTCTGTCTAGTTTAGGAATGGCCATTTTCAATACAGACAGACAAAAGTCACAAAACCATGACACTGAATTGATCAGGCTCAATGCCGCTGTGACAGTCAGTCCTCTGACAAGAAAAACATTCTTGTGACTAAAGCTCATAAAACAGTATTTATAATTCCAAACCTCATCCAGAATTGCCATGTGTGCCTGCAAATTTCAATGTTGAAAAAGTCGGCATTGGCAAAAAGTCGGCAAGGGTCCTGAATACAACTTCTCGGCAACATCGGCGAAAAAATCGGGAAAAATCGGCAAAAGTCGGCAAACATTACAAAATACAAAATACATTCATTTTTTTCAGAATTTTAAACATATAATGCAACAATAACATCAGATAAACACATTGGAACATAAATATGAAGAAATCGCTAATATATAGATGTAGTGGATGCAAATAACTCGGAGTGGTTTGGTTTCAATGACTCGGACTGTTAAAAAATACATAAAATTTTACAATTTTAATGAAAAAATATATATTAAAGATTCCAAGCTATGATTCCAAACCATTAGAGACAAAATATTATCAAAATGGCACCAAGCGCAATACATATCTAAATCAAAATTGAAAAAACATAATCATCAAAATCATTGTCTATGTTGAGATCATATTCATCAATAGCACCATGTTCCCCCACCTCTAGGCTCTAGACCTTGCCTCTGCCTCCAATCTTGAAGTTGATCCTCCAAGGACATCAATTAACACGCTACAATTTTGTTCAAACTTCTTAATCCAAGCGTTAAAATAAGGTAGAAAGAGCTTCCCATGCTTAATAAGTGATTTTGCTTGACTGAAGGGTACATTTTTTATTAAGGTCATGACAGTGGAATTCAAACAACTTTAACAATCAGGCATCGACACCACCAACATCAAGGTACATAGAGAGTTTGATGTGCTTCATTAAATTCCAATCCCTTACCCACATACATGATAGAATCCACTGGAAACGTTGGAATCCTGAAATCCTGAAAACCATTAAGTCTGTTGAATTCTAAATGGGATCTAAAATCCTACTTTTTGCATATGAAGTCTGATGAGGTTGGAACCACTCTCAAACATCCTGAAACAATTAGTGGTAATGTTAAAAATTTAAGTAAAAGGATGGAAAATGAAAGATAAAAGTGACATTCTCTTTATCTTTCATTTTCCATCTTTTTACTTTAAGAATTTAGCATTACCATTTAGTATTGTTGACACTTGACATCAATGTCACATGTACAAAACTCATCAAATTTATAAAAAAAACCCACGTTTTTAAAACTGTGAAAAAGCCTCGGTGATTTTTTCTGTCGACCCGTGCTTTTTCCAAAAAACTCGCCGACTTTTGGAAAAAGTTGTGACTCGCCGAGGTTTTAAAAAATCGCGATTTTTATAGGCCGATTTTTCGGCAGAGGGTAAAATGCGCACTTTTTGAAAAAGTCGCGATTTTTCGGCGATTTTTGCAACTTTGCCTGCAATTACTAATTGTTAATCTCTCCTGCTCAAGGTTCAGCTGTAGTTTAATTATTGGTTATCTATACTATATAGTATGTATCTCCTCCTCTAGGTTCAACTATTGTTTGCTTCAATTAGTCCTCTAATCACAGGTCCAATTACTGTTTTTCTTCTTACACTGTTATATTCTTTCTTTGCTTCAGTGATCATTCTGGTACTTTGGTTTTTGGAATACCTACGAGGTGTCCATAACACCCAAAACACTGCAGATATTTTGTTGGGCAACTATTTCAGGGTATGCATGTTCTGTGACTTCTGGTCTGCATCAGGCACATTGGCCACAAAACAACTCCAGTCGTCCCTTTATCTCTTTCAGTCATGTCTTCTTTTGGATGTTTGTGTGTTGCATTCACGTTCTGGGCGTGTTTGTGTTTTGCAGTCAAGTACTGGGCATTTTTCTTTTGTTTCATTCCTGCCTGATTTTCTGATGTCTTCCCTCACATCCTCTGCCTCGAGTCTTTTGTCAATAGTTACTGTGACATTTGTTTTCTGCTTCTGAAATTCATACAGTACTCATCATCTACTCCATTCTGCACTTTTTTCTGCCTATGATGTCTACATCATCTATTATTTTCTGCCATTTTTTATGTCTATGATGTCTGGACTCTGGTTGTCTGCCTGCTGATTCTTGTGGGTTTATCAATTACTGGTTTGAGCTTTTGCACATTTCCCCGTTCCTGCACTCCCGTGTTCCAGAAACTTGGTGGAACATTGGGTAAAATGCCTTGAATTGTTCTGACCCCTTCTCTCAATAGTTGAAGCATTAAATACCAAGAGTTTTTAAGTGTCTTCTCATTGTTGTGATGACATGAAACACCCAAAGAGAGTGCTCATTCATGATATGTAAACCTAAATTGGTCCCCTTTCCAATGAAGGCATGGGTTTGTTGCTTCCTAGGTTTTTCAAATACTACAGGTTGCAGAGGAGCCCTTAATTTTGACTGGGGCTATGGTGATGAGTAGACTTTGGAGGTTTAATCCCTGCCATCAACTGTCACTGGGGATAGGGTGATGTGTAAGACATTTAAGGTTCAATCCTTGCCATCCTCACTTGCCTCATGGTGAACTCTAACAAATACAGTTTTGCAAGCTTTCCATGCTTCATTCCCTTCTACCAATCGAATGATCATCTTTGCACAAAGATCTAGGCCTTAGTGTTAATTTAATCACCCTCAAGACCTGCAATCTTTAGGAGTGCAACACATTCCAGTTCAGTTAATGAAACCCATCTTCCCCCTCAAACTTGGTCCAAAAAAGGAACAGCATATTTTCTATTTTTCCCATCTGCTTTGCCTGATGGTGCCCAACATGAAGAGCAGTAGACATAGGTAGCAATAAGCACCTTGGTGTAGATTTGGTAATGGGCTGCTAAGATGATTGGTGGACCATTGCATTATTTTCTATTCAAGTCTCTACATAACCAGTTGTCATACATCTATAAGGGAGGCTAGAAAAAGCAAAGGGGATGGCTTGAATGTAAAAACTTGAGCTAGCTGGTTCTACTCCTGGATCATGTTTTCTAGCCACTTTGGGAGTTGGTTGGTTGAGCCTGTCTTTTTTTTTTAAAATGGGAACCTGTTTTTTATGAATGGTAAACCTGGAAGTAAGCTTGACCCACATCACAAACTTAAAGTGAAGAATAGGGTTTGCTGGCACATTTCCAGTGCCATACAATGGTCTGCCTGAAGGCTACATTAACAATATGCAATATAATCCATTACAACATCCATCAAAGTCCACACAGTGGAGGAGCATGCATGCCAAGATTTGAACCTGGGTTATTGTTACAACCACTGCTTCATGTTGCTGCTAGACCACAACATGAGGAATTTTGGTTGAGGCTGTCTATGACACATTGTATCCATTATATATTAGAGCCTCACTCCGTGTAGATGATGTCAATGTGTTCTATTGTTGTTTCATAAGACTTTGGGTCTTCACAAATGGTGAGGAAATAATCGTCTGCAAAATGCCCATTGATGAGTGGTCTTTCCAGGCCTTGAAGTGGAATTCCCCTTATGGCTCCATGACCAGCTTTCCTCCAAAGCAAATAGCCAAGGGTATCTGTTTCCGGAATCCATATATAGAGTTGGCACTAGTGGGCAACTCTGCCCGATAGATTGGCGCAGTCCAATCTCTTAAGATCATCATTTAACACCATTGATGGTTTAGGCATGCTGCCCCATTTGCAAAGAGTGTCTCTATGACATGCAGAAAAAATGGTCAAACCCTAGGGCCTGTAACACAGCAAGAATATATGGCCATTTGACATGATTATAAGTTTTTCAAAATCAATTTTAAGAGATAGGTTTCTTGGCCTAAAACTCTGACTCATTCCATCCCTTCTTCCAAACTATTAGAGTATCAATAACATACCTCCTGTTGATAAAACATACACCAAGGTTTTGCTATTTAAAATTTATTTCTGTGTGCATTGTACCATATTAAAGTTCATTGTCCTCTGGAGTCTGGAGGCCTTTCTAATTGTTTTAAATGTCTACTGGTTGTTTGGAAAAGGGGATTTTGAATATATTTTGTTATCTACATAGAGCCAAGGTATTTGGCAGAGTGGAGTTTCTGCTGATTGTGGATTGGCTTGTACAGTTTCATAATTATATTTTAAAATACATCCACAAAACAGTATACTTTGCTGTTTGGAGAAATGCAAGTTTTGATTTATTACCATTGATATCGCCAATGAGCTTGGAATTATACCCAGTAGTTCTGTTCAACTATAGATCAATGAATTTGATGTGGTTGTCAATTTTTGATTACTTGGTATTGTATTCTGCTGAATTTCCAAAAGGTTATGGTTTGGATGTAGATCCATGCTGGTTCTTGATAAAAAAAGTTGTATATGCTGACATTGTTTCGTCTTCAGGAAAATGCGAAGACTAAGCACCCACAGCTTTTATATGAATCTATGCTTTATAGGGTCCTACAAGCAGGAAGTAAGAAAATCTTGACCTTTACTCACATTTCCTTTATAGGGTTCTACAAGTAGGAAGTAGGAAAATCTTGATCTTTACTCACATTTCACTGAATGCAAATTCTTAAAGGTTATTTCAAATGAGCTTATTTTATTTGTTTTTTTTGCAGCGGGAATTGCAAATATAAGATGGTTTGGTGTTGAAGGAGACTATAATGTCCTTGTGATGGACTTATTAGGGCCTAGCCTTGAGGATCTTTTTAACTTTTGTGGTAGGAAGTTGTCCCTGAAGACTGTTCTCATGCTTGCAGATCAGATGGTATGAGTTCCGAGTGCATGGCTTGATGTAACTCTTCAAATTTTGATATCAACAGGATTTTTGTAGGTATTCACAATGCTAATGGGTACATCATATTTTGCAGTTGAATAGGGTTGAGTATATTCATTCAAAAAACTTTCTTCACAGGGATATCAAACCCGACAATTTTCTCATGGGCCTTGGGAAGAGAGCAAATCAGGTAGAACTCTTGGTCTATGCGAGAAATGCAACCATGTGCTTTTGCTAGTTGTTGTCCTGTATGTGATTAGATAGTTTTGTTCAAACTATTTCTCATCAGAAATGTTTTGAGGCAAACTCATTTTTTCCTTTTCAAAGGTGTATATCATTGATTTTGGACTTGCAAAGAAGTATCGAGAGCCAGTGAGTCACAAGCACATCCCTTACAGGTGATATTCTATTCATGCAAATTTGTTCTTCTATTTCTTTTGAAACAATATCTGTTTGGAACAAAGTAGAGCTATATGTCCATACTATATAGATTTGTTTTCTAAGATCATCCTTCCATGAGGTTGAAGATTCTACTTATGTTCGAGTTAGTGTTTTACTTTTATAGGTTTTGCAAGGGTACATATGGAATACCTAAACTTTGCTTAAAGATGGGGCAGTTTGTTGAGTCTTGACTATTATGAAGATCAGTAAATGCTGTTTATATGTATTAATAATAGCTGTACATAATAGTTAGTATATTATGAAATGTATATACTTATATCTACTATATAGATATATTATATAATCTATATATCTTTTAATAAAAAAATTGTGCATTCTGCATCATTTTTGACCCCTCCAATCTGCAGTTCGGTATGCTTGCCCTCTTAGACCCTAACTGGGAGCTGATGTTTCTCAACTGATCTTTTACATCATACTTGTTTTGTATGTGTGGCAAGCAAAATGATTTCTTCATGTTATGCAAATACGATAATTATCTAGGAATAATGAGATCTCAACTAATCTTTGATCCCGTCATATCCTTTCAAAATATGCAATCTTAAAAATACATGAAATTCAATATTAAATACACCAAATTCTACTTTTGTAAGAAATGTATGTGGTTTAGAAAATTGCAGGTGGCTATGATTTATCTTCTATTGCGTATGACCAAGGACTAAGTGCACTTTAAGATGGATGTTTTTAAAGCTTACTTCAGAATTATAAAATAATGGAATTTTTGCTCCTAGAAGCTTGACAATCATAAAACATTCTATTGGTTTGATCAGTTGGCATCAGCATGCTTAAGTCAGCATGGCTGATTTATCATCAAAATGTACAAGGACAATGCCGGAAGAGAAGAAGAATTTCAGCCATGACCAATGGTAATCAGTTCAAAGACAGGACTGACTTTCATCCCTAGCAAACAGCAGATTACTTTGGGACAATAGGTGAAGACTTGAAGAAGGATGCATGCCACTGCTATATACAGGCAGTCAATGGTCCTACAACTGCCCAGTATGCATGTGCAACAATTTTCATCAACCCCACAAGTTGCATATCAATCACTTGTTAGCCACAGATGAGAAAAACACATTGAATATAGCAGGTGGTTAAAGCATTTAAACTATCACATGAAATGCGGATGCATCCCCGACATTTCCTTCAACAGACACTTAGTGATATAGTGCACAATGGCTCATGAATATAAGTTGTAATGCATCTCGGCAATCGGTTAATGCAATTGATATAGATATGCCAATCTAAGTATCCCATGTTGTAATCTCTATTATTGCCAAGCTATTGATGAGGGTTTGTTTAAAATTTAGGAGATTTTATACTATTGCCTACCTGCTTATCCTCTTGTAGTGGCACTCTAATTGTCTTGTTTGTGGGTTGCAAACTATTGTCTGGTTGCTTTTTATGGTTTATATATTGAATAATGCTTTTTGAGAATCCTATCAAACTTGACCAACTTATAATATGCGGGGGTTATTGAACCTGGGTCATTAACGTGGTGACACCCCATCTCAACCACTAGACAATAGCTTGACAGACTCCTTTGGTTGTTTTAACAAGGATTTGAAATCTTTATTAATTATTCATAAGAGAGTAAGGGTGCACATAGAAGGGGATGGATATGAAGGTGAAAATCTCTTTGTTTGTCATCCTTTTAGAGGCCAGATGAAAACAAATTAATGGGGCTATGGGGTCCTTTTAATATGAAAGATGGGTTGTCTCAACTTCTCCTATAATATTTAGAAAAATAACACTCTTATAATTTATTTACTCTCAACAAGGTAGTCTTTGAGGTGCCTAGTGATATAAAAGATATAACTAAGCTACAGGATACACCCTTCTCCTACTAAGGATCTATATTAGATACGAATATGCCCCGAGTATAGTTCAGATACGGCTAGGATACATATCTAGGATTGGTATAACCTGGATACACATTGAATATATCATATGGTTAGGATATGTACTGCATGCAACTAAGATATGAACATGATACTTATCGAATATTGGCTGGTAGGGTTATTCCATGTTCCAATCATATCCTTAATAAATAACACCTAAAAATAGGGGAAAAAGCTAGAGGTCTGAAAAGTAAGAATCTAATGCTAAATTTCACTCTACTAATGCAAGTTTGAGTTGTAGTTTACCTCAATTATGAATAAGCTTTCTTGATGGGTGAATTCGAGTGTTTGAAAGGTGTGATTTAATGGCAATTTTTTTCCACTGTGGGCTGATTTTCACCATTGCTGGTCGAGTTCAAAGAGGACATTTGTTGTTTGCTAACTTTATTTGTTGTGGGTTTATTACAAAGAGGATCTTCTTCAGTGTGTTCATTTCTTCATCTCTCGCATATATTGTGCAATGTAATATATATATTGTGTTGTGTAAATTTATATGTAAACTATATATATATATATAACGTTATGTATTTTCATATACAATTTTATACATATATTTGTTATTTATTTATATCGTGTCTAGCCATCAAAAATCATGAATAAAATGAGCTTTCTGTTTCCTTTTTTCTTTTTTCACATGTGCACACACGATTTTTTTATATGTTGGATACCAGCTGTATTTTCACCAAATTATTCAAATAATTTGTTGTATCCATATTCGTAACCATGTCTGTATTGATGCAACTTCGAGAAGTAATAAAGGTTGCTACCAATTATCCATTAGTGGTTATCACGTGCCCCTCATGACACCTTTTGCTCAAAGCATGGGTATATGGGGTTATTTTTTGACGAAAGTCTTTGATTCCCGATTGGATTCTTCATGTGGAAATTGCTTCCTCTTAATGACGTACATGTTAATGGGTTCGGAGTGGAGATACCTAGTGCCTTTTTGTAACACAGAGGTTCCAAAACAAAGTGGCCTTAATCATCCAGTATTGGTAGGCGAGTGTGGGGCTATGGGCAAATCCAAATGCTTTTGAAGACATGAAACATGAAATACATCATGCAGTGATCCTTTGTTGGGAAGATCAAGGGCATGTGCAATTTCCCTTATTGTTTTTTACAAACTTGGTAAAGTCCATAAAAAAGGTTACTAATTTTGAACTACCTTTCCTTCTCAATGAGAGTTGTTTGTAACTTTGAAGGTGAATATAAACCTAATCATCTTACTTCAAAGTGGAGTTCTAATTGATGCTTGTGTGGTTGTTGTTTCAAGTGGTATTTTTCATGTTGAGTGTTATCCTTAAGGACTAACAGGGTGTCTGGAGATGCCTATAAAAGATC
This sequence comes from Larix kaempferi, assembly GCA_027924585.1. Lineage (NCBI taxonomy): Eukaryota > Viridiplantae > Streptophyta > Pinopsida > Pinales > Pinaceae > Larix > Larix kaempferi. The sequence continues at coordinate 17,516,195 of BSBM01000337.1, read as the reverse complement.
CTTGACCCCCTGTACTCTTAGAATTTGTGAGTGGTAGTCCTTAATTGGTGAATGGGATAAAGACATGATCCTTGGAGTGGTGTTATCCATACAACCATGTGGAATCTATTATTGTACCAATATTTGGTGAGGGGCCCATTTTACAAACGATGCCTACTTATCACTATCAAAGCTTTGGAGATAAACCTGAACACATGTATTCAGAAAATTTTTGTCACTGTCAATATGTTGGTGATAGGTTGTGCTGAGTGTCGAAAAACCAAAAAAGCTTTGTCCAAAAGTGTTTAATGAACTTGGGGTCTTTGTCACTAATAACTTGCATATGGCACCTTTGCAACCAATTAATTTAGAGTTTAGCCAGCTAACTTGCTTTGAAGGAAGGTACATGAGCAATAAATGGGCATATTTATTTTATCAAGTGTCTACAACTACAAAGACGACATTTTTCTTTGTTAAGTTTGGTAATCTGTAAGGAAATCCCCATGGATATATCTTCCCACATTTCACCGGGGATTGGGAGAGGTTGGATGAGCCCTATAGAAGCATTGTTTTAGATTTTCCTTTGACATGTGTCATGTTTTTTTGACAAATTTGTTGATGTCTGTCATGTTTTTGACAAATTTGAAGATGTCTTTTGTTAGCTCAGAGTAGTGAAAGGAATGCCAAACATTGCAATGTGTTTTGAGTATCGTTGCATGGACTGCTCTTGGCAAGGCATGGAATTTGTATATAGCAATATGTTTTAAAGTTTTAGTTGGTGAGCAAGTAGACATGGTTTCTGTACATATAAAAATTGTCTTGACGATGCCATGAGGGTTGTAAGTTATCAATTGGAAACAATAAGAAATGTTTGGTGTGGATTTCTTCTTGATCCTTTAGATTAGACTATTCATACCCATTTTGGAATGAAGGATATTGAATCCATTGAATACTCATATCCACCTGAATTGTAGGAATATCCACCTGAATTGTAGGAATATCGTGGCCATTTATAAACCCATCTTTGTTGTTAAAGAGAGACGTGTTATTGTCGTAGGAAATATTGAATGTTGTTATGATATGTTTTCATCATGAATTTATGGCCCATCAAGCACCATTTGACCAAAGCATGTGATATAGATAGCAAATCTTTGTCATATGTAGACTTGTTGCATTGATGCTCTTTTTATATTTTGACGTTTAAAGGCAATAAGATGAGCATCTTACATCAAGACAACTTTGATCTTTGTTCATGAGGCATCAAATTCACTTAGGAACAATGAGGAGAAGCTAGGGTTGTGAATGACTAGGGTGGATGTCTTGGTTTTTATGTAGTGTATAAATAGTTGTAAGCTTTGGGAGACCAAGAAAAGGCATCATTTTTAAGAGCTTTTGTAAGTAAAGCAATGAGTTAAGAATAATGGCGGGTTATTGATGGTAATAACTTCTGCCCCCCAAAACCCTCGAATCTTGGACATGGTTGTTGGTGGGTTATTTGTGTAGCAACATAGTTATGCTTAATGCTCATACTTCAACAATGCTTGTTGCACATGATCAACTTTGTGCCAACAACATCGATGATACCTTTGTGCTAGACATCCTGTACACTAGAAAGCTAGCTACATGAGTCAACAACTTGTGCCACTTCAATGACAACTCAATGTGCCACTTAAGCACCACACCACAACTTACAGGGAGCTTGTAGATGACATGTGCGTTGATCAACTTGGATGAATTTAATGGTTGTGTGCTCAAAGTAGTGGTCAAGTTGACCAAGTCATCGCATGCCATAGTTGACTTAAAAACTCGAAACGAGGGCAGTAATCACTCTTGTACGTTATGCCCAAGGTTGATTGTTAGATACTGTCTTGGATGACTAATTGATCACTCATATACTTCTTTCGATATGTATCATGTTGGTAGGTTTCTTTGTACATTGGATCTATTGTTCACTCCTCGCGTAATATACCCTTGGATATGTGTTAAGCTTTTGATCAAGATTGAGTCTTGATTACCTATTGATATGTAGAGTTTGAGTTTAATTGATCTAAATTGTATCTGATTTATGAGCTGATTGACTAAGTCTGTCTTAGGGTTTGAAGTTGGTTGGTTGTTGTTGTCCGTCAAGCTCTGCTTGACTATGTTGATTGTCAAATTGTGATAGTGGTTGTGATGTCATTGGACTAAGTATGATTGGGTGAGTTAAGTCATGGTTGTGTTGTAACTATACTATCCTGAGCCAATCTTGACCAAGCAAGAAAGCAGGTTTCCCATAGAGCAGTTGTGGTCAGGTATTTGATTAGATTGACACAGGTACATATTTGATTTGTCACAGGTTCAATTAAGCAGGATTAGCACAAGTTGCTATATGTGCAGTTGGTCTGACTCAGATTGGCTGAGTTGTATGAGTAGTTGGTTTGACCCAGGTTGTTTTGCTATACAGTTCGTTGAACTCAGATTTATTAACTCGAATGATGTGAACAACAGATTGATTTATGTAGACAGATTGATTGCTACAGCTAGATTAGACAGATTGATTGGTACAACTAGATTGCACAGATTGATTGTACAGGTTGATGAACAGTGTGGCACAGTTGTGATGAGCAGTGGTTAGTTAATGAGCAGTGAATAGTTGATGAGTAGTGAATGAGCAGTGACCAATTGATGACAGTGGTTAGTTGATGAGCAGTGACAATGGTTGAGCAGTGTGGTACAGGTGTTGGTTAATAGGTCTGCAGGATTAGTGCGGTTTTGATTCATATTAGTATCTATCTTCGTATCAGGGTGGTAGGACGGGGCAAGGAAATCTAGGGAGCTAAGACTTCCTTCAGGTTGTAGCTTGTAAACCAGGGGGTCGTAGCCTCCTTCTAGTTGTAGCTGGAGAATTAAAGTCTTTGTAACAAAGGGGGTTGTTGCCTCCTTCTAGTTGTTGCTGGTAAATCATTATTATAAAGGCTTCCGTGGTTTTTCCCCCAGGACTTGGGTTTCCACGTAAAAATCTTGTGTACTGTGTTTTGCTATGCTTCCTATGTGATGATGATATGATGAGCTGTAATTGTTAATAATGTTGGTGATATAATGATAATGTGATAATGCATTAATGAATGATGTATTGACAAAGTTGTTGATGATTGTTAAAGTTGAAAAAGTAATAAAAGCTATACACACTGTTCACCCCCCCCTCTCAGTGTGCTCGGTGTGTCCAACAAGCACCACACCACAACTTACAGGGAGCTTGTAGATGACATGTACGTTGATCAACTTGGATGAATTTAATGGTTGTGTGCTCAAAGTAGTGGTCAAGTTGACCAAGTCATCGCATGCCATAGTTGACTTAAAAACTTGAAACGAGGCAGTAATCACTCTTGTACGTTATGCCCAAGGTTGATTGTTAGATACTGTCTTGGATGACTAATTGATCACTCATATACTTCTTTAGATATGTATCATGTTGGTAGGTTTCTTCGTACATTGGATCTATTGTTCACTCCTCGTGTGCTTGTGGGGCTTACTCATAAAGTTGACCTCCTCAAGCAAGTACATATGCACAGGGTTTCTCGCAATGGTAAAACCTTAACTTAATTTTATACTCCATTATAATGGCAATATATTATGTAGGCTGAGCACATCTTGTGTGTATTTTCTTTGCTCGTCTTTGTTGATGCTCAATGGATTTTTATTCAATTTATCGACATTGTAAATTTGTAGATAATTCATATCTATTAATGTCATGCCTAGTTCATATAAGAGCTCTAAATATTTGAGATAATATTGTCATTTTAACATTAAGCTTGTTTATTGTTAACCTTGTCTACTTTGCACTCACATTGGTTTATATAAGATTGATTCGTTTCTCATTCATAGATATACTATGCACTCTATTATGACTATACCAAATGGTATTCTTTGCACAATCCATTCCTTGCATTACCGTTCAAAATGCTTATATAAACCATTGATAAATCCTCTAAGCTTTTGTTGACCACATTGCACTTCATTCTACTAGTCCTTTGATGTGTCTTGAAGATCATTGATCTAAGAGCATTTTGAATTGGTTGTCTTGCATGGATCCAGATTATTAGTATGAGAGAAAATATTTTGTCTTGTTCTCTTTCCAGTCATTGTAGGTTCTCTAATTGAGACTCAACAAATCCACTATAGTTGTATTCCAAGTGGGACAAGGGTAGAGTGCACGTAACACAGGCTTGATTTGACTCCCCTATCAGGCATTACTCCACACAACGTTTTTGAACATGGAAAGCACCACCAACTGTACTGGTTCCTATCAGCCCAAGCATCAATACCATTCAACCAAATATAAATGAAGAGTTCAAAAACAATGCAAGGAAATTTTCTACTAGTTTGTTGACTTATTCAACCAAATAATGCCTCAAAGTTGTGCTTGGTACATTTTGTGCAACTTGTTACAACTTGATATAGCTCCTAAGTGGAAAAGTCCTAATCCACTAGTGCTATCAAGTGCAACTTAAAAAGAGAAGCACCATTGTCACCTTAGTGCTCGACTTCCCTCTTTTAGGCCAACTCTCAAGGCCAATGGAGGCTTCCCTATAGGTTGATTGGATTCTAAGGTTTTGAGGAGAACTATGGGGGGAGGAAATCAACTTGATTTAGATGTGAAGTGTGAATTGTTGAGTTAATTTACCAAAGTAAGCATTCAATCACTTAAGATCTACAATAATCAACATATTAAGCACTTAGAAGATTTGGTCAACGATGTGCAATATATATATGTTGATTTTTGTACCTAGGAGGTGTTTTCCCTAGTGACTTTTGCCCAAGTCACTTAAGGGGGAAATAAAGTGACTCTTGCATTAAATGACTTGTGAAAAGCATTTAATGTGACTTTATAACTTAAAGTCACTTTTGGTAAAAATTTAAGTGAGTGAATTTAATTCTTTTTAAATATTAAATGTGAGCATTTAATCTCACCCATTCATCTTGGCTAATCTCAGCCATTGATTTGCATGGGCCCTCACTCACCTAGGGTTTTCATCAAAATGGAAAAGGGAGGCAAATTCAATTCACTTTTGAGAGAAGAGTGAAGAGAAGAGAGAGAGCTGAGAGGAGGCACGAATTTCGAGGAGCAGGTTCAAGGCATTTATGAACAACACAGAAATCGAGGCAACAACATTTATTTTAGCACATTTCCCAAGGACTGTACAATAGTGAGTGGGCTCGATTTTCAAGGACTGTATAGTAGGAGGTTGGCACTGTTTTCGAGGAGCGTACATGGCTCAGTTTTCGAGGCACCATACAATAGGAGGTTGGCACAATTTTCGAGGGCTGTACAACAACATTAATATTGTACTGTACAACACAGTTTACGAGGTGATTGCTGGACACATTTCCCGAGGTGGTGGGCATACAAATTGAGGACAGTACAACAACATTAATTGCTGTGTATCTTTACAGTAGATTGGGCACATTTCTCGAGGCACTTTTGGGCACTGTTTTTGAGGGTCGTACAACTCAGTTTTCGAGACAGTGTTGGCATAGAAATTGAGGCAACGATTGGACAGATTTCGAGGCTGGGATTTTCTGGTTGAGATAAGTAGTTTTTTCTTACTGAATATTATTGTACTGCAATATTGCTGAAGAAATAAAAATCTCTCTCTCTGACTGGTTTTCCCTGTGGGGGTTTTTCCAGGGCCATTGGCTAAATTTCTGAGTCTGAAATATTTTATGGCGTGCATGTGTATTTGATTTTGCTGCCTGTTAAAGTGTTTTTCAATGTGTTTAATTGTCTGAAAATTTTATAAATTATTTCCAGCAGCACGAGAAATTAAGTTGGGAATAAAACTATGAAAACTTGACATAAACCAGCAAGCTGATTTGAACACAGAAAATTTACATGGTATCAGAGCTTGGGGACAGAAAACATTAAAATTTGCAGACAGTCAAAAATTTTCAGAATTCAGTATTTTCTTCTGTTAGTGAACAACACCTTGTTGGGTTGACAGTAAGATGGATACAGGACAGGTTGGAGGATAGGCTAGATGGGACAGGAAACTTTGTGCCATGGAATGCTAGGATTTTGCTGATCTTGGAGGAAAATGAACTGTGGGAGGAGGTGGTAAGAAACACTACAACAAACCTTGTTCAAATTCCCGCTGCTATAGATGCAGTAGCATTATCAGCCTTCAACAAGGACTCTAAAGCTAGAAGAATAATTCTTGATGCAGTTAAAGACCATATCATTCCTCACATTTCAGGTAAAGTTAGGGCACATTTGATGTGGAGTGCCTTAACCAGTTTATACGAGAGCACTAATGAGAACCGGAAGATGGTTCTCAAGGAGAAACTGAAAAGTATAAAAATGAATGGTGGAGAGGGAGTGACATCTTACCTTACCAGGATATCTGTGGTTAGAGATGAGCTAGCAGCAGTTGGGGAGGTTAGCAGCAGTTGGGGAGGTGGTCACTGCTACTGAACTTGTACGGACAACAGTGAATGGGGCTTCCAACCCTTGGGGTGCATTTGTGCAGGCTATAATGGGTAGAGAGAACTTACCTTCATGGGAGAGACTGTGGGATGATTTTGTGTAGGAGATCAGGAGAGTTCTAGTACAGGGCAGTTCTTCACAGGGTAGGGAAGATGAGGAGAATGTGGATTTGACAGCAAAGGGCAAGAAGAAAAAGACTCTAGGGGGGGGGGGGCTTTGGTCTTAATTTTAATTAGTGTGCCAATTGCTTCTAGACTCTAGTTGATTAACTATTTAACATTGCTCATTTATCCATGATCCAAGAAGATAAAGTAAGTATCAAGAGCATGTGCAAACAGAGGATAAATGAAAGTAGGCTTTGCATAAATAAAATTCCAGAAATCTTAGTGACAATTATATGAGATATAGCATTTAAAATTTAACCATTTACCAAGAAATTTTCCAGAATTGACAAGTGTGATGAACAATTTCTATTCATATGTTGAATATCCAAAATAGATAGGATAGATAACATAAATCCATATAGGATAAAGTATAATTGAATAATGAATAATGAGATGATGATTAACAATACAATGAGTGTGCCATATATATAAATCCTAAAGGCACCTTGGTGACTGTTCACGAAGGGTTTCCCATTGCATCCCTTAGTCATCTTTAGTTACTAGTGTTTGCTAATTAATTATTATTATTTATTAATGTTGAGTATTTATGATTTATTTAATCTTTAGGTTTGTTACATTTCCTTCCCCTTACAAATGCTTTGTCCTCGAAGCATAATTCGTTGGAACTTGGAAGTCTTATCACTCGTTCTTTCTCATAATGTCTTCTCATGATCTTCTGTGTTGGTAGCTGCGACATTTGACGAAACACGATGATATGATTTGTGAAGCATTGAACAAAATTGTTTTATTGTTCTTGGATCAGGCACCCCAATTTGACCTTCAGTGGTACTGGGCACTCATGGTTTCCTTGGACAAAACCTAATGTATTTTGATTCCCAATATGACTTTAACTCTTGCATGGTCCAACTATTTTTGTATTTAGATTCTTTGGAATATAAAGCATTTGTGGTTGTTTAGATTGATGTTGATAGACCAACTGGTTGAAGCGACGACTTATGTGATTAGGGTGACGATAAGGCCTCTTTGTAGCACGATTATTTCTCATTCTTGTAGTGTTTTCCTGATTCACCTTTGGTATTAAGTCCTCTTCATATGCCTGAGTCGCTTTGTTGATCACTGGATTTCTATTGGTGAGTGCACTTGGATTTTCCATTGTTTGTACTTAGACATCTAAAGATATCCTTACTTCAACTAGATTTGCATTGTTATATGTTGTGATGTTGACTGGATTTGTATTGGTTCCTTTGTCCATGACTTAGGTTTTTACGTTCGACAATTCCTCTAGTTCCATAGGTTCAGTCATTGTTTCTTTATTAATCAATGCTTCATTTTTAGTATGTTGCCGTAACTTGTTTTGTAGTGACTTTTTGTCATTTTTTAACTTATTAATCTCTGCGATCAAATTTTGACTATGATTCTTAAGGTGAGAATTTTTTTTTTGTCTTTATTAGTAACAACCTTATCAATTTTTTTTATTACGTCGAGCAATCCAGGTAGGCTCACTCGAATGGGTCACATCCAGTCGAATCCATGCCTAAGAGCCTAACCTCGACGAGCCCAGAGGATTGAACCCACAACCTCATGACAGAGGGCCAACAATTTGGTATCTCTTGATAGGAATAATTCCTTTGACTTGGACTATAATAATATCTTGGACTAAACGAAATAATTTTTTAATGCAAGGTTTTGATTTCTTTTGTTTAATAATAGAATATAATTTGCTAGTTTTCTTCTGTTTAAAAATAAGTTGGACATAGTCCATCCTTGAGCCTACATAATGTGATCCCTTTTATTTTCTTTTTTCCATTTTTACATTTCATTTATATTTCGTTTAGCCCTTTCATTGACATAGTCCCTTTTTGCTTTGGATTTGGCTTTGATACCTTAGACAAGCGAACCTGCATTTTTTGCAAGGGGAGTATCTCCCATAACTTTCCATTTGTGTTTGCATTTATTTTATCAACTAATCCTTTCTTTGGAGAGTTCAAGACTCTTTTAGCTTTATTTGAGGCATTCATACATTGGAATAGTAATGATGCCGTAGGCTATTACTTATTACTAATGACAAATCATTTGCAAAGGGGAAAGTGAAAGGGATGGGTGAATTGGTTAGCGAAATGAAAAATGGCTAGGTAAAAAGATATGAAATGGATGAAATCACTTGACTTAGTTCACCAAGGTACAAATCAACCTTCATACTAATTCACACTTATTAAGCATGAAGAATAACACCAAGGTTAGATTAAGTAACGAGCAATAATTTCAAGTATATGAGTCCATTATAGAAGTATACATGTAACATCCCATGCCAACATACCGTCCTACTAGAAAACATGCTAAGAGTAAATGAGGGTTAGAGATATCACAACACTAGAGGACCAGGCACTATCTCTAACTAGGCACATCAAAGCACATGGACCATTTCACAAAGCTTAAGGAAATCTAACCACTGATCTATGGTGAAGCCACAGATCTCATCTCAGGAACAACCGATCAAAATTGACCCTTGTTGAAAGAGGTGTAACACAACCCAATCAGGACCGTTAAGGGACCCAAATGCATTTTAATGTGAAGCTCCATTATGACATTCCTATTTTGAAGGCATGGTTGATGCAAAGGGTCTTGATGATTGGTTATGTGCATTTCATGCTTGTTTCTTCATTGATAACACTAGTGACGTTGACAAGAACAAGCTTGCAACTATGAAGATGCCTTTGACTACATGAGGTTGGCAGTGTTCCCACAGCAAAGATTTAAAATGACGTGGTGAGCCTAAGAAAATCATTGTGACTTGGGGAAATTTTGTGAAGACTCTACATAAGAAAATCATCCACTAAAGCACCACCATAAGATCACTATATGCGATGGCAACAATTGTTTCAACATTATGATCAGTTTGTCCATGAATACATGTACAAGTTCCATGATCTTAGGGATTGCATAGACATCAAAGAAACTTATTTCAACTTAATCCCCCAGTATCATAGTAGATTACTTACTACATTGAATCTAAACATGATTCACCTATTGTGAACTCTCTTGGGGATGCTCACAAGTTCATGTAGAAGATTGAGGATAAATTCCTCATCAAGAACCATAATAGTGCCCTTGGAGACCAACTGAAAGGCAAATTCAACAACCAACATTGCTTTGCACTGAAGAATAACCATTAGTGTTGCAAGGACAACATTGTGCGTAGAAATAATATGCCTAGAGAAAAGAAAACTGCACAAGTCAATGGCATTGGAAGCAACAAAAGAAAATGATAAGTGATGTGACTTTCACAAGTCGACATCACACTGCAATGATGAGTCTCATGCCCTCAACTTCAAGTCCCTTTTGTTGCGTGTTTCATCCATTGTTCCACCATGTTTTTGTTATGTGGGCGCAGGGAAACATATGAGCGACCTATGTAGAAGTTTCCCTCAAATTTTAGGAAATGTCAAAGGGGATGTCGGGGTCTTCAACACAGGGACCTTGCTAGAAATACTACAAATTTTATATTGGAATACATAAAAAATGAAAGTTGGAGCATAAGTCATTAAAACCTTTAATTCTATAATCTAAATATTAATACAAGTTTACAACATACATCAAGTGAATAAAATGAAATAAAACAATACGTAAGCTATAACGGATAAAACAAAATTGGAAATACAACCATATTGAACAACAAAATGAAATTGAGGCTAGAGAGAAGGGAAATAGTGGAAAACATGGTCCTTTATCATTTAATTTTTTATTTATTGGTCAAAAACAGTCAAAGGAAACGTGGGGACCGTTTTTAGGAGGGAAACATTTCCCTTTTTCCTGGAAACATCCCTTTCTGTATTTATTTGAGTTTCCTTCAAACGGGGATGTGGTTGGACGTTTCCAATGGAGTTTTCAAGTTTTTGAGATGTGAGGGCTGTGGAAGCGTGTTTCCTACCTTTGGGGACGTGTCCCCGTGTAACATTGGTTTCATCTAATCCTCTCTTGCAAGATTGAGGGAAGTAGATTTTGCATCTTCAAAAGTTGAATCCTTCCATGCATTTTCCCTCATTGTTCATAGAGAATTGGGGCAACCTCAGATTGTTGACATGCGGGAAGAAATACATCCACCTTTCTACTCTTAGATGTGCATTCATAAACTAGCACCTCATTTCATTGCGGATAATGGGAGCTAGAAGAATTTGATCTTCACAACCACTATTTGACAAGTCAAGTTGACATTCGGTCCATACCTACAACCATCACAACATTGTTAGGATCAACTTGGGGTAAGGAATTGTGTGTCACATGATAGTGTAGGTTCTAGTGCACGTGTTACCCATGGAAGGTCAAAGTCCATTATGACATAGCGACACTAGTCATTTATGATGTATTGTTTGGAGGTCAACTTTGTTTATGATTCCAAACCTCAGAGTAATTTTCTCAACCTCAAGGATGCATTGTCTTGCACAATGTTTTAAAACATGGGCTCAGGATTGATCAAGGGTCAACTCGATTTCGACTCGAATTCGGCTTTGCTCAGGCTGGTTTGAATTTTATGATTCGGTTTACTAAAATATACATTAAAAATTATGTTTTAAAGAGTCCAAACCATTAGAGACGAAATATGCAAAGTTTGCTCATGTATATATTATGTAAGGATGAATATACCAAAATGGTATCAAGCACGATACATATTTGAAAAAAATACATAATATTATGTAAGGGTGAATATACCAAAATGGTATCAAGTACGATACATATTTGAAAAAAATACATAATTAACAAAGCTCTAAATGGCCTCTAGAATCCAAAACATAGTGTGCTACAGGTTACTAGCCTACTACATATCACTGATCAACATGATCAATCATTAAACCCATCACCACTGTTGGAAATGCGGTCCTTGACATGGAACTACAGGTCCATCCTCTGGCATGTCTATTTTTTAGCAAGTCTATATTTCGCAAGTGGCATGCAACCAAAGAGTAGGGTGACATTTGGTGTCTTCTGATGGTTTAGTGGACTTGTTTTTGGTTCGATGCGATTCAATTAATTGGGATTTTGAAAACTGCTGAGTATGCTGAATTTTGGATGGGATGTATACCTCGATAGTGTTGTTCTGTCGACATTGATCTGGTCTTTGGAGCTTTGTTTCCCAATGAACCCTTGTAGCGTAGATCGTTGCTAGAGAAAGAAGAATTTCAATGTGAGATTTAAAACCTCCTATAGAAGGGATATATCATGCTAAGTGCTTCACCTGTAAATTTCATTGTAGAAGCCCCATTGTATTCACATCAGGGTAAGATGGTACTTGATTCTTTGCATTGATTATCACATTCTTAATAAAATTACAATTAAGAACATGTACCCAATCCCTTGCATTAAATACCTCCTAGGCACTTTGAAGGGATCAATGTACTTTACCAAGATTGACTTGAAGTTCGGGTATGATTAGGTTCTATTCGCCCTTTAAGATGTTTAGAAGATAACACTTAAAAGCAAAAGATGGGCTATATGGGTACCGTAGATTGTTGCTAGAGAAAGAAAAATTTCAATGTGTGATTCAAATACTCCTATAGAAGGGATATATCATGCTAAGTGCTTCACCTGTAAATTTCATTGTAGAAGCCCCATTGTACTCACACCAGAGTAAGATGGTACTTGATTCTTTGCATTGATTATCACATTCTTAATAAAATTACAATTAAGAACATGTACCCAATCCCTTGCATTAAAGACCTCCTAGGCACTTTGAAGGGATCAATGTACTTTGCTGAGATTGACTTGAAGTTCGGGTATGATTAGGTTCTATTCGACCTTTAAGATGTTTAGAAGATAACATTTAAAGCAAAAGATGTGCTATATGGGTATTTTGTGATGCAATGCCTTTCAACTTAAGCAACATGCCAACAACCTTCATGCACTTGATTGATGATGTCCCGTGCCCATTAATAAATAAATTTGTCATGGTCTATCTCGATGATGTATTTGCCTTCAACAAAACATGGGATGAACACTGTTAGCATGGTGCACAAGTCATTCAATGTCTACCAACAATGACACCTTACAAGTGTGGAGAAATGCAAGGACAAGGGACATATTAGGCCAAGTTCTCATTGTAGAAGTCCCATTATACTCACATTGAAGAAAGATGGTTCTTGGCGTCTCTTGAATTGATTTTTACACTCTCAATAAGATTACAATCAAGAACATGTACCCAATTTTGCACACTAAAGATCTCCTAGACACATTGAAGGGATCTAAGTTCTTTACCAAGATTGCCTTGAAGAGTCGTGGTGCAATTAGGTTCTAGTCAACCTTTAATATATTTGGAAGAGCACATTCAGTGTAAAAGATCGACTATTTGGTTTAAAAAATAGTGAACAATGTGCTTACTAATGGCTTACTTGAACAATTTGCTACTCAATTAGATGATTTGCGCTTTACCAGCTATAACTATTGCAGGTATTTTATCAGTTTAAGTTGGACCATGCTCTACAACTTCCTATGTGTTTGGACAAACTACATAAGGCGTAAAGTCAGAATGTGTGCTATGGGAGAAGCCCAAGATGGAACACTTGTAAATATTCTTTAAGCTGAGAAAGCTTTGCAACCTGTTAATGCTGGTTGGGGTAGACAAGCCATAGACTCATAGATAACTTCTATCCTATATGGTTTCATGTGCAGGCTTGTCTCATCAACAGAGTAGCTAAGAAACCATACACCTTATAATGGCAGTTTCTGGATTCACCGTGTAAAGGAGTTTACGTTGATGTTTTGGACCTGCGATATGCGGCCCTTCCCCAGGACCAAAGAGAAAGGAAAATAAAGCTCAAGAACACATAAGCAAGATAGCTGAGTATAGATACTCACCTCACTAATAAATAAACAAACACCTACGTCAAACCAAAAAGAAAGGAGAATCATCTGCTTGCGAAGGAATAAATAATCTAAACTAAATGCCAAACTATTTTACAAATTTAAAATTTAAAAGTTAAAATTAAAATTAATAAATCCTAGTAATAAATAAACTAAAGAATAGAAAGAAAAAACCAATGATAAAAATTTGTATTAACAAGAACTTGCCAAGGAATAAATATTCTGAGCTGAATGCCAAACAATCTAAAAATGATAATTATAGTGCCATATGCATGTTTCATGGGAGATGTGCATTTCTCCATATTGGCGAGTCTTTGTTGGCTCAAAGACTGAATGATTTGTGCAACATATTGAAGATGTTCATCCTGTGTTCTGTTGAAGACAAGTACATCATTGACATAGACTGCAGAATATTTCTGTGTGAATGTGAATACAGCATCATTCATCAAAGTGCATGAACCTTGTTGGCATTGTCGTTGGTTAAGTCAAAAGGCATCACATCTCAAGGAACTCATATAGCCCATCTTTTGCTTTGAATGTGTTCTTCCATGTATAATAAAGGTTGACTAGAACCTAATCACACCCAGACTTTTCAGGGTAATCTTGGTAAAGAACATGGATCCCTTCAATGTGTCTAGGAGGTCTTTAATGCGCAAAATTGGGTACACGTTATTGATTGTAATATTATTGAGAGCGTGATAATCAATACAAAAGATCCCACATTTAGCTCTCCTAACATTCGGCGTCGAATGGAATCAAATCCTTCCTATATACTTGTTTCATCATAAAAAATCAGATTCTAAAATATGAAGTAAAGACAACCTTCTGTTAGGAAAAACAGCCCAAGTACATAAACATAATCAACTCTGAATTAAGGGTCCTCAAGTGGAAAATAAAGTCACTCTTCAGACCTCTTATTCTGGAAAATGAACTTTATAACAGCAGCAAAATTTCCAGCAAAGAAAAGAGGAAACCGAGATACAGTTATAGCCTTACCATTCCTTACCATTGATAATTGCAGCCCTGAATATTTCCGCAATGAAGCTCCAAACCTGCACAAGATATCTACAACTATAGCTCAATGGTGTAGAGATATCTCCACATTTAAAACACAATTTGCAAGTGAGGGGAAGGCTTCCTTTTATAGGCTTCTTCCTCAATAACTTTTTAATACATGATCCTCTAGAAAGTTCTGGAAACCTCTTCTCCTCAAAGGAATTCTCTAGAAGGTTATGGATTTTTCAAGAAACAATAATAAAACATACATAAGATCTAAAAGTCTCTTTGAACTATGGTGCTCCCCCTATTAGTGCTAGATACATTGAATTAGAAACTCTATAGACTTCATTTGTCTTCTTCTTACTTGTAGCAGTAGAGTCTAAGAGGGTTCTTTTAACATTTTGTTTTCATGAAAACAGTAGAAATCCCAAAGGTATTAGTCTCATCTAGATACTTCCATGTAGAGTGCTCCTTGAAAATGATTTTTCCTCTTGGTAAATGAGGTGGAACGCTCCTCAAAATTTGCCTTCCATCCTTGCCATGTGTGGGCCATAACAACAAAAGTTCTTCAATTTATGGAGTGCTCCTTATAGGACGGGCTCCTTGACCTTGAATCACGTGCTCATGTGTTAGGACATTCTCTTCATGCTTCCAAATATGCAATTATTGCCTTAGGGAGTTTAAACATGCCTCAGAAGTATTCTCAATGTGAAAACATGCATGAACATATGTAGATATGTCTGTCCAAGGCAAGATCATCCATCAGAGACAAGAAAGATCCTCCACTAACTTCAGCGCTCAGGATCTCATGAATATGTAAGTGGTAAAAGGACTGATTCTACTCACACTATCTTAATATTGAGGAAACCATACAAAAACAGTGACTAGAATTCAAGGAGGACTTAAGGACAATTATAGTGCAGGTCCTGATCCCAAGGAGGTCACCATCTTTGTTATCCACATGTAAAATATGCATATATTAACCAATTAAGTTTCACAGATATGCTTTAAAATTAGTGATTAAAACCATCGTTATCAAAACTGGACCAGTCATCAAACCGGCCGACCCCAGGAACCGGAACTGGACAAAAACCAGAAAAAAATTGGACCACAAAACCGGTCAACCAAATTATACATAAAATATTCAAAAATTGAAAAAAAAATAATTCATGTGCATACATCAGAATTCAAACCATTATACACAAATATGCAAAGTTTCTAATGTATATAACAAGTAAGAGTGCATACAACCAAAATAGCACCTAGTGCAATCCATATTTGAACCAAAGTACATCAATAAATAGGCTAAAAACTAGGGATTCTTCAAAAACTTGTTTTGACGCCACCAACATCAATCTGAATGATCAGCACCACCAACATCAAGGTACATAGAGGGGTTGATGTGTTTGATTAAATGCCAATCCCATACCCTCATACATGATAGAATCCAGTGGAAACATTGCAATCCTGAAATCCTAAAAACTGTTAAGCCTGTTGAATTCTCAATGGGATAAAAAATTCTACTTTTTGAATTTGAAGTCCGATGAAGTTGGAACCACTCTCAAACATCCTGAAACATTTAATGATAATATTAGAAATTTAAGCAAAATGATAGAAAATGAAAGATAATTAGAATACCACTTTTACTTTAGCACCCCTGTACGTCCTGTACAGAACCAGCCAGTTTTGAACAGGGAGGCCATTTCCGGTTTGGTACTCCGGTTCAGACCGGGAAGGCTTGTAAACTGGTCAGACCAGCCGGTTTTGCCAAAACTGGTCCGGTTCTGATAACACTAATTAAAACACAGAAATAGTATACCTTATTCAGAGGATGATATGATTTCCCACAAACAAGAAACCTAGAGAGTATTCCTGAATCCTGCTGTCACAAGCAATGTCAGGCCCTCGCAGTCAGAAATTCAGATGGAATTTAATCAGATAACATTCGACATAAGAGTTTTGGTATACGTCACTATCATCTCCCATGTCTTCTTCTCCATTTGCTTCTCTTTTAAGGAGTTTAGAGGGAAGTGTGTAGGTAGAGACTTCTGAATTAGTAAATACAAATTAGACAATAATAGCCTTCTATGATATAATAAGTAAATGGGGCAAATGTACTATGGCAAGGGGGAATAGAGGACTCATAGTTAGACTTAAAGTTAACTCATGGGCCCACCACACATATCAAACATATGGGTGAACTAGAAAACTAAGGTTTTCATTTAGGTTGTTAGGTTGTGACTTTCTGTAACCTTTGGCATACACTTCTTGTAAATCCATTTATAGGTAAAATGCTGTCCATGTAACTCCATGATATGATATAGCAATACTCCCAACAGAATCATCTCAAAATAAAAGTATATCTTGAACAGTAGCCTGAGACAAATAATTATGTTTTACATAACATATTATGATACAGTGCTGCTGAAATGATTAAACAATGAATGAATACCATCAAAACAGATTGCTGCCTATAAGCTCATGAAAACCTAATGGCAAAATCTTTAACAACAATATATATATATATATATATATATATATATATATCATTACAACGTCAGCTATGTCTACCATGCAAAGTTTAGCCCATACATGCCACCATCTGTTACAAGAAATATTATAAACAATCCATAGAGAAAAATTGTTGTGGAGACACGTAATCATAGCCACTAATGTTTGCATTTCTCCATTGTTTAAAAAAAGCCAAATAAACAGAAACCTCATCTTTAAGTACATCAAAGAGCTAGCAGATTTTCCCTAATCTCTATGAAAGGCAAAGAACTCATGTACCATAGAATTCACCAGAAGTCATCTCAGAATGAGGTGGAGCAACTAATATCTAATCAACAAAATTAGTGGAAGGACAAGAAACAACAGGTTGCTCAAGAGACTGCTGAAGTGTGAACATTTTTAGCGATGTTAACATTAAGCTAAGGATCAGAGGTATTTACAAATTAACATCAGGACTAGCAAAAAACATCAAATTAAGCAGGAACAACATTAGCAGAGGGAGGAATAGGAGGCATAACAACATGTTTGGGCTGCTGAGGGAGAATGTCATTCATGGAAGGCTTAGTACTATTAGAAGCAACATCCCAAGCAACTAGTCAAAATGGAGAACAAGTCAAGGAATTACACCAACCATCACGACGCACAGGAGAATTAGCTTCCCATACCACATTTGCATTCAGAGGATTAGGAAGCTTAATGATACTTGGATGAGGGTGGAAAATGGGAAATGATAGCAGAAGTAGAAGATTTGAATCAGGATAATTACCCATGTACAAATGGCCTCTTCTGGCTAGGCAGGCCAATTCCTCTGAATCACCATCAAATTGCACACAAAGACTTCTTCTCTTTCTAACTCTATCTCACCAAAAATTATTTGGTCTTTGGCCATTTCCTCTGCCATTACCACGATGTGGTGTATGTGCACTCCCATCTTCAAAACTCAAAATGCAGTAGACATAAATATTCAGTATTGGCAATCATCCTTGCGTCATCGTTAAATTAACTCTGCATCTAAGTTTGTAAAACATTGAACAAATGAACCGACTCATTATGTGACTAGAGAACAAAATGCAGCTGGGTGAAAACTAAGCATGTGTAGAAAGAGAAGACAACACAAAGTTAATATATGCCAGCAGATTAGACTGCTCAAAACAGATTTGGGCATCACAAGACACCTTGTTGGCATGCAAGTTCTTTAATCACATCCATTTAATTCCAAACAGAGGGTGAATTATTGAGCAACTTATCTCTTGATTCAAATATTTCCCCAAGTTGCCACTGTTTCCAAACTGTTAATCAAAGCCTTCAAAATCAAGAGCTTGCATGAATATCAGTTGAATACATCAAGGCATGTGACATTCAATTGGAAGGTGCCTTCAACTTTAAAGCTTCAAGCACGAAATAAAGAACAATATATTTATGTTATCAATCAACCAAAATTTTTGACAACGAAACCATATTCATTTGCTACCTCAAATTTTCACCAATCTGAAACTGAATCATTATATTTTAAAATCATACTTAGAAAGCTGAACCTTGATTTTATGCTTGAATTGAGACACGAGAAATTTCATATTTTCAATTTAAACTGTTGAAAATGAAATGACAGAAAAAGACGTAACTTCACAAACAACAACATTACAGCTTGTGCATCAAAATTTACTGGCTGTCCATTGACTATACTAAAAAACACTGCAATGTTGGGTGAGCGAAATATTCAAGTTGCCATATATAATTCAACAACTCATATTTACTTTAACAAGTAACCTCTTGCATTTGGTGTATGGCCACAAACTTTAAGCAATTGATATAAACAATTATATTTTCATCAAGTTGGATAAACTAAACAACAAAGTGCTATTTGTTTTCAAAAGTTATCCAATAGTTATGTTGCAAGAATGACTTCATAATTTGAAACTATAACTCTAAACAAAGAGTAAAGCCAATCTTAAGAGTATCATTTAATTTCAAATCTTTGTTGAGATCCACAATAGAGAGAAGGATAAATGGATCCACCAACAGATCCTACCAGCCACAATGAGAGAGAGAGAGAGAGAGAGAAAGAAGCATTGAACAAAACCCTTGAACAAGTGGGGTAACAAATGATTCATGAGGTGTGCATTTATACACAAATTACGGGGTGGGGCACCTTCTACCAAAAGTGGGTTATGGGCCAACATAAATGCCTTGGTTTTGGCCACCTCGAATAATATAAAATAAAGTTGACTAGGTTGGATATTAAGCCATAACTTAGTAATACAATAATGAGGGTGCTTAGCTATAATAGCAAGTAACCACAAGTTAACATTGTTGTCATTGCAACAATCACGATCTTTGATGCTATCAAATTTACTAAGTTACAAGCATTAAATTCAACAGGGCAATGGTAAGGTGTAAAATGCGCAGTGCATAGGTTTCAAGAAAAATTGTTCTTCTTATTAACTATTTTTTCAATGGCCATAGAATATAACAAATCAACAATCACCATTCTTTAAGTCTTTAGCGAGATAACAATGAACATAATCGGTAGGATGATGGGTAGAGCTCATTGGGGTTAAAATCAAAATCATATACAATGCATAACTCAAAAATCAATTGCTTCTAACCATGTTTGGCAAACAAAGGTAGCACATGTAATGTTTAAGTCTCAAAGTGACATGTGAGTCCATGCTAAGTCGAAATAGTATAACTAAATACATCTAGCTCCAATAATTTGAACTAAAAGATACAACCCAACCGAATAATGGATACATTGGTGAGGATTGAGGAGTTTTTCATTGGTGGCCAAGGTTCAATTTTTGTGAAGGCGTTTGGTTTGTGAGGCTGCCATGGGGGCACTTAGAGGTAGTGGTTGAACATGTGAGGCTTCCTTTTCACTCCCCATGCCCATGTAAGTGGATCAAATCCCATCCTCTTGTCATTGTTAATGGAAAGACAATAATTAATTAGACTATGACTAAAATTTCCCAAAGGGGTTGGGCCCATTGATGAGGAATGACCAAGGTTTAGTTACTGTGAGGGTGTCTAACTCTTGATGTTGCCATGGGAGTACTCAGAGGTAGTGGTCGAATGCATGAGGCTTGCATTACACTCCCTGTGTACATATGAGTGTATCGAAGCCCAATGTCTTGTCGTCCTCAAGTCCAAACATGAAACAACTATTTTGGTTGGCAATTTTTTTTCCCAAGCGGGGTGGATCATTGGTGAGGAAAGAGGAGTTATTCAATTGTGACCAAGGTTAAATTCCTGTGATGGAATCCAACGCTTGAGGTTGCCATGGGGCCACTAAGAGGTAGTGGCTAAATGTGTGAGGCTTGCATTGCAGTGCTTGTGCACAAATAAGTGGATCAAATTCCACTCTCTTGTCATCTTTAAGACTATACACTAACCATTTCAACTACAACCAAACTTTTATCCCAAAGAGTTTGGATCCATTGATGAGAACTTAGGGGCTTTTCATCAATGACCAAGGTTTAATTCTTGTCAAGTTGCTCGATCCTTGAGGTTTCCATGGGGGCACTAGGATGTAATGGTTGAAGTGTGAGGCTTGCATTGCATTCCTTGCACATAAATAAGTGGATCACATCCCAACGTATTGTCATTCTCAAGTCCAGACACTAATTGTTTTGTCTACAAACAAAACTTTAGCCAAAGGGGTTAGATCCATTGGTGAGGAATGGGGAATTTTTAATTAGTGATGAAGGTTCAATTCTTATGAGGGTGGTTGTCCTCTCGATTTGCCATGGGGCCACATACAGGTAGCGGTCGAACATGTGAGGCTTGCATTGCACTCCTTGTACACATAAGTGGATCAAAATCCACACTCTTACCCTTAAAAATGGACACTAATTGTTTTTGCTACAACCAAAATTTTTAAGTCCAAAGGGGTAGGATCCATTGGTGGGGAATGGGGATTTTTTCATAGTCGACTGTTACAATTTGATTTAGCTCTTGAGTGGAAAAGTCTCAACCCACTAGTGCTAACAAAGAACAACATCTGAAGAAAGCACACCATTGTCACCTCAGTGCTAACTTCTCTCTCTTTTGACCAGCTCTCAAGGTCAAGGGGTCTTCCTCAGGGTTGATTGAGTGGTTCCTAATGAAGAGAGTGAGGAAGGAATTGATTTTAACTCAATCAAATGTGTGCATGAATTGCCCAAATGTAGTTAATTCTCCAAAGAGTGCTTGAATATACAAGATTGTTAAAGTTTCAAGTAAACCAAACACTTTGCAATGGAAATATTCAAGGGATTAAAAGATATTAACTTGAACATAAAAATTCATCAACATCAATGGTTCTCAATTCTAGAAATTAAAGGAAGTGCAAGGAAATGCAGAAAAAGTAAACTCACAATGACTTGTCACTTAAAGTGGTTAATGAGTGGGTTTAAAAGATATTAACTTGAACATAAAAAATCATCAACATCAATGATTCCCAATTCTAGAAATTAAAGGAAATGCAGAAAAAGTAAGCTCACAATGATTTGTCACTTAAAGTGGTTAATGAGTGGGTTTATTTGCTGCAAAGTAATAAACTTGTCCAGAACTGAAAAACAAGTTAGCTAATGAATATTGTTAAAGCACAAGATTTAGCCCAAGGTGAGGCCTTGCTTGAGAAAAATTCTGGAGCAAGGTGTCTTTCAAGAATATTAAATTAGTGAGATTTAGATCCTCTTAGTGGAAATTCCAGATTTATTAAAATGATCAGAATCACTTCGTCAAATGTGGATTTGAGCTCATTAACTTATAACAAATGCTTCAATAAAAGTGTAGACAACTTAGACAACATTTGTTTATTGATTCATAATTTATTATCCAAGTGTATGAAGTAGCATCCCGAGATTGTGCAAATGAAAGATATTGTAAATATGTGAAATTTGTACAAGTATTTCCAGAATAATTAAAATGAGTGAATCACTTAGTTAAGGTGAATATACTTGGCTTGGAACAATGAATAATAATCCAACCAGTAAACCAGATGAATCGTTCATAAAAGATTTTGTTTCCAAGATAATTTCTGTTATATGAAAAGGAAAGATAACTAAAAGAAATCACGATTTCACCATAATTCACTTAGCAAAAAAATTAAATGTGAATTCTGAAAATCAAAGAGTGCTAATAGCCCCTAAAAATTCCTGAATTATACAAGTTAAACTCACAGTGAAGTTCTAGAATTACTTTGAATTGAAAATGAACAAAATAACCACTAAAATTTGCCTAAAAGATTAATGAAATAATCTAGGCTTTTAATGTGATTAATTTAGTACAAAACCTAGTCAAAATTATGATTTTATAAAGTATTAGGGACATATTTAATTCTGTTTACTTGCTGTTAGGTAAATTATGCAGAACATAAATAAATCTAAACAAAACAAGCCTAAAAATTGATTACAAAAGGTTATACTTTAGCTAGGCCTGATGGCTCTAAAATCTGGAAAATAAAATCAGCCTTGTAGTATTCAGATTTCTAGCTAACAAAACATAAAATAAAAGAGAAGGTTTGTCTTTTAATGGTTGGTTAGATTGAAAATGACAAGTGCCTGAATCCTTGGGCTCATGGGGTCTTAGAGATTGTCCTCCTTGGGCTTAGTTTGATATTACTTGAAGTAGGAATACATGTAAAAGACATGACAATTCCATCCCAAGCCTTCTGGGTTTGATGCAAAATCCTTTCAAGGAAGGGTTACCCTATAGGCATACACCTTCAACAACTAGATCTAGCATATACCCTAGCTATACTTCCTTGAACTTGTAAGACTCTTAAATATGCCACCTACAAGCAAGATAGCAAAACTAAAGCATATATCAAGTAAAGGGATTTTCTTACACTCAGAATCAATGGAGCAAATTTACTCATCTATGAACTAGATCTAGAAATTTGACTGTGGAAAAATAAATATGTTACCTCAAGGTTTGCTTCACCAAGGATGCCTCACTGTTGGAGGAGCCTAGGCGACTAGGTTCTCCGTCGATTGTGGTCGGCCCAAAGCAGTCGATCGGTTAGTCGACTGACTGGGTAGTTGTAACTGAATAATTGTATGTAATCCATATAAATAGGATGTAGAGCCAACAATAGAATAGATCTCTGCACTGATACTGTACTCTACTTTGGTCTCATTAATATAAAGCTTGTTGCTGCTGTCCCACTTACTCTCTTATATATGATTGTATGATGTGTGTGTGTATGTAACTCTTTCTCTATACTTGTATAATGTACTACTGGTAACTGATGCAATTCCCTACACTACAACATTGGTTCCGTTGCCGGTAGTACACATCATGAAGAAATGAGAAAGATGCATAAATGCTAATAGAGAGAAATCCGGGAGTGGTGGGACAAGAAAGTAGCAAGCTATATTCAAAATTATGCACGACGGAACAAGTTGACATTAGCGCAGGCAAGGCATATGTCCCTAAAAAAACCCAAATTCGTTTACAGTTTGGGTTGGGGTTCGCGGTCACAAATTTGCAGGTTCTAAGTTTCTAACGGTATAGTATTCCGAGTTTTCGTCTGGACGACAATGGGTGTACAGGACATTTAAACGAAACGTTTACACGGAAGCCGCGACTAATCCTTTGTCTGGATGGTGTATCGCCGTGCTTTCATGTCTATGCCGGTGTGACGCCGGGTATTCCGGTGAGTTATCAATGGGCCACAACTGTGCGGACGAGGTCTTCAAGCAACCAATGCCAAGTTCGACTCTTTGTTTGTGGCTTGTGCCAATGTGCCTGATGGGTATTCGATGTCTAGGCTACATTTAATTTATTAAAAGCTATTGAATGGAGCTATGTTAATTAATAATTAATAATTTGTGTAAAGTTAAAATGTATATATATCAAATGAATAAGTTATAGACTAAGTTGCACGAAACGGGGAAACGGGAACGCGTTGGAAATGGGACCCCCCAAAATTTAGGAAATGGGGAAACGCGATATATATATATATATATGACATTTAAAAAATTGAATGTGAAATCTAAAATGATTTACAGATTAAATCCAAGATTCCAACACAATTAGAAATCAGTGACATAGTTAGTCATACAATGATACATGTAACATCACATCACATTTTAATAGTATTATCCAAAAACAACACATACTAACCATAGATGATTTCGTAATGCAAGTGGAAATAACAAAAAACAGCCTTGATAAATGAGGCTAATACATATATATCCAAAATTAGGCCATATATGAGGCCAATGTTATTTTATAAGGCTTGGACGGACACTAGAAGCTTCCGGAAATTGCCTAAACCCCTAGCCGGATATTAAAAACTTCGTTAAATTTTTTAAAAATTAACCTTGAACGAGCGTTGACGGGCTAACTTGGACGGAAACATGCTAAAATGTTGAAAATTGATTTGGAAACGGGTTTCCTTTTTTTGGAAACGAGTTTCCTTTTTTGGAAATGGGTTTCTTTTTTATGGAAACGTGTTCCGTACGCGTTTCCTTGTTTCTGTATGGAAACAGATAGGGGACCGGGGGGGGGGGGGGTGGGGGGCACGTTTCCTGCAACTTAGGTTATAGACTATAGTGTATTAGTATAGTTAATGATTTTTTAATGTATTATACCTTAATTATTAATTATAAATAAATTATATTATATAAGTTATTATATTGAATATTATATGTTTTAATTTATGTAATATGTATAGTATAATACTAGTAAAAAGTAGAGATTTTTTATGTATAAATTTTTTAAGTGTTATTTATTATTTATAGAATATAAAATATATTGGATAGGTTAAACTTATAAAATATTTGAAATTTGAAAATATATATATTAACGAACCTAATGTCGAACCTCATTCGAAATTCCGTATCCGTTTCAGTGCAACTTAGTGTACGACTTGTTAATTTCAGCATGTACGCTGCCTAAAACACTGTGCAATAAATGCATCAGTTTTACAGCTTGTACATCCCTCAAAAAACGTGCTCAGGACTATGTACTCTACTCTACGGTCTCCTCAAAATTTGTGCCATGTACGATCCTCTCCTGTTATATGGTCACTCTTTTGAGCATTAAATGCTGCATCGATATTTGCATCCTCTTCCCCTCCTTGGAATCTATGCTGTCTTCCTCTTGTGCAACCTCTTCCTCTTTCTCTTCAGCTCTCCAAAGTTCTCTCACCCAATGTGTCTCTCCACTCTCCTTAGGTCTCTTTTATAATTTCACCAATGACTCTTCACCTACCTCCAGATCTCAATGGTGAAGATTAGATCTTGGCCTCACTAGATCTACGATTGTGACTTAATCTCTCATTGAGATGACTTAAATCACTTAAGTCCCTCAAATATTCTAAAAGTCACTTTAGTCATTAAAAATATAAAAGTCACTTTATAAAGTGCACCTAGAGAGTCACTTTTCGGACCATTTCTACATGCTAGACATATAGCCTATGTATAAGTACCTGTTTGAGGTACGAAATCTAATAAGCGACACAAGAGAAACTCAAGTATGAATTGGAGAGGGGGAAGGACTTTCTACTTTCCAGATTTGGCCAAGAGAGAGATTGCAGCAGACAAGGAAATCTTCTAGCGGAATCGTAGCATCGAGGCAGAGGTTCCAAGTAGGAAGTCAACTGTATAGAAGCCGTATCAATTAACAGGAGTATTGTACGAACAAGGACGTGGGTAAGTAGTTTGCGGGGTGCAGTTGTGCAGACAATGCCACGGGAAAACAATAT
This sequence comes from Larix kaempferi, assembly GCA_027924585.1. Taxonomy (NCBI): domain Eukaryota; kingdom Viridiplantae; phylum Streptophyta; class Pinopsida; order Pinales; family Pinaceae; genus Larix; species Larix kaempferi. The sequence goes on along the minus strand of BSBM01000337.1, from coordinate 17,490,574 downwards.
GTAGGGTCCATCTCTATGGGCAAATTTGCAAATCCAGTTGCGGTCGTACAGTTTGTACATGCCGTACGACACAACAGCAGGAGGCGGGGGTTTGCTGGGCAGTTTTGCAGTTGGAAGAATGACATTTTGCCAGGTTTGATTGTTGTATTTTCTCAGGGCCATTTTTCCAGTAAGGGAGTCTTTGTAAGCTTGGAAATTAATGAATGAAAAGCTGATTTAAAGGGTATAAATTCTATGTGTGTTATTTTCTTGAGTAGATTTGTTTTCCATTGAAATCGTTTCCGCTATTTATTTTTGTTAAAATATTATAGTAGTATAATTTATTTAGTGAGCTGTAAAAGTATTTTTCAGCAAGAAAAATTACTAGGAAATATTTTATATAGGCCTGAAATAAGTAAAAATTTAACATAGCACAAAGATGTTATTGCAAAGTGGGAGTACCAAATGACCTCCTATAAAAAGCAGAAGACAAGAAAGGGAAGTAAAGTAAATCAGAGCATGAAATCTATGCTAGGTCATGGAAAACATGAGGAACCCTCGACCTCAGGTACGAGAAACCACACAGGGGTGGAGATGTACAAGAGTAAAGGATCCAAGAGCAAGATCTGGTAGTAATGAAGTACGTCTATTGTGGTTGACATTATTTTGATGTGGTACCACTCTTGAGACATCCTAGTTGATTTCTACATTCATTTTTCAGCATGCTAGGGTATATTTCTGGCATGTGCGTGTAGTCCTAATTTCCCTAAGCTTTCATGAACTAGCCCTGTTCTTGGACCAGTTTCCCTTGACTCGATTTGCCTTGGGTATTGGCACTAGTCTTGATGGTCCTCCCATCACCCTCTTTTTATCTATATATACTACAAAAAGAACCTAAAGTTTTGATAAGGCTAACTCTTCAAATCACCTTGTGCCTTTATGCCATAGCCTAGCAATCCTATCTTAGGGAAGACCCCTTTGAGTTGGAGAAGAGCCAACTTAAATTGTAAAAAGGTGGTTATTGAGGTGATAGTGGGTAACACCTCTAAGTTATAGTTGGGCTAGCTTTGTTCTTTGGGGCTTTACTGATATAATGGACTTCTTGCATAGTAGCATGTATTTGTTTTGACGTATTGCAACTCTTCATAATAATTCAAAACTAGCTAGACACATGGTTTTCTACATCACTTTCTCTTTGCCAGCTTGTAAAATTTGCTTGCCTTTGAGTTTGGCATGATCAGATTTGGTTTAACTGTACATTTATTTATTTAATGCAGCATAAGAAATTTTGTTTTGGTGCATGCCTTAGATTCTATTGCACCTAAATTGGGCAGAATATTTGTCTTTACAGGCTCTACTGGTTGCCCTGCCATCTCTAGTGGACTAATTAAATAATTCTAGAATCTACATAGTACAAACTGTAGGATTTAAAGGTGGTTCTTTACAGAGATCATGATAAGAAAAGATCACTAGCTGATTTTAGTGCATCTCTCTTCTTGGGTGCAGTCTACCATTGGACATGGATGTAAATTGAGTTTGTGCAGATTAATCAACAAGATTGGAATTGTGAAAAAAATTACCAATTACTGCCCTTTGAAGAAATTATGCTTCTTCGAGAATTTTCTTGGTTTTTGACTTTCTTGTGTAGTCACTTGCATTTATTTTGCCATGTTGTCATGTTTTTGGTAATGTCTTCAAAGGCACTGAAACAGTTATTGTTAGCAATATTGTTGTCATCTTACAACAGCGTTTCTGTTGAATTAATTGTCTTCATTTCTGCGGGAGGTATTGGGATGTGTGTTGAACCTAATGCTATGTGTGAAGAAACAAATTGGAAGTGTAAACCTAACATTTAGACTTGTGCTGCAGAGAAAACAAAAACCTAACTGGAACTGCACGATATGCAAGCATGAATACTCACCTTGGCATTGGTAAGTTTAGGTTGCTTAAGTGAATTTTTCCTTGCATGGACACAAACACCGGAGTGTGCATAATAGTGCTGTATCAGATCTGTCGTTTGATATGATGCTTACTTTTCCTAGACAATATCCTTGGATATAATTTAGGAAGAGCTTTGTATTTGTTGTAGTTTTTCTTCTCTTTCTTTTGCAGTTATCATGGATTACCAACTTTGAGTGCTCCAATTTACTTTTTTGTGGTCAGAGCAAAGCCGAAGAGATGATTTAGAATCTCTTGGATATGTGCTTCTGTATTTTTTGAGAGGCAGGTCGGTTAGTTTTTCTTTCTTGTACTTGACTAAGATATGGCATTATTTATTGTGAATATGATTTTGGATTTAACAATATGGGGTCATTTTTCCAGTCTTCCTTGGCAGGGTTTGAAAGCTGGTACAAAAAAGCAGAAGTATGATAAGATCAGTGAAAAGAAGGTTGCAACCCCCACTGAGGTAAGAAATTTTATTCAGTGCTAACTCTTCTGATACTACAGATGGATTTATATTTCAGATTATCATATGCACATTTTTCAGGTCTTGTGCAAGTCCTACCCATCAGAGTTTACAAAATATTTTCATTATTGCCGCCAATTACGCTTTGATGATAAACCGGATTATGCTTACTTGAGGAGGATATTTCGTGATCTTTTTATTCATGAAGGTATGTATTATATATGTAGTAATTCCCTTTATATTAAGGATTTGCCATGGCCTACAGCGATAACAATTTATAACATCTATAAGTTTGATGGTGTAGAACTTAAAACAGCTGGTTGACTGGTGGACAGATATATCAATCAATTTACATTGTCTCAATCTGTACAGGATTTCAGTTTGACTATGTTTTTGACTGGACCATTTTGAAATATCAACAACAAACACAAATTTCTCATCCACCTCAAAAGTCTCTTGTAAGTCCTTTTATCTAATGTAATTAGTCTCCAAAATGCTTTCCAGTTTTAATTTAATGTTGTTTTAAAGTTAAACATTCCGGTTAAAGCATTCATCCGAGCTGCAAGATTCTATGGGATGATTGCTTGTCAGGGTGCTGTTGGAGGAACGAGCACAGGACCCACGGCAGCCACTGGGCCCACAGCAGCCACTGGACCGACCGCAAAAACAGGTGCAACTTTCGATAGGCATTCAGGTATTATTGTTTAAGACCAGTCTCAGGTTTGGATGCTCCTTGCTTGTAGAGTTAATGTCTGAATTTTTATTTCTCTGATAAAGGTTAAACTGGTACACTTTGAGGTCCAAAATTTCTAGGCAAGGTCAATGAACAAGATTATTTAAGATTTCTAAAATAGCACAGTATATTTTATGGACACATGAAAGACAGATTGTTCCAGTCCTGCCACTTCTGTAGGTTTTACTGATATAATTTTACTTGAGCTCCACATTATTCTTTTCAAGGTAGCTATATCTGGTGAAAAAGATTGTGAAGTGCATGGTCATGTTGTTTTGTCACAGTAGACAAGCATGTATACATGCATAAACACATATATGTCAATGAATATAATCATATAAGATTTCTAAAGTAGCACAGTATATTTTATTGGACACATGAAAGACAGAAAGTCAGTCCTGTCACTTCTGTAGCAGCTTTTACTAATATGATTTTACTTGAGCTCCACATTATCCTTTTCAAGGCAGCTATATCTGGTGAAGAAGATTGTGACGTGCATGGTCATGTTGTTTTTCACAGTAGACAAGCATGTATACATGCACATAAATGTATATATGTATATATTTGTATGTTAGTTGCTTTCATTTCTTGATATAACATTATTTCTTTTGTCTGGCAATTTGCCCTGTACTTCAGGTCATCTAGGGGGTAAGGACAATGATGGCAACAAGTTTGCTGTTGATGTTGCTCGCAAAAGAATGCCAGTAGCTGTTGTGAATTCTGGTAGTTTAGCTAAGCTGAAGAGTCCTGTAGCCCATGAATCTGGGACTTCAAAAGATGTGGTAAGTTCAAATTGGTTGAAGCTTATATACCATTTGAGAAAATGCTGCTATGGTCCACCTGTGTAGGAATGAAGAAAGCCACCATTCTGCATTGATAATTCTGCTAGTTCATGAATTAATTCTGTTTTTAGTTTCTTGAAGTGCTAGTATGGCATTGAGCTCTCAAAGATCATCTATGTCCTGGCAAATCAGTTTCACTATTTGTTATACATTTCACCAGATATTAATTAGTCTGGTTCGAGTGTACATAAACGTTTTTTTTCTAGATAATAAATATTTGTACAAATTGTGCCCTACTTTCCACATTGGGAAGCCAATTATTTAACGAGCATGCAATCTTAATTTGCATGCAGCTAGACCACACTCTCGCTATATTGATTATTAGCTGAAGTCTATACTTCAGAATGTCATGTATTTGTGTATAATAATTGTACAGACAATCATGTAATTCTAAAATCCCCTATTCCAGTCCTTCCCTATACTGGGGCAGTACTATTTTTACTGGAATTTGGATTGTTTCGTGATTGCTTTGTTGCCTCTTTTCATTAACTTTTTGTTTAATTAATAATATTGTAGACGATTGTCATTCTTATAAGAATTTCAGCTTTTTGAGAGATTGGCAGTCGTCTTATACTTTATAATTAATCTTATAAGACAATTACCAATCTGTTGAAGAGGTAAAATTCTTTGTGAATATTTTCAAACAGTATGCCCTCTTTACGTTAACATGTTGGCTGCTTAAAAAGCTGGATTAGTATATTTCATTTACTTGAACAATGAAAAATACAGAGTGAAAGAAGAGTAACTATTAAGATCACTGATAGGCAAAGCATATTCATCGTTTCTCTGATATTCATTTTGTCAATCCATGTTAGTTAAGAGGGCTCTTGTTTTTTATTGTGCTGTTTTGGAAAGCTATCTATTTTTTTTGTGTTGGGGTGTGTGTGGGGAGGAGGAGGAGGGGGGCCGTAGGTGGGGGAGGAGGGGGTTGTTCATGTTAACTGTGTTGTCTGGTTTGTTAGAGGGAGTGACATCTATTTGCTTTTGACATGCCACATGTGTACATGTTGGCTCAAATTTCTAAATGCTTCAAAATATTCTGATACCAAGCTTTTATATTGTCAAGTAGATTCCAGGTAAATGACTGGAATACTATGAAAACTATTAACTACTTTATACTAAGAGACACGATTTAATGGTTCTTGGGTGGAATGGCATTTATTGCATATCATAGAAACAAAATAGTTCGCTGCAATTCTCAAAATATTGGCTGCATGCCAGAATCCTTTGTCAATGTTAAAAGTACAGTTTGCCTAGGAAAGTTGAAGTGCTTGGTGTATCTCTCTATTTTTCCTTTTGAGGGAATTTTGTGGTTGTCTTTGTTTCATATTTTAGGAATGAGGTTGAAGGGCATTTGGTTATGTGTGAAGTAGAATACAATCGATGTATTTCCTCGAAGAAAGGAGTCAGGACCATTGTGCCTTGTGCAGAAGATGCACTCTGAACTATGCTACATAGACCCTTTCATGAGTTTTCACCAAGGGGTCGCAAAGGCTGTAGACATTAAAATGATAATCGAAAAGGTGGTTGACATTAAAATGATAATGTAACTTAGATTTGTGGGGAGTCATGCTGCATAGAGATTACAAAACCACAACATATGTGCATGTCATCTGTTGGTCGGTGTAATGGCACATTAAGATGAGCTGCAGTCTCCAGCAGCAGGAAGCAGTGGTGCTGAGGTGATCCAACTCTGTCGTACAAGGCTGATCCAACTCTGCTGTACACCTCTGTCAACTGCCACCAGTGCTTGCCTGCTGCTGGAAACTGTGCAGTATGCACGTGCTGTGGTTCTATGTTCCTGATGTCCACTGTGCAGCTAAGTTACACTATCTTCTTATTGTCAGTAACCTTCGCTAACCCTTGGTGCAAATCGCAAGAGGAAATTTATTCATAATAATATTTGTACTTGACGATCTATACAACACAGTTTATTTTTCCAGTATATCTTCAATAAAATGATTGGTCCTTTCTTCTAGGTATACATCATTTGTACTCTACCTACAACATACCCAAAATTCAATTCAGTTGACGTTCCCAGTATGAAACAGTCAGCCACGAAATTCCCTCAAAAGGAATACAGAAAAATGCTCCAAAGGGTTATGGCATGCAGCCGATACTTTGAGAATAGTATATACCTCATTGGTTCTTTGAGAGTGCAGGCTTGAGCACACTTGGGTATGTTGTAGGTAAGAGTACAAAATAACGTATCCCTTAGCAGAAAGGGCTGATGGCTTCTGTAGAAGATGATCTCTGAAAAAATAAACTATCCTGCATAGATCCACAAGTACAAATGTTTTTATCAGTAATCTCCTGGTGTGGGTTTTCACCAAGGTGTGCAACGGTTGCTGAGGCTGGCAATAAAATGGTAATGTAACTTGGATTTGCAGGTAGGCATAGGGATCACAAAACCACAACATATGTGCCTGTCATGTGTTGGTGAGAGTAGCCGCACATCAAGACAAACCACAGATTCAAGAAGGCAAGTAGTGGTGACTGAGGCCAATCCACGTCGCCCCTGCTGCAGATATGAACCCATTTGCATTCTGCAATTGCGGAGCTAAACAATGCTCTCCAGTAGGTTCCAAAGGTCCCAAGCTCTCAGTCCCTAACCATTGTACATCGAATCCTAGGAATTATGAAGCTATATTGAAAGGCATTAAGTGCCTCTCCCTTGATGTCAGAAAGCAGTAGTTGAGGTTGATAATGTAAGCTTTCTGGTTTTACAATTGCACTTTGCATTTGCAACTCAGGGGCCTAAGTTAGTTGGCCCTTGAGATTATTTCATCCTCAGCAGTGAAAGAATGCGAGATGGAACTATCAGCAAGGCATCAAATTCTAGGAATTATGAAGCTACATTGAAAGTCATTATTCGCCTCTCGCTGGATAAAGGGCAGAAAGTAGTAGTCGAGGTTGACAATGGAAGCTTTCTGGTTTTACAATTATATTAGGCATTGCAATTCAGGGGCCTAAGTTAGTTGGTCCTTGAGATTATTTCATCCTCAGCAACGGAATTATGTGAGATGGAATTGTCAGCAAGGCATAGCAAACAGACAATGTTATTTAGGAGAAGATCTTCGTAACTGGCTTGGTTAATTGAGGTTGCTTGATAAGTTAAAAACTGCTTCTTTACTGCCTTACACCACAGTTTCCGTGGAAGGATTGGGCCCTTTTGCTCGTTTCATCACTGGATCTTGTAAACTGAAGATGTAAAACATTGAAATATGCAACTTCCAACAATTTGTCAGGAATCTGTTGGTGAAGAAATAATTTCAATATAGTGTCCAATATTAAAAACACCAGTCACAATTCTTGCTTTGTTTTTATTAGTGGTTCCTAGTTTTATCATCTCTCTATCTGACCTCTGGCCCTGTGCTTGAGTTTTCTTAATGGAATAAAATAAAGAAATGATTTTGATATAAAGTGTGTTGTATTTCAAGAGGACATACTTTCTCTTGCCATGGTTTTGTTTGTGTTTCCCGGGTTTAATATATGTCTACACCATTTCACGGCACAGATTGTGTTAATGATTTGCACACACCTCTAGTGTTTGTCAGCTTGGATTAATTTATTTCAGAATTCGACTAGGTGTGGGATATTCTTGTATACTGCTATTCACTGGCTTCTCAAAAGAACATTTTAAATTAGAGTCTTCATGAACTAGTGCATTCAACATTGCTATAAATATTTGTAGGGAGTTTAATATAAAACAAGGCTATAATGCAGTTGAAAATTTCTGATACTTTCTGTCTATTTATCTTCTTTTAATGTTGGATTGCTGTTATGGTGTATGAATATGGTCAGCCTTTGCTTCTATTTCTCTCTTTGTTCAACTTTGCTTTGGATTTGAAGAAACGGGGAACTATGTTTTATGTTTATGCAATTCCTCTTGACGTTTGTGCTGCGAGGTTTTTGTTTCTGTTTTAGTGAGGTTTTTGTTTCTGTTTTACACTCAAAATATTTCCAAAAGGAAGATCCCAAAGAGTCAAACATTGACCACCACTATTGTTTTACTCTATTGATAGTAGAGTTATAGTAGTCACAGTGCTTTATGTTCTTTGCAGGTAAGAAGAGTCAGATTTTGAGCATGTTCGGTTGAGATCATTTTGCCCTTTACACTTATAATTCTTGGTTGTGTTCTGGTCATATCAATCAGGCTTTGAGCATGTTCTGAAACTGAACTCTGATGCAGAAATGATGAAAATTCATATTCATAGGTATTTTATTGTCTTCACTTTGATGGTCTGATTGATGAAAGTTGATTGCTCTCACAAGCTGGGGGCCACCATGTTAATATGGAAGATGCCTTTACCATTTATAAAGATATTCAGTGCCCTCGGAAACTAATTTACAGTGTGTAGAAAGTGCATATATGTCTTGTTATATTGTTGGGGTTTCTGTTCAGTGAGTCCTGTTTAAAGACTCGATGGTTTTGGATTTCTGTCTGAAGCAGCCCTTGTCAGATCTTATTACAAAAAAGTTTATTTTTCTAATGAGCATTGAATAAAATGATAAAATCAATGGATTTGAGATCAGGTAAAAGTTGGAGACATGGTATTGTGGCCTTCTAGATCAGTTTTTTTTTGGTTTTAAATGTTTTCAGTATATGCATTTGTAAGGACAGTCTATAGCAGGTTCAAGATGTCTGTTCTTCAAAACTAACTGGCAGATATTTTGGTACCATGCATTGAAGTGATACATGTAAATTTTGGTTAGTTGCTTTTCCAGTGTGATCTGTTTTGTTTCAGCAACCTATAAGATCTGTTGTGACAAGTCCCTGGGAGAAAATGCACAATATTTTAAGTTTGCGGGAGGGTATTTGAGGTGATAATTACAAATTATTAGAATATGCTTTCGTAATTTTATGGCCCATTCTAATCATTTCTTTAAATAGAAAATATAACCAAGAATCACTGGGTATCGAGTAACTGTATATTTGTGACTTGAGGTAAATAAATTTCATTCTTTCCCAGGTTAGGTCTGGGTGCAAATTCTCACGTTTGCAATGCTGAGTCATGTCAAAGCATGTATTGGCCACAGTAAGATGGATTGCTCTAAAAGGAGACTATGCCATGTTGCTTTTGGGAATTTGCTATTAGCTTGCAGCACGCTGGGAACAAGTTAGGGGGATGCTTAGCATAGTGTAAAATATGATTTCTATTCTAATAAACTAATTTAGGTCGCTTGAGTATTTGCATAAAATAGGATGGATATTCTATTAAAACTAATTGAAGTTTCTTGAGTGTTTGTGGTTGATTTTGAGCTGGCAAAGCTCAGGGCTCAAACTCCTAGCTTATTAGTCATAGATGTTCTTGCCTTGGCTTGGGAGGTTTGTACAGGCAGGAAGATGTTTGATTATAATCACAGGAAACATGCATTATTCATCAAGCAGGGTTAAGCAGTATAGTTTTCTATTTTTTATGGAACTGGATGACCTCAATTATGTTGGTGGCCTTTTGATGAGGAGTATTGAACAATTCATGATATTGGCATGCAAGTAGACAAAAGTAAATCAAATTAATATTGGTATGGAAATTGGTGTGCCGTGTGCGTGTCTATAAAGATCAATTGATGCGAGTATTGATATGGCTAGAGGAGAATACCAGTTATTACACAGAATAAAGGATCTTGAGTTGTGTAGAGAATTGAATTGTAGAAATGGAGAATGAAAGTCGACTGACGGCATTCATTGTTGATCCTTGTCTCAAACGAGGTCAAGAAGTTGGAAGTGAAATTGAATTTTTAACTGGTGGTTTAACTGATCCTTTAAATTAGAGATGTATTAAATAAGATTGTTTAACGTTTTGTGTGGCTTTCATTCTAGAAGACATAAAAATGATTAAAAACAAATACATTAGACGTACATCTATTTTGACTCGACAATCAAAGTCCTTGTTTTCCCTACAACAATTACTTCTTGTGACTAATATCTTGTATTTCCTACAACAAGGTGATGGACACTGGTAGTAGTTGACTTGATAGTGTTCCTGGGAAACGGTGGTGGCAGCTCTGGTCAAGGGCAATAGCGTGCTTTAACTTCATTTGTGATCATGATCCATCCCTATGCCCATCTTGCATTCATTTAAATCATTTTCTAAAATATCTCTAATGTTTGTCTTCTGAACATTTGTTAAAAGGTGTTAAAAGATTAAAAAAAAATCTCGAAAACATTTGTATAAATGTTTTAAGGGAAGGATGATGGTAATAGAATCTTTGAACATTGATAGTAATAGAATCTTTAAACATTCTACATAGTAACTTTTTCATTTAAAAAAAGAACAAGGATTAAATTTTTAGATGATCTCAACTCCTATGTGACCTCTCCATCATATCTCCCTAAACAATGAATCTTTAGGTGAATTTTGTAAATGACATGTCAAGATGGCTCTGGCTCCAATGAAAGGTTATAAATATTGACATTTTATCTTCAACTCCAGCAGTCATGCTCCTGTTTATCAAGTATCTAGCAAAACATGTAGAGTTTTTTTCCAAATATTAAATTGTAGCAGTCTTGATGATTGATCCTGCACATGTCAAACCTGTGTGATTATTATATGTTATCACATACTAGAAATGCATTTATTTATGTTTTAGTTTATAAGCTTCAGAATAAAATATTTATTTTCCAAAAATTAAATTGTAGCAGTTTTGGTGGATTGATCCTGCACATGTCAAACTTATATGATTATTATATGTTACCGCGTACTAGAAATGCATTTATTTTATGTTTTCGTTTATAAGCTTAAGGATAAAATATTTGTTAGTTTAGTTTCAAATATGTTTTTAGAAAAAATATTTATTAATTCAGTTTGAGTGTCAAAGACACAATAGCAAAGGGATGATGAGTGAGCAGTCATTGATGTGTTCATTTTGAAAGGATTGCAATGTATAGAGCTATATTAAGGTCAATTGTAATCGTGCTAAATGAAAAATAGAGTATACCCGCGTACATATAAAAGTATTGTACTAAAATTATTTTGTTTCTTTTTTCTTTTAGTTCTAAGAAATGTGCAATTTAATTGAATTATTTGGACTCAGGCTGTTTCCGAATCACTGAATGTTCTGCACACGGGAAACATCTATGATCTTACACACTGGAACTAGGGCAACGATACGAGAAATCATTCCACAACTGCATAGATCGAGCTTGCTTATGTTGAGAGTTTTGTAATCCTTCAGTTCCTCAGACGGGTTCAATGTTTCAAACAATTGTACAGAACCATGGAAACAGATCTGCGTTGTATTTCACAAAGTATTGTCCTTGGAAGCTCTACTACACCATGCACATATAAATAAACACACCACTCTGTTTGGGTTTGAACCTGCACCCTCCATGTGAAGCTGCAGTCAATACTTTCGTGTGATCTAGTTCAAAGACTACAGAGAATGCTTGGTCAAGATATGAAAGAAAATATTTTGAAAATATATGGATGAGGAATTGATAGCTCCAAGATTCAATGGTAGAATATGTGATGTGCGTGAAAAATTGAGATTTCCCTGAATGGATGTAGGGGTCCTTGACCTGCAAAAAATAGATGCACTAAAAAAACTGTCCTTGCCTTCCAATATATGGCTCTAAAGCTTAACATAACATACAATATGAAAAATGGGTAGCATGATATTTATCTGTCATGCAACTTTTTCAGATCCTTATATTACTATTGACCAAATCGGAGTAGCACCATTTGTTTGTCGTGTGAATCTCTGCACATATTTTAGGATAAGGTTCAGCTAAGTTATTGGAAGGCGAGCGTGCACGATTATTGGAAGGCGTGTGTGCACGATAATCATACTGATTCTCCATTGATATGAGCCAAAGCTTCACAATGCCTCACAAAAGAGCATCACAATTCAGAAGGGAGTTTGCGTGCTTTGCTACTATGTTGAAAATAGTGAATGAGTATCTCATCTTATATTGTACATACTCACAGAAATATTGACATCTTATGTTAAGTAGAGAAATCCGAAGGGGGTAGAGAACTCCACTCTGAACAACAATGTTTTATGAGTGTGTTCCATGGTGTTTTCAATGTGGTACTTGACCATTTTATAAAGTGATTAGCTCTAACAAAACCACTCCATTAATAAACCGATGCACCTTTTGATCACCATGTCAATAAGGGACCACTAAGGACACCTTCTAACCACTACGTTAATGACCACAAAACATTAGGGTCTTACATCAATGACACAGAAGGTCCATTTGAGTTAAAATATGTCTATAGCTATTGGAAATATATTTATATTGAAAGCGATCCTTGCTAGTTTAAGAAGTTCTTGCTAGGAATGACTTACAAATGTGGTGATGCACAAACATCTATACACATGGTGACAAGGAACACAACAATTAGTGTAGTATATATAGCCAACATTTTGGGCCCTTTCAGATGTTCCCTCCCAACCTTATTTCTTTTGTAATTCAACAAATTCATTTTTCATTTTTTTTCCTTTGAAAATAATTTTGGGAAAACCTCCTAGGCACTTTCTCTCATTCCAAGGATGGTCAGTGAAAAGTGGATGGTGCCTAAGTTCCAAGCACCTCGCCCCATGTGAATTGTAGATAGCTGAACTCATGACCTTCCTTACATCAAGGGAGATGTTTGATTCATGACCACTTGAGCTAACTCTCGAGGCTAATAAATTCATTTTTCATATTGTTGGAATGGTGAAATTGAAATGCTTATATTACATAATGTGGGTGCTTGAGTTTTTTTGAGGCTTATGAATCCATCCATGGCATCGACAACATCCATTTTGGTTGATTTTGAAATGTTTAGGCTGAATTTTCCTTGTTAGGTTTTAACTATGCCTCATTGGAAAATGGCCAAATCTTAGCTAGATATTTGGCTTCATAGCCGGGGAACATAATACATGAAAAGCAAGAAGGAAACGATTGTTGCACCTAATGCATAGAAATTTGAGTGCCTAAGAAGTTGGAAAGTCATTGTGGTCAAAGGTGGAATAAGCCAAAGGGTGAGTTTGATTGGTGTGGCATTTTTTGGTTTGTAGTAAGGAAGGCCAAAAGTTGATGGAATAGGGATTGTTATTTTTGATAAGCATAAAAAGAACAAATGACGTCTAGGTGGTTCCTAGTATTAGAATGTTGTCTTAGAGAGATTGACAATGTGACATAGAAACTAGAGTGGTTTGTAGATTGTGGCTTGTAAGTAATTGGCTTGAGGAGAGGAAGAATGGCCTAGAGAGGGATTGAAATTATGTTGTTGTCATAAGATACAAACAAGCCTAGAGAGCCAAGCACATGGTGTTAGTAAACTTGCGTTGTAAATACTATGAAGGATTTAATGAGAATGAGTAGTAACCCATATTTCAATGTTTGGACTTTTGTGTTATGTCTTGAAGCATATTTGCATTCCAAATCTCTAATTTTCTTGCATTTACATCTCTTTAGCATTCTAATAAGTGATCTCAAAATCATAGGCTGAAAGACAATCAATCCAATCAATCCACTTATGTTGCATTAATAAATGCTTCAGGTTGAGGTGACCATTTTTAATAAAGAACTTATTGCCAAAACAAGCATTGGCATGCTTTATTTGGGCAGCTTGCGTTAATAAATGCTTTGGGTTGAGGTGATCATTTTTAATAAAAAACTTATTGCCAAAAGAGGCATTGGCATCACTTGGACATTACATGAAGTATTGCCAACATTTCTTTGTTCAATGTTGACTGCCATTACTCTTTGTCATTCAACTTCCTATTTTTAAAGGTGATGGGTATATCATCATATAGAGTAATGCACTAAGAACTCAGATAAAGGAATCTCATACTAATTGATAGAGGGTAAGTGAAATGAAGTATATCAAGCATACTAGTTGAAGAAAGGGCTTCTTTAGGATGTTGAAAAGCTTGTTCCTAAGTTGACTAGTTAAAAATATTGTTTATTAAGTATCATTTTATAAGCAACAATGAATAAATTTCATAAAATGGTAGCAAAATATTTCCAAGTCCTAAAATCCCTATAACTTCTTAATGGTTTTAGGCATTTGCCACTCTTGAATCACTTGAATCTTTGAAGGATTATTATGAACTCCCTTTAGAGAGAATATGTCCAAGATATTCCAAAGACATCATGAAAAGTTCACACTTGGATTCCTTTTCATAGAGGTTATGTTGTGACAAGGCAGCGAATACAAAATTCAAATGTTGTAGATGCTTTTTGAATGTTCTATTATATATGATTATATCAACCAAAAAAGCTTGAGAATTTGCATAATACTCCACCAAATACTTCATTCATTAAGCCCTGAAATGTAGCTAGAGCATCGTTGATATTGAATGGCATCACTTAAAATTGGTAGTGGCTTTAATGAATCTTGAATGTAGTATTTCCTTTGTTTTGGAGTTGTATAGGTTTATGTTAACAATCTTAGAGAAAAACTTGGCACCATGTAGCTCATCCATTAAATCATTAATGTGAAGCATGAGTAACATTTTTGATAGCGATTTTAAAAACCATACTTTTTTCTTTCCACGATGACATGAGAAACATAAGGAAATTTACTGAGTTACGATTCCGACATCCATGAGTTTCTTCACAAGTATTTCAATCTCAAACTTTTGAAAATAAAATATTGATAGATATAAATCACCATGGGGCCTTTTGTAGGATCAATAACATAAACATGTCCCATGCCCTTATTAAGTGGAAGTTGTGTGCATCCCTTCAATGACCACATTATATTTTTATTGTAGGTTAGAGACAATCGGATTATGATTTTCCTGAGAAGGATTTACCTCCATAGAATATAAATGAGCCAATAAGCCAAAATGGCTCTTCTTCAAAAGTTTTGACGTGTTTGGAATCAACGATTTAGATATTTTAAGTGGTAGGTTTTGATAGTGTATTCATGGTTGTAATGGTGAAAAGAGAGGGTTTTCTCTTAGTGGCCAGTGGAGTAGGTTCACCATGAATAAGCCATTGATAGTCAACACAACATATACTCCTTTAATTGTGTGAAAGAAATCATCCTTGAGGGTGTAGTCTTCCAATGTAAGTTCTACCTTTCGGTACCACGCCTTCACATTAATAATAATAATAATGTATTTTTAAGGCCACATTCGAGTCAAACATTGAATTATTGTTTGTGGGACAAGTTATCCCCTTTGTGGAGCGATTTGATTTCTTTAGTTTATGGAGGTGTACATACCCTACCCCCCTTTGGATTTGAACCTATGAACTCCATGGAAGAAACACATGTTCTTAACCATTAGGCCCACTCAAGATGCATATATGACTTGGGATGCTAATGGGAAAGTGCCCATATGTATCCATATGGAAGTTCAATTGCTTAACATCTTTCTTACTAAGAATGTTCAATAGGAGCATCCTCCTTTGGTTTCGATTTAGAGTCCAAGTGACATATGTTTTACCATAAAAGTATGTGTTATATACATGTGTCATAAACTATGGCCAATAGCATCTATAACAAGCACTTGAGGTTGAGGGATTGTTTCCAATGTTTTCTGGATTGATACATTCTTCTTCTTTGACCTTCCTATCTTATGCATAATATTTTTTATTAAAGCCAACTACCATTTTTGTTATAGCTTCATCATGAAGCTATACTTTTTAAACTAGAATATAACTTTTTCCAAAGAATTAGGTTCAAACATTCTTACCTTAGTTTCCTTTTTTTGACCTTATATTTATTTGATATGTATATACTTTGCGCTTGATCTACAAAGAGTTTGTTCTTTGATTCCAAGCATTGTAACATCTTAGTAAAATCTTTCATTGATTTTTTCCTTAGTTACTTATTCATGGAACTACTATTACAACTATTGTTGTAATGGAAACAAAAGACTAAGAGTAATAGAAATAAAGATTTAAAGCGAGGAGATGAGTGGGAGCATTGGCATATCCTAAGGTGGATACTTGCACATCCAAGCGTGGAATGTACATGGAAATCCAAGTAATGAAGGAAGTTATCTCCAACAAACATGACTAAATTAGTTGATTGATAAAATGATAGGAACTACAAATGAGAATAGGATGGGTATTTGTATTATAACAAATACAAAACCCTAAATTAATTACTATGCATAATAAAGGTGCAAGGCCCTTACTACACAAAATTGGTGATCTTCTATAGATATTGAAATATGATACTATAGAGGCCCAAGACTATTATTTTACTTCAAAGTAATGAGAATACACTTAAAATAACTTATTTACATAGAGCCTAATACCCATTAAAGATATTGTTGTTGTTATACACTATGTTTTCACTAATCCCTATCCTATGTGGTTTGAATTACAATGGTCAAAGAGATTTGTACTATTTTAGACCTAAGTCATATAAATTATGTGGAGATTTGACACTAAGCTTGAAGAACAAATGATTGAAAATGATATTCTTTATTTTATAAAAAATAATGCATCTAATTTTTCAATTGAAAGGAAACTTGGAGTTGTGGCTAGGGGATGTCATCTCTACATTCAAAAGAAAAAAAATGTTTTAGTTTTCTAAAATTATTTCTAAACATGGAAAGACTAGAGAACACATGTATATTCGCAAGTGGTTTACCATAATTAGCGATGATAAGAGACCACCAAATTTAATGTGCCATATCTAAATTGACCGCTTTCTATTTAAGGAACAAATTCATTGCTTTCCAAACCTTCCAAATAATATAGACAAACGATGTGCCCTTGGGGTTTTATTAGAGTTGGAATGATGATTAAGCTTTGACAGTTTAATTTCACCAAACGTCTCTTACCATAAGGTGAACTCAAATAGATATAACTTTATAGAAGTTCACTCCAATTTCCATTGCTTTTTATAATACAACATACTATAAAACGAGAACTTGCACGAGTTCTCGCATTTTTGGAGGTCACATTTAGTAGTTGTTTTACCTCTGTTTCGAAAAGTGGTGCTAACAGTAGCACTTTTTTTTTCTTATAATAAATTTGGGACTAACTTTACAACTTTTTTGAAACCTCGTTAAGTGCTATTGAAATAAAAAAATCGACCATTGAATCAAAAAGTGGTGCTAGCGGTAGTAATCAACCCTCGATCGAGAGCTAAAATTGCAACTTGATTGATGTTATTGCCTTAATAGTTGACTTCGTTACAACAAAAAGGCCAAAATCAACACGCGACTAGAAAATATGTGCTATTAGTAGCACCCCTTTCCTTTGTCGGGTTACATTTACCTGGGAAAATTTATTTCCTTTGGAAAAAAAATTAAACAAATAAAAAATTACAAAAATAAAAATAACTTAAAAACATGTCAATCATGAAATAAATAAATTAAATGCTAAAATTAAAAAAATTAAAAAAATTAAAAAAAAAAACAAAAAACAAAAAATTAAAATATATTTAAAAAACAAAAAAAATACAAAATACTAAACATATGGTATAAGATTTGACAAAAGGGAGAGAGATAAGTAAGGCGATTTTGAGAATCACGTTGGCTCATCTCTCCCTCTTCCTCGCCACCTCTCTTCCACCCTCCCCTTTCCCCTCCATGCACCCCCTTCCCCACTCCCTGCCATCAAATCCAATTGAGGGCTATTTTTTTTTAAATCTCTTTCAAAATATAAATAAACCTTTAAAAATACAAATCTAGTTTACAACAAAAAAAATGAAATAAAAAAAATAAACCCATAAAATGGTAAAAAAACACATTAAAAGAAGTAGAAAGAAAACCATTAAAAAAAACCATAAACACTTAAAAAGATAAAAATAAAATTGAAAGAACAAATTAGAAAATAATTCAACAAACAAATATAAAAAATACAAAACATTTAAATAATTTGAAATTAAAAAATGAAACATTAATAAAGAAATTTTAAAACATTAAAAAAAAATAACAAAATTTACAAAACAATTAAAAAAAATAAAACTAAACTCCCAACCCCATTCCCTTCCCCCCTCCCCCCCTTCTTGGGTGACCCTTTGGGTGTACGAGGGGCGGCACACCCCTCGTACACCCAAAGGAGAGGGCGAGGGGATGGGGTGCAAGGAAGGGGGTTCGGGGTTTTAATTTTAATTTTTTTTTTTTAATGTTGTATTTAATATGTTTCAATTTTTTATTATTATTAATGTTACACATTTTTTTAAATTTTGTTTTTATAATTTTAAATGTTTTGTATTTTTTAAAGTCCATTTTATTGGGTTTTTCTAATTTTTTTAATGTGTTCTTTCAATATATATTTTTAAAATTTTGTTTTTTAACTTTGTTTTTTTTTTAAATTTGTTTTCTTTCTGAATTATTTTAATGTATTTTTTTTTTTACTATTTTATGTGTTTATTATTATTATTATTAAAATGTTATTGACTTTATATTAATCATTTTTGTTTGTAAATTTTTTCTAATGTTTTTTAATGATTGAAATATGATGATGATGATTAACGTCCACTTAGACCAACTTTGGTCTATCAGACCTTAAAAAAGGTATTATTTGGTTTTCTTTAAAATTTTATTCCTAAAGCTTGGCGAGAAGCTCTCCTAGTTCACTATAATTTTGACAAGTTAGGATGTTAAAAAGGTTTATGTTGTAGAAAATACTTTGAAACTCAGATCTAATGTTTGTGTAAGCATGGCACTCTAAGAAAAAATGATAACATCCCGTTTTGCTACGGAGCTCATGAGAGTTCATTCTTATCTTGGCTATATTAATTTTCTGTTTTGAACTAGTGAATATGGAGAGATACTTATGATTTTCTAGATTATGGTTAATTTTGATTGGTGCTTATCATTAATTTGATTAATTTTATCTGCTTTGAAAAAGATTTGTTGGATAATTTTTTTTATTAAAAATTAGAAAATTCAAATTTTGATTATAAGTAAATAATGTATTTGATGTAAATAAAATTAAACGACATAATTACTATGTTGTTGTAAAAATAATTAATTGTACGCTTCCAGTATGACCTATGCTTTTATTTCATTTAAGTATACACAGAATTTCACTCCACTCGAAAACATTTACGGAATTTTACTTCACTGAAAAACATCATCGCTTAAGGTACTCAGTAAATAATTTTAATGGCCGTCATGTTGCTGTTAGCTTGTTTGACAACCCCGACTTGCTGCAATTTCATGACATAAGAATCATGATAGAAAACAACACCAAGCAGTGAATTTTGATGGTAAAATGGCCTCGAGAATCATAGCGTATAAAGATCTAATATTAAATATTATTTTTAATAATATTTTTATTTATTAATTTATATGATTTTCAATTTACATGCTCATATAACTGATGTTGATTGTGGATCAGGAGTTCGCCACATGACATAATTTTTAATATGTTTAAGTGATAATTTTTTTATCTCATTATTCATATTTAATAACAATTAGTTATATCTCATTATTTATCTGTAACTAATATGTGTTTTTTCAATAATAATTATGGTTGTATTGAATTTTTTAAATGTGATTGTATTAAAGAAAATAATGAGGAATATAATCATATTTTTACAATGAAAGATAAAGAAATAAGATAACTTAAATATTTTTGAATGTTGTCTTTTTACCATAGGATCTTGGATTATGTTTAGATGGATAAAGAGAATTGTGTTTTTTGATTTTTTATGATTAATATTTTTTTATTGTTTTACAAATTGCTTATTATATTGTTTTACAAAGATTAGATCTTTTCAACTTAAAAATACATCAAATAAATATCTAAAAATTCATATTAGTTATTATAAAACCAAAAATTTATGTTACAAAATAAATATTTGATAGAATTATATCATCATAATTTATAGATATTTAAAATTACAAAGATAAGAAATTAGTAAATATTCCAATAAAGTAATGCCCATTTAAAATCTATGACTAATCTTTTACTTACTATCAATTATATTAATATCAAAATTATATATTTAATAGTGATATCTAATTAACATGAAAAATATATTATTTTTACAACATTATTTATTCTAAATTATAATATAATTATAGTTTTTTACTTATTATTTTCAAATATTTAATAATTTACTATTATTTAGTAACATTATTATAATACTTTAAAATATATTAAATTTTGATTTGAAAATCAATATATCTTTTTGTCTTTGGCATTTTATATATTCTTTGTGTACCTTAATTTAATTCCTTTTCAATGCATTGTATCCATGGGAAGCTCTTGGAAATTCATTCTTATCTTTGCACTTTTTTTTTTAAGCCAACCAACCCATTAATATACATATGCCCTAAAAAAACGCAACCAACACATTAATACCTAATACTACATATTACTTTTATTTAAGTTTTTAGCTATAAACCATAATCTCCCACAACATAGTCTTAAAAAAATTGAAATGTAACTTAATGTTTTAAATTTTACTTAAAAATATAATAGAATTCATATAAGAAAAACAATTATTATCATATATATTCACTTAAGGTTTTAATTCTTCCTAGATTTTCTTTTATATGATATTGGCAAGAAGTTTTAATTAAGTTGTAAGTTGATTTAATTAAGAAGTTTGATTTTAATTTATAGAGAACCCTTGAATGATTTCAACTCACAATATGGCATTACCTAGTTAAGCATTAGCAAACATGAAGGACATTAATACAACTATATTAACTTTTTCCATACTTGCTCAATATGTAAAGCATCTTTCATTTTATGGATGTTATCATAATAAGGACATATGTGGAAGTTGAGAGAATGTCTTATTACATTGAAACATGTCAAACTTTTACTTTATGCATTACTACTACATTAAAACATCTTTAAATTATTATATTAAAACATTTCGCAGGTATAAGCAGCTTTGCTGCTAATTTCACTTGATATTTTTAAATTTCATATCTTTTTTTGTACTTTGTAAATCAAATTTGTTTTTTTAAAGTTTTATGTTATTTCTAAAGATTTTTTTTCAAAATTATTTTTTTAGGCAACGACTTCGAACCTCGTAATTGCGACCTGAAAGAAAAAAGAGGTGCCATTGGTAACACCTCTTTTCGATTAGGGGGTTGATTTTGGTGTTATTGTTGCAACAATGTCGATTGTTAAGGCCACATTGTCAAACAATTCGTAATTTTAACGTCGAAAACAAAAATGGGGTTGCCATGGTAGGACCACCTTTCGATTGGGGGGTTGATTTTAGGGTTTTGATTGCAACACCACAGATTGTTCAAGCCACAACCATGTAAAACAAAAAACAACAATCGATGCAGACACAATAGACTATTTTAACTCTAAATCCTACACTACTTCACACCTTGTGACATGAATGTTGAATAACTAACTTATTGCACATAAACATAGGGCTTCAAGCAAGCGCCATTCACCCAATCTTGTCTGAGAACTCCATCAAGTTGTGCATGCTTGATGATGCCAGACTCCAGTATTTCCGCGACAATGAAAGGTACCAACCAATGAATCTAAAGTTTTCCTGGATGCTTGAGAAATTTACTATCATATAAGAGAGCATAGTATCCCTTGGTGAAATGATTTTGATTGATGTGGTGATCATGACTGGTTATCTATCGTTCTTTCCCAATATTGGCATGAAAGTTGGATAAAAAACGAGACTCTTTCAATTCCATCAATTCTTCTAGTCATTCCATAAGTGATTATTTATCGTTCATATGAGTTACATGTGCAATGTATAGGTCGGGGAGGACAAATTTGACTAAAATCACTATTTCTCTTCCATAAACCATCTGAAAATGGGTATGCTTATGCAATTTCTTAGTAGTAGTCTGATAGGCCCATACAAATGTAGGAACCCACTCATCCCACTCATCTCTATTTGCAGAACATACCTTGGTTAACCCCACCACTAGAATCTTATTAAATGCTTGAACAATACCATTTTCCTATGCATGATATGTATTTCTCTTGTGATGGAAAAAAAAAAATTCTCTTGTCAATGCCACAACTGTGTTTCTCATAAAGTGCATGCCCTGGGCATTGGTGAAGCTTTGATGACTTTCAAACCAAGTGATAATATTCTTGTAGATAAAATGAGTCGTTGTTTGTGTGGAACAATTCTTTATGGTTCTACTTTGACCCATTTAGTTAGATAATATGCCATGGTAATAATGGGCCTTCAAATTCTTTACAAGAGGATTAATGGGCCAAATGAAATCCACAACCCATTTCTCAAATGACTAAAGTACATAGACCGGGTGAAGTGGGATCTCATTGCATCGAGAGGGTTTCCCCACCCACTGACACACATAAATTTACAACATAAGCTTTAGCATCCTTGAAGAGTGTTGGAAACCAAAACCTGGCTTGTAAAACATCCCTTGTAGTGGCTTTCCCACCAACATGCCCCCCATTAATTCTGCATGTCACTTCCTGTTATGCAACCAAGTCCCATATATAGCATAAACATAGCAGAAATAGACCAAAAGAAAGTAATCAACACCTTAATAATGAAGAACTGAGATGAATAACAATCCTCTTCGAGGGAGGAACCTCCTTACACAATGTACATAAGATAAGACAAGATACAATGATGACTAAAATGAAAAGGTATCCTTCCTATAAATAGGAGAAAAAGGGGTACAATAACAAATAATAGACCTACTAATAGACCCAAGCCGACATCAATAATATGTAATGCACCATAATAAAGGGGGTAATGTGCCAATATTTAGGGCTTAACATGCCCCTCCCCTTGATACAAGTGTTGTCCTCAATGCTTGATTGGTTGTGGATGCTTCTATATGAAGGACTCATCTTCCCATGTTGAATTGGTCGTGGATGCTTCTATATGAAGGACTCATCTTCCCATGTCGAATCTTCCACTGGAAAGTTCTTCCATTTGATGAAGTACTCCGTAATAGCCCAATTTCATAGCCATTTGGTCCTTGTTTCAGCGATTTGTTCAGGTTCCAATATGACTCTTCCTTCTTCATCAATCTTGACAAATATTGTTTGAATTGGGATCTTGTCTCCTATTACCTTCTTTAGGTAAGAAACATGGAAAAATGGATGCAGTCTTGAAGATGAAGGAAGCTCCAATTTGTAAGCCATACTACCAATATTCTACAACACCTTATATAAGGACCATAATACTTGGATGCTAATTTATTGTCCTTATTTAGTTTCTTGGGGGACATATGCGTGGAAGGTTGTAACCTTAGAAATACCCAATCCCCTTCTTCGAAACTCCTTTCACTCCAATGTTGATCAGCTTGTTGTTTCATCCTGTTTTGTGACACAGCTAAGTTGTCCTTAAGTATCTGGAGAACTTCTTGTTGGTGCTCTATGTGATCTTCCACGACTTGAATTTTAGATTTTCCCTTTAACATAGATGTGATAGATGAAGGCTGGCATCCATAAAGTGCCATAAATGGAGACATTTTTGATGATGTATGGAAGGAAGTATTGTACCACCATTTTTCCAAAGATAACCATTTCACCCACCGTGTTTGTTTATCAGATGCAAAGCAATGAATATAGCCTTCCAAGCATTTGTTCATTATCTCAATTTTCCCATCAGATTGAGGATGATAAGATGAATTGTGAGCCAATTGGGTACTCAAACAAGAAAATAATTCAGTCCAAAATTTTCCAGTGAAAATTGGATCTCTATCGCTTACAATAATCTTCAGATTTCCATGTAACTTCTAAACTGTTTCCATAAAAACTATGGCTATTGTACATGCATTAAAAGTGTGAGAGAGTGCAAAAAAATGTGCATACTTCGCGAGTCTATCAACAACCACCATAATAACATTCTTCCCTTGTGACATGGGTAGATTTGTGATAAAATCCATTAAGACTTCTTCCCAATGCTAACAAGTTATGTCTAATGGTTGTAGAAGTCTTGGGGTCTTAATTGTTTCCACCTTATTCTATTGGAAAACCAAGCATTCGTCCACGAACCTTTGAACATCATATTTAAGACCTTCACAAAAAAAATCCTTCTTGACCTTGTAGTAAGTTTTCAGGAATTCGGAGTGCCCATCTATAGGAGAGGTGTGTAATTATGAGAGGACCTTTTGTCTGAGTTAGGAGTCTTTGCATAAATATAAGTGATCCTTATACCACAGTGAATCATTTTTCCACACAAAAGTATCTGATACATTGGGATCGTCCTATAAATTTTGAATGAGCATCCACACAGATAGGTCATTTTTCCATTCTTCCCTAGCTTCCACTATCCAATTGGAGTGTAGAATGGAAATTGCACAAAGCAATTCCCTGACATCTTCATCTTTTATGGAAAGTGCCTCTGCCACCACATTATGTTTCCCTTTTCGAAAGATGATTTCAAATTCATATCCTAACATTTTGGTTACTCATTTTTGTTGCTCTTCCGAAGATAATATCTGTTCCAAGAAGTATTTAATACTATCATGATCTGTTTTGACCTTGAAGTGTCTACCTATTAGGTAAGGACGCTATTTCTTAAGAGCATGTATAATTGCCAACATTTCCTTCTCATAAATGGGATTCTGTAAGTGCTTTCAGGCTTGATTGGATGACTTGTGAAAGCAAGCGGGTGTCCTTCTTGCATTCAAACAACGCCAACGCCATTTCCTGAAGCATCACGTTCCACAATAAATGTTTTTGTGAAGTTTGGTGTGGCCAAAACAGGAGCTTTGCACATAGCCTCCTTAAGCTGTTCAAAATCTTGAGTTGCCTCTAGAGTCCAAGAAAATGCATCTTTCTTCAGTAATGATGTTAGAGGTGTTGTTATTCTTCCATTGTTCTTAACAAACTTGTGGTAGTACCCTGTGAACATGCTGAACATGTTCTTCCCAAGACTTGCTATAGATTAGTATATCATCAAAGAATACTAGAATTTTTTTTCTAAGGAAAGGCTTGAAAATGGAATTCATCAAACCTGGAAATGTGGAAGTCGCATTCGTGAGACCAAATGGCATGACCAAAAATTCATAATGACCTTCATGAGTTCCGAATGTTGTTTTTGGAATGTCTTCCTCCTTCATTCTAATATGATGATATCCATAACGAAGATCCGACTTTGTGAAGAACACTGCTCCATGTAATTCATCTAAGAATTCATTAATGACAGGAATAGGAAATTTATCTTTAATGGTGATCTTGCTGAGCTCTCTATAATCTGGACACATACGCCATGATCCATCTAGATTGTGTACCATTACCACTGGTGCAGAGTAAGAAATTTGGCTAGGCCTAATTATGCTGGCCTCTAACATTTCTTCAACCATACGCTCAATTTCACTCTTCTGTCCATAGGGGCATATGTAAGGTCTGATGTTAGGAGGAAAATTTTTTGGAATTAAGTGAATAACACGATCAAAATATCGAACAAGTGGAAGACCTTTTGGAATATCTTCAAATACCTTGGAATGCTTATTAATCACCTTCTGGAGATCTGGGGAAATAAGAGACTTAGATGTTTGAACATCTAATGAGCATAATTGTGCAATTACAACTTGATGTCCCTTTCTTTTATTATCAAAATTTTCATACCATTAGAGCTTATCACCTTACTTGGTTTCCCTGTGATACCATTTAAATCATATTATTTTCCTTCCCATAAAAAAATCATGAAAAGCTTCTGAAAATTAAAAGCCATTATTCCCAATGATTGTAACGATTGAACTCCTAAGTCAACATCAACACCCCCCATCAGAATAGCAATCATTGGACTATTTAATACATATTCTCCCATAGTGAGATTGATATTATGGAATTTTGCCGAGCACTTTATAGTTCCTTCATCTACAATCATTACTTGAAACTCCAGTGCTAGATATATAAAGCAATTGAGAAACTTGGCCAATTTACAGTGAATGAAATTATGAGTACTACCAGAATCAATCAACATCGTTACCTTTTTCTTTTTGATATATACTTCGATCTTGAGAGTTTGAGGAATGCTAATTCCAGCCAATGCATGACAGGATATGGTGGGAGTAATCTCTTTGGAATTAGTATCCTCTATTTCTTCATCTTGAAACAGTTCCTATTCTTTTGGTGCTTCTTGTTCATTTTCTCCTTCTGCTTCACAATCTATGTAAAATAGTTTATTCTCAGTGCACTTGTGTCCCTTACTGTATTTGCTATCACAAATGTAACAAAGCCCTTTTTCTCTTTTTTCCTCAAGTTGTTGTGGTGTCAACCTTGTAGGTTGTGGATGACTCGAGACCACACTTCCTTCTTTATAGTTGTATGTGGTCGACTTCCTTGTTGCCATAATTTTTTTTTCAACTTTTCTTGTCACCCTGAATGCATGCTCCAAGGATTTAGGTTCCCACAGGCGAACCTCATGTTGGATGTTATTTCTTAAATTTGCTATGAATACGTTAGTTATATGCTCTTCTGGAATATTTGTGACCTTGATATTCAATATTTGAAAGTTCTAAATGTGCTCCCCTACTGAACCCTTTTGTTTGATATTTATCAGTTGGATAAAGAAGGTATTTCTCTTGGTGTCCTCATAATGTGCTATCAATTCCTCCGTAAAAATTATCCAAGTGACAAATGGTTTACGAGAGCAAAGCCATCTATACCACACAAACTGATTAGGTTCTAAATATAAAGATGCAATGCGTACCTTTTGTGTGGATTGCACCTCGTGTAGCTCAAAGAATTGTTCCATCTGTAGTATCCATGTGGCTAGATCCGTGCCATCAAACTTCCTCATATTGATCTTTGGGATGTAGTTGGTTTTTCACCCCATGTTGGAGTCCCTAAATTCATGATGTATGTTCCTTTTGTTTTCATCATGAATTTCATGGGAGGACTTCTCACTTCTAGGAAGCCCTTCTTTGCAACAACTTCGATAAGTCTTATTTCAAAACTTCCATATCCCCCTTCAAACCCTTCAAATCATTTACGTCCTTTTTCAAATCATTCATTTTCACTTCCATTTCATTCTTGGTTTGACCTAGGATTGATATTAGTGCATCTTTTATCACTATTTTCTCTTGTAAATTAGATATGTATGTTGATGTATATGTAACTTCGGAATGTATTTCACATATATGTATATTGTATTCCTATAGAGATGTTATTATTCCTCTATACGGAAGTGTTTGTATTCCTATAGAGATGTTATTATTCCTCTATATGGAAGTGTCGTCATTTATATTGTAAGTGTCGTAACTTATACTTGATGGGTTATTAGACCACCTTGTTGGGGTCGGCCTTGTATAAGTCATGTGGGTCGAAGGGTTATTAGACCACCCTAGTGGGGGTCGGCCATGTGGGTCAAAGGGTTATTAGACCACCCTATTGGGTGTCAGCCCAGTCAAAATTATGTTAAGTGGTTAAGTTGAGGCCGACCTAGTTGAGTAAAGGTCAAGTCAAGTTAGTGTATAAATAGAGAGAGTGTCTCTCTCATTTTACACATTCTATTCTCTCACTCACACTTTGGAGAGTGGCGCACTTGTGGAGGAGGAGGCTCTGCTGCTAGGAGAATACTATCTATTGTATTTTGGTTGTATCATTGCTCTATCTATCTCTGAGGAAGTTATTGGGGTTTTTCACCTTTATGGTTTTCCCCAAGTAAACTCTGTGTCTCTTGTGTGCTTGCATTATTGTGTCCATGATTGATATGCTGTAGATTTGCTGTACTTGTTGTTCTCTCAGTTAAGATCCTAGATCATATTGAAGTAAATTCTGAAAATTTAACATGGTATTAGAGCTAGCCTCAAAGAATGCATGATATGGCATGTATGACACTTGTTGCACTTACGATGCTAGGGCTTGATATAGCAAAAACCAGTCATCGTAGCACTTTTGCTATAAATCCATTTTGGCGAAGTTTTCGGATCTGAAACTTTTACAGGTCGAATATCATATCCCCATGTTCCTTATGTCTAAAGGAAAACCTCTAATTCGTTGTACTTTGTGATTTATGATCTGTACAATATAGGGTTTCTGCCTCTTCCATATCTGAGTCAAAATCAGGTGACCTTGGGAAAAAGATCATAACTTGGGCTAGGAAGCTCCAAATGAAATTTCGTAAAACGTGACAGGTAGTACACAGATTGTACTATCTCAAGAAAATTTTTCAGAAGCCGAAGTTGAACCAGTGACATGTGGCACACTGTACAAGTTCGATCTCCTGTATTATCCCATAAACAGGTCATGTTGCGACACTTGGCATAAATCTCTCTCAGAGAATAAAATTGAGGTTAGACCTATCGGGATGGAAAGATAATAGGTCGGGCTATCTCAAGAAAGTTTTTCAGAGGCCGAAGTTGAACCAGTGACACGTGGCACGCCGTGCAAGTTCGCTCTCCGGTATTATCCCATAAACAGGTCACGTTGCGACACTTGGCATAACTCTCTCTCAAAGAATCCAATTGAGGTCAGACCTATCGGGATGGAAATATAACAGGTCGGGCTATCTCAGGAAAATGTTTTAGACCATGTGGATCAAAAAGTTGAGAGTTACACCAAAAACAATCAGGTACATATTTCTATCAAAACAGAATTATTTTTGAGCACCTTCATTCATGGCTTCCGGAATTTAGGGCTTCAGATAAAGTTAGAATTTTTGTAATCGGAGACCACGAATGGATGCTACCCATAAAAATTGAAATTTAGAGACCAAGATTAGAATTTTTGGTTGGGCAGAAGGCCGGGCTTGATCAAACCCCAATTCGGGACTTTGATCGGAAAGATGGAAAATTAGGGCTTCTGCAAAAATTGGAATTTTGGAAATCTGTGACCACGGCTGGAAGCTCCTCAGAAAAATCAAAGCTTAGAGATTTGAATCAAATCTTTTGGTTGGGTGAAGCTCCGGGAAACTCAAACCCTATTTCAGGGTCCTCCCAAGTGAATCCGGAAATCTAAAAGGCAATTTCGAGGGGTGAAACTTTGCAGTTTTCAAATTCTGAATATACCAACTTGATCAGCTCAT
Source organism: Larix kaempferi (assembly GCA_027924585.1). Taxonomy (NCBI): domain Eukaryota; kingdom Viridiplantae; phylum Streptophyta; class Pinopsida; order Pinales; family Pinaceae; genus Larix; species Larix kaempferi. Next base: position 17,461,795 of record BSBM01000337.1, on the reverse strand, counting down.
CAAGGTGCATATTTCTATCATTTCGGAAGTTTGAATTCAAAGTTTGAATTTTTGGGGTTTCTTTGACAAACCCTAATCTAGCTTAAGGTCCAGTTCTTGCAAATCAAGTGGATTGGGTTAATCCTAGAAGAAGATGGATTGGTCACCTGCATAAGTGAAGAAGTTCCTGTCTTAAAGGGAGATGAGGCTAAGGCCTTCCATAAGAAGATTACAAGCAATCTTCACAGGTATGGCTTATAGGTATGTTTCATGGTTAAGTTTATCATATGTTTGTCTTCATATCATTACAGTACAATCTTGATTAATTACTAGACTTGTCGTATCACCTTAATAGAAGATATTCATTGATTAAGGTTTTGACACTTATGAATGTACTAATGCATTGTGATGTTGTATGAGGTTTATGTTGTTCACTAACATAAAAGGTACACCAAGAAAGACAAATCATGTTCTACTTCAAGAACAGATGATCATGGTGACATGAAGACAAAGATTCATCCATTGTCATGGATCACATAGAAGATCTACTTTCGAGGTATGTATAACTTGGTCCTACAATGGTTAACCTATGAGACATGCAGGTTACTAGCACAAGTCACTGAAGAGAACCAGAAGACATTATGCGGGTATGTTAGACATAACTAGCTAGCATGCTAATCCAGGTATGTTTTTCCTATATCAAGCTAGAATCCTACCTTGTGTTAGGATCTTATATTGTTGTGTTGTTGATAATGATTATTCATGAAGTCATAGGTTTGAATAGTCATGGCTGTATGCATATTATGTTTCTTACCATAATTGATGATATGACTAACCAGAAGAATCATGAAGGTATAGGTTTGAGCAATCATGGGTTCATGCATTGATGATTTAACTAATCAGAAGATTCCTATGATTAAATAAGAATATGCATGAGTAAAAGAAGACTTCCCTGAAACCTTGAATACTAATGTTTATTATCTGTGAATGATCATGACTATACATGTTTAAGATTATTGTGTTTTGATAGTATTAATATTATACTAATAAATGTGTGATTATGTATGAGACCTCAAGGATAACACAATGTTGATACTAATAAGCATGCATAGTGATTAAGGATGGATGTAAGTTCAAGGACAAGTAATCCAAGAAGCAAAGATCAAGAGGGAGCACACTTCAATTGTTCTCGCAAAAAAGCAAAGGAGCACACTTCAGTAGTTTCTGCAAGGATGCAGATATTCAGAGGGAGTTTACCACTTCTCACAATCCACATCAGAATGGAGTTGCAAAGATTCAGAGGGAGTCCACCCAGCAACCAAACAAAGATAAGTATTTGATTTGTCATTTCTTACATAATGTTATTCAATGATGTATATGCTTATGTTCCTAGAATTAGGTTGTGTATTATGCATATTAGAATAGTTGCATTGATGAATAGTATACTACTAATATACATGGGTAAGTGGCCTATGGAACTGTACAACATTCCATTGCTACTTATCTAGAATGAAACCTCTTTGCTAACATGTTAGGAGTTGTGCACACTCTTAACAATGTTCTGGTAGAGATTGGAAGGCATCTAGAAAGTTACAGAATATGGATAAATGTTATATTGAAGCATTGGCTAAGATAATTGCATGACTGTATGAAATATTTCTTTATGTGTAAGAATTTGTTTTGAAAACTATGATATGTTTTCTAATCATGCAATTTAACTTGTTGTGTAGGAAAGATCGTATACCATCACCTACAAAAGAAGGACTACAACATTTGTTCAGCAACAAAATTATCTATTGGAGATATTGAAGTTCCCAGGATATGGGAAGAATGCCATGATCTGTCGATCATGAAGAATGATGTTTGGGATGTAGTCCCAAGACCTGAAGGGAAGTTTGTTATGACTTCCATATGGATCTATCAGATCAAGCATGCTGCAGATGACAGCATAGAGAAATATAAAAGTGATGAAATTGAAGATACACCAGATGGATTTCAAGACAGCTTTCTTGAATGGTGTAGTTGAAGAAGAAGTGTATGTGGAGCAGCTATTTGGCTCTGAGACACTTGACAGGGAATCTTATGTGTGCAGAACTTGGTATCCAGTTTGGGCTTTACCAAGAGTAAAGCGGATTCCAACCCTTACTACAAGGTTGAGGAAGGGAATCCTGTGATTCTAATCCTATATGTGGATGACTTATTTGTAACAGGAGATGATAGATTGATTGCAGATACTAAGAGAAATCTTGCTGCCGAGTTCGATATGAAAGACTTAGGAATGATGCACTATTTCCTAGGTATGGAGGTGTGGCAGAGTGCAGATGGGATCTTCCTTGGTCAAGGGAAGTACACAGTAGATATCCTGAAGAGATTCGGGATGATGGATTGCAAGGCCATGGCCACACCTATGGCATTGAACCCGAAGCTTCTATGTGATGCTTCATCTGAGCTAGTTGATATCTCTATGTGTCGTTAGATGATTGGGTCCTTGATGTACCTGACGAACAGGAGACCAGATATTTGCTTTGCTGTGAACACATTGAGTCAGTTCCTGATAGATCCGAGGAGTGTTCATCTGATTGCTGTAAAGCATGCTCTGAGGTACCTGAAGGGTACAGTGGATTATGGGCTCAAGTATGAAGCGAATCAAAAGTTTAAATTGCAGGGTTATGTTGATTCAGTTTGGGCTGGCAGTGCTGCAGATAGGAAGAGCACGTTTGGATGCTGCTTCAGTATGGTATCAAGTGTGATATCTTGGTTTAGCAGGAAGTAGTCCTGCGTAGCACTGAGTACAGCTGAGGCAGAGTATGTTGTAGCCTGTTCAACTAGTTGTGAGGCCGTATGGCTACAGAAGCTACTGTTTGAGTTATTTGATCTCTTGTTGGATGCTACTAGTATCTTTTGTGATAACCAGAGTTGTGTGAAGCTGTCCGAGAACCCTATGTTTCATGACAGGTCGAAGCACATAGAGATCAAATATTACTATGTCAGGGATATGGTGCAGAGAGGAGCTGTGAAGCTCCTGTATGTTGCGATGGACAAGCAGATTGTAGATGTACTGATGAAGCCACTAGCCAGAGTGAAGTTCGAATAATTCAGGGAGAGGATTGATGTTCTTCAGATCGACGACACTTTGAGGAAGAAGTGATGGATGCATTTACTGAAGCCACTCCAAGCATGTTGGAAGGAGGATCCTTCACATGGCTGTGGATGTAAGCGCTGGATGATGAGAATCATGATGATGTTCTAGTTTCTGCTGGATATGATCAGTTGGATCATTTATATGTATATGTATGTACGCATCATGTTGGATGCATATGTATGTACGCATCATGTTGGATGCTGATGGATACATTGTGTGGATCATGTATCTTTGTATGATCAGGTAGATCATGTATGTTGATGGATACATTGTGTGGATCATGTATCTTTGTATGATCAGGTAGATCATGTATGATGATGGATACATTGTGTGGATCATGTATCTATGTATGTATTAGGTAGATACATTGTATATGTTGATATGTATCAGGTAGATACTTGGTATGAATCAGGTGGATGCATTGTATGATCAGGATGATCATGGATGACGAGCTTCTCCAGATGACATGCATCAGGACGATGCAGTGATGATGATCAGGATGATCATGTGTACATCAGGATGATGTATGGTGAGTATCAGGATGATACTTTGTGGCCGTGGATCAGGTTGTGCAGATGAGCATGTCTGGGAGATCCTATAGGTCGGAGTTGTGTACCCGTAACAGCCTGGGATGCTCTTTCGAGACATTGCTCTGGGAGGACATGTAATTTGTGCCCTGGGAGATCTTCAGGTTAGACTTGTGTACCCGTAACATCCTGAGATGCTCTTGCGAGGTTTTTTCCTATGGCATGTAATTTTCTCGTGGGAGATCTGGACAGGATGAAAAAGGCCTCAGATGCTTCAACCAGGTTTTGCCATGACCACATGTAATTTGCTCTTGGGAGGTCTGGATAGGATGAAAAAGGCCTTGGATGCTTCAACCAGGTTTTGTGGTGAGATCACATGTAATGTGCTCCTGGGAGATCCGACAGGTAGAGCTGTGTGCTCGTAACAACCTGTGATGCTTCAGCTAGGTTTTGTGATGGGTCATATGTAATGTGCTCCTGGGAGATCCGACAGGTAGAGCTGTGTGCTCGTAACAACTTGGGATGCTACCGCCAGGTTTTGTGACACACGTAATAAGTCCTGAGGATTCCACATTATGGCCAGTGATGACGAAGACCTGCAGGTGGTGGGCCTACATCCAGTATGAAAAGGGACTGGCTCTGTAGAACTTCCTATGATGAGTAGATTTAGACATTGATTGAGATAGCAGCAGAAGTGACGATGATGATGACTCGATGACGATTATCTAGTGACGATGATCCAGAGAAGATGACTTGTGCTAGAAGACTTGTGTCGAGAAATACCTTCCTAGTTAAGAGGGAGTGTTGATGTATATGTAACTTCAGAATGTATTTCACATATATGTATATTGTATTCCTATAGAGATGTTATTATTCCTCTATACGGAAGTGTTTGTATTCCTATAGAGATGTTATTATTCCTCTATATGGAAGTGTCGTCATTTATTTTGTAAGTGTCGTAACTTATACTTGATGGGTTATTAGACCACCTTGTTGGGGTCGGCCTTGTATAAGTCATGTGGGTCGAAGGGTTATTAGACCACCCTATTAGGGATCGGCCATGTGGGTCAAAGGGTTATTAGACCACCCTATTGGGTGTCGTCCCAGTCAGCATTATGTTAAGTGGTTAAGTTGAGGCCGACCTAGTTGAGTAAAGGTCAAGTCAAGTTAGTGTATAATTAGAGAGTGTGTCTCTCTCATTTAACACATTCTATTCTCTCACTCACACTTTGGAGAGTGGCGCACTTGTGGAGGAGGAGGCTCTGCTACTAGGAGAAGACTATCTATTGTATTCTGGTTGTATCATTGCTCTATCTATCTCCGAGGAAGTTATTGGGGTTTTTCACCTTTATGGTTTTCCACAAGTAAACTCTGTGTCTCTTGTGTGATTTCATTATTGTGTCCATGATTGATATGCTGTAGATTTGCTGTACATGTTGTTCTCTCAGTTAAGATCCTAGATCAGATTGAAGTAAATTCTGAAAATTTAACAATGTCCTTGCACATTTCTTCACCTTCATCATAAGTCCATGTAGAACTATTTGGAGGCTTATTTGGTGTAGAGGTTCCCCTTTTAGGAGGCATTTAGAACAATATAGATAGGTATCACACCCTAGGGTTCACCACAATTATATCCATCTACTCAAGTTAGTCAAATTTAAAACAACGTACCTTTTTCAACCCTGATTGGAAGACTATTTTAGGGCCGAATTAAAACTGAGTTAAAATTCAAATTTAGACCCCTCTAGGTCTGAAAATTCATCCTGTTTTATCCTTATGTGTCCTATTTTTGATTCCGTAGGTCTAACCTAATTCTGATGTGCCAATAGAAAGTTAGTGCGAATCTCCCAACACTTCTTATTTTTTATCTTGTCAGAAGATCGAACTTGTATGGAATTCCACATGTCCAATATTTTGGATCCAAGTATAGAACTTCTACCACAGATACTGTGGTCAGTACCCTTTCTTATGCAACTGGTATCACTCAATTTGGATTTCGCATGCCCCTAATATGACCTTTTTTCCTAGAACACCTGTTTTAGACTAGTTTTTGGACTAGTAAAAAATCCTAACTTCCGAGGCCAATATCTCTGAGGCTGTGATGTCTCAGGACCTAAATTTAGGTCCATAGATAGCTCGCCCTATGTTTGAGGTGGGTTTTTAATCTCTCTGTCTGAATCCTTGTAGAAAAAACTTATAGCAAAAATTACAAGATGACTTGTTTTGAAGAATCCAGTCCTGAGGAAAGAGCTCTGATACCAAATGTTATGCAACCAAGTCCCAGATATAGCGTAAAAATAGAATAAATATACCAAAAGAAAGTAATCAATGCCTTAATAATGAATACATGAGATGAATAACAATTCTCATTCGAGGGAGGAACCTCCTTACACAATGTACATAAGACAAGACAAGATACAATGATGACTAAAATGAAAAGGTCTCCTTCCTATATATAGGAGACAAAGGGGTACAATAACAACTAATAGTCCCACTAATATACCCAAGACGACATCAATAATATGTAATGCACCATAATAAAGGGGGTAATGTGCCACTACAATGGGGGTAATGTGACAATATTTAGGGCTTAACACTTCCATAATATGTCTTGGCACTCGTGGTCAAGCACACACCATCACAAAATTTTGTCAATGCCAAGCTTATATAACTGTCCTGTTATCAGTTGATAATCCGTAGCCTTAAAAACTAGGTGGCATTTTTGTGTGGAAGTATAAGGTTCTGGTGCAATTCCTATAGTTAGAAATATAGTAATTTCCTCCAGATGGTCCAGGACCACTTCAATGACTTCAATGCATCTGGTAGATGATCGTCACTAAGAACATCATATTCTCCTATCTCTAATTGGGAAAGATTACCTAGGCCATTGTTGTTCTTTCCTATATTCACTATAAATTCGAAAGATAAATCCTAAAACAAGAGTAACCACCTGTAAATTCGTCCTTCTAGGATTGGTTTATGCATCAAATACTTAAGGGTAGAATGATCTGTAAAGAATTTAAAATGCCCCCCCCAATAGGTAATGGTGAAACTTCTATAGTGCATAAATCATAGCCAACCCTTCACATTTTATTATTGTGCAGTTGCACTCAACCTAAGAGAGATTTCCACTTGAAAAATAGACATGATGATCCAACTCGCTTTCTCTAGGTCGATCCAGGATAGCTCCCAAGGCAATACTGGATGTGTCAACATTCACATGGAATTGTTTCACCCAAATAGGAAACACAAGGATCATAATTAACCATTTTCTTTTTAACGACCATAAAATCCTTGTCGTAACCCTCTATGCAATTGAATGGTTCCCTCTTCTTCAAAAGTTTCTCTAAGGGGGATGCAATGGTAGCATAGTTGCAAATAAAGCATCTATAATACCTTGTGTTTCCCAAAGTAGAGCGCAACTGTATGACATAAGTGGGAGGTGGGGTTTACTATGACAGAAATATTTGCAGGGTCCAACAAGACTTAGTTATGGTAGAAAATATGACCCAAAAAGTTTCCAAAAGGAACACAAAAAATATATTTCTTCAAGCTCAGAGAGATCTGCAATTGACGATAGCACCCCAAAATTAACTGCAACAATGCAATGTGATTCTTTAGCAATTCGTACATCGTCCAATAGTCCATATACACTTCCAAGATCTTGTGGATAAATTACTTAAAGGTTGCTATTATAATCCGTGAGAAGATGCATGTGCATCTTTCAACCCAAAAGGCATCACATTATAAGTGAAAGAACCCCATTCTATAGTGAAAGTTGTCTTTTTCGGCGATCCAAACTTGGTGATATCTCGAGAATGCATCCGTAAAGGAATAAGCCTCGTTCCCAACTACTAGGTCAAAGAATTCATCACTAAAAGGTGTCAGGAATGGATTGTAGACACAAGCTAAGTTCAGACTATGGTAGTCGATGTATACTCTGATGTCATCTATTTCTTTCTTATTCTGGATCATGATCAGGATAATCCATTCAGATTCATCGATGAGGAAGATTAAACTAGTTTCCAACATCCGATCGATCTCTTTCTTCACTTTTTCTTAACTCAAGTATTTAGCTAGTAAGGTCAGTGATTCATAGGATTTGCATCAGGATTCAACTTTATATTTATTTCCCCTAAGTCACCTTGAATTCCATTTAACTCATAAAGCTACGTGGAAATAAATATTCATACTCCTTCAAAATAAATATAACTTCGACACCATCTGTTCATCCTAGTAGCCCCTTATGGCTGCCATCTTTGGTTTTTATTCCATCCCGGTATTAAATTTCCACAACTTCAGCTGTTGCATGTAAGAATTCCCAACTTCCTTTGGTCTCTTTTCCCGTACCATTAGAGACCCTTTTGATTCTTTAAATGTCAAATGTCACATGTGTTCTAAATCATCTAGATTGGATTCCTCTTTGTTGATTTTCCCACAAAACAATGACGACTCCATTCTACTAAAACAGATTTGTAAACTAAGTAGATTTGGATGAAATGGGGAGACGTATGGGTTTCCCATATTCTGCAACTTATATGTGAAAAGAGTCTCCCCGATTATCTTCAAAGCCTCTGTCACCGAGTCAGACTTCCCCAAAAATGAGAATTCCTCACAAAATTGTGTCTGTAAAGTCTTCCAACACTCGATCTGTCTTTGTGTTTATTCATTTAAATACTAGGATTTTGGAGTCCCTAATTCATGAATAAATTGGTGGACCCAAAATTTTAGGTTTAATGTGTTAGCTTCCCAATGTTGTTCACAATGATCAATATGGACAAAGGGGTTTGTATAACCATTATAAATTGCCACAACCTAGTTGGTACACTCAAGGTTCTAGATGGAGCAAATCAAGTTTTCATAGAAGATTCTACCACATGCCAATTATGCAGGTCATCCCAATGTGTAACCCACCATCTAGCTAGAGTACCCCTTAGTGCCATATCCAAAACATATACCTTATGTTTTTGCACAATGCTAGCGTTCATGTTTTCTAGGAAATCATCAAGACTAGTAACACCATTGTACACTGCAGTTTCCTAAGATTTTATGCCAATCCATTAGATTGAATTTATAATTGTGCAATGTCGAGATGACAACTCATGTCACCTATTCCTCTATTCATTCAAATCCTTCTCAGAATCACTATCAATGGAGTGGATACTCCTCCAACTAATTGGTCCATTTGCCACAGGATTCACATAATCATCCATTTTTCACCCAGTCAGTCTGTAAATGTTATCCAAAATATATCTCTCCACGTTCTCATGAATGGGATCCATATACCTATGGCCTTGATAAGGATCCAAGGGTTGCATGAACGCCATACTGTCTTCCTTGAATGCCATAGTTTTGATTTTTAGGTTTATCACAACATAATTGTCATATGCCCATTCTATTCCCAACAAGTCCAAATAGGGGTTCGTCTTTCCCATTATCTCAATTACTTCAAAATCAATGAATGTCATAACTCTTGCTAAATCCACCTCTATGTTTACTAGGTACCCTATGAGGAAGATGCAATATTTGTTCACCATTTGTAGCCGAATAGGGGATTAGACCAGGGGAGGGCTACCCATACCCTACCGAGATTTATTTGGAAGGATATTGAAATCATATCCCAGATCTAGAATCACATTACCCATCCACTTGGGCGGGAATCCTAAATTATTGGCCAATCATTTTCTTTCTTATTCTATGAACAATATTAATCCTCCTTTCTAGTAGAGGGGCATATATCTCTTTATCCAATTCCGCAACATAAAAAAGAGCACACAAAGTTTTTAACAACTTATAGAGTGCACCCTCATCTTCCAAAATATCGAGTAAAAGGTTGAGCCTCTTATGCAACTACTTACTAGTGGAACACCACCTATACCATCTTCTTGGAAAGGTTCCACAACATTCCTTACCGCTGGTGTAGGAATACGACGGAACATCTCCACAACTTCCTTGAAATATCCTTATGTTGTATTGGATCAAATTCAGGTTCTTTCATATTTAATTTTTGGATGTAGGGAGAATCTTGATTGTTCATATCTGCACCTATTCTAATTCCTCCGTGGGTAATGCAAAATCCAACAACGTTATTCCCACCACAAGGTTCATGTTTAATTAGATTAGCTGGTTATGGCATTTGGTTTTTCCATTTCACAATTAGTTTTGGAGGTTCTTCAGTACCATGTGTGTTTACCCAACAATAGGTACACCATGAATTTCTGGGGAGAGGGAAACATCTTGCAACATGTCCCAAATCATTACAATTATAGAATTGGATGGAACCTCCTCTCCCTCCTGCTCATTCGGCTCCACCTTGGCCTCTTCCTCTGTCACCTCCTCCTTGCATCTACTACAGATCGAATACCCAAAAAATGGAACGATCCAATATTTCGGTTAGAGCATCCAATGATCAGCATTTATCTATATTTTGTATAGTAGAAACAAAAAATTCACAATGTACTATATTTTGAACCGAGGAATATTTTTGTAGGATAGGAAAAATTCATAGGGGATTCCCAAATACCTTACAAATCTCACAATATTTGTTAGCAGAAGAATTCTAAGCTTGTGGAAACATATGGCGTATGGGTCCATGGAAGGGGGCCGATGCCATTAATTGTGCAACTCCTATAGTGGGTCTCCCAGGAAACATACCTCGAGGGATATTTATCCTCCCCATAAGTGTGGACATTCTGACGCATGGTGGCCTTCAATCATGCATCCCATACACTAGACTTGCTCTTGATTTGGATTTAGTATAGATAACTCTTGGATCTTCTCTACTAGAGTATTAATTTGAGCCTAGACCTGGGAAAAGTATGAAGTGGATGAAGAGGCTCCCATTTGGGGTCCACCTAGATAATTAGACATCGCTTCAATTTCCATTGTTTGTTCTAGAGTAGTTCGTGGTGAGTCAATAATTTATTGTGATAGCAGAATTCGATTAAACTACAATAGGCATTGAATGAACCATTCCTTATGATGGATATCATGCACATGGAAGGAGAGTTTTTCTAAAACATCCCTAAACCATTGTGCATATTTCCAAGAAGACTCCCCCTGTATCTAGCATATTTCCCTTAATTCCACAAGCCCCTATTATTCTGAATTTGGCAATTGAAACTCATCCATGAACAATTCCTTTACTTCCTGTAACGTCAATGGTGGGGCATTAACAACCGAAATTTCTACCAATTTCATATACGATTGGAGTTCTCTACCTTACAGTGTAGTTTCGAATTCAATCAACTTCATAGTAGCTGGATCCTCTCTAGAATTCCAAATAGCTTCACACAAGAACTAGTGTTGTCCTGCATCCTCTTCACTAGTTCCCCCCCAAAACTATGGGTACTTCATAGACGAACCTCCTTGTACCTCGACCATTCTATTGACTGGGGTTCCCACCAATACAAATACTCTAGGAACGGGTTGTAAAATAATGTTTGATGCTACCGTGGGAATGGAATGACCACTACTATTCTATTTACTTGTGGCTAAGGTTGAACTAAAATTGTTTTTACCACTTCCACTTAATCCTGCACCAGCTTGTATACTATTGAAATTACCACTTATTTGATCATACCAAGGTAAAATCAGAACGAGATTAGAAAAATAAAATATCAGGTAATGTAAAAGCGCCCAAGGAGGAGTTGAAATTGTATTGGTTCCATTACTGCCAATATATTATTCTACAACTAAGGAGGCTTCACTCTCAGGAATTTCATTGTTTCTTGTAGGCCTAGATAACTCAAACTATTTCAGAACATAATCTATGGATGGCCTGGATGACTGATATTGAAAGCAAGAGTTCTGCAACTCATATTCATAATTTATTTCCTCATTCACACTAGTACACCTTCTCCCTATCTCCTCCTTGCTGGTCCAAAACACCCACTGGATGATCTAACAATAACAATAATCCCACATAACAATGACCTCCACAACTACCCTTTTGTTGGCTTATGCAATGCTTTTATACTTGCTAGAGTAGTTGTTTTAGACCTTGTCAAGATGGTTACAGACCAACGACTTCTGATATGGCATTTTTATGACGTACTTATCCTTGCACCATGACTGCTTCTGTAACTTCCACCTCGTTGATTGCATCTATCTTCTACAGTATGGCACCATGAAAACGAAGGAGCCAACATAGATCAATATATCATCATGAAGATACCATCAAAGAACACTATCACAAAATTGTGCAAGAAGGATCATAAAATCTTTTTCATGATGCTCTGAAAGATGGATGGGGCACTAAAAATTCCAAGATGCACCACTAAATAATTATAATAGGATCATGTGTGCAAAAGGCCATCTTAAGAACGTCCAAATCATTCATCCTTTTTTGGTGGTATCATGATAGAAGATCTAGTTTAATGAAAAACCTGTCACCATGAATCTCATCCAAGACATCATCAATGGATGGGGTGGGAAATTTGTCATTGATTCCCAACTTATTGAGAGCATAAAAATCTAGACACATGCACCAATTAATTTCTTTCTTTAACACCATGACCACATACGATGGGTAAGGGCTAGTGCATGTTTGAATGATGCATATGTCCAATAGTGTATGAATGATCTTTTTAAGTTCATTCTTTTGTGGAAAATGTGTTGATAGGGATGCACATTGGATGATTTCTTGGAATCAATGGAATACCATGATCATGCTCACTACATTGGGGGGGTAAGTGACAAGGTGTGTCAAATATCTATTAATGTTTTTTCATGATCGATTGTAAATCATGGTGGATATCATGTGGTGGGTTGTCCACACCATGGATAGAATTGAATTGGGCAATAATTTTTGAGTGGTATTTCTTCAATATCTTTCCCATATAGTGAGAGATGATAATTTCTAAGGATATAAACTGGAGGTCCTTAAGAGTATGTTTATGGCCCTCCTTAGTGAATCTCATGTATAATTCTTTGAAATCCATGTAATTTGGTACCCAATGTTCTTAACCACTTTTTTCCTAGCACCACATCACAACCACCCATTTCAACAACAAACATTTTGTATTTGAGTTGATATTCCTCCATTTGAAGTTTCACATTCTCAAACTTTCCAATGCATTTCATCATTTCGCCATTGGTGATCATAATTTGAAATTTGTGCACCTCATGGACATAACATTAATGGGGTTAAACCACTTGTGAATTATGAACAAAATTGTGGTTGTTGCTACTATAAATTTAAAAAATCAGCTTTTGATGCTTAATGTAGCTAGTGAAATTTAGGGTTTGGGGATTTGAAATGCCTAAATAATAATGGACGAAAATATAAGGTTCTTATTGATGTGGATTAGGGTTGGGTTCTTCCTGAGTAGGAGGTGTATGGTCCATTAATTCCAGCTCTGGGTTGGCGTCATTTTAAACATTTCCTTAGCGTGGTTAGATCGGGATACATCAATTTGAAATAATTTTTGTTACTTACATTTATGTCCTTTGAAATACTTCGCATCACAATTATAATAAAGTTTGAGGTGTTGGCATTTGACTGCTTTTTCTCTAGTCAACTTTTGGACCCACAAGCGCTAAGAGGGGGTGGTGGAAATTTTCATAGGTGTGTGTGGGAATAGAATACAATGAGGTTTTTTTGTTAATGTGCATTGACCACCAAATGTGCTTCTCTATTTCTTTGAGAGGCCTCCAACCAAGTAGTTGGGTCTTGCATCAAGGCATGATGTGCTTTCATTTCCTCATTGAGACCACTAATGAAACATTCTCTAAAAGAATAATTAGTAAGGTCCTCTATGTGGATTTCCAATTCCTTGAATATTTTTATAAAGTATTTAGTATGTTTGTTTGGCACAACTTGGATGACCATCCCAAATAGTGAGAATCTCTTTCAAAACGGGCATATATGGATTTTACAAATTAGCTCCAAGAAATATATCCCCCATATGATTTATTATGCCTTTGCCTCTGCTGCTATCATTTCAGATCGAGGTATATTACCCCTAATTGGAGTTTCATGAGGTCATCAATAATAACTTGGATGGAGAAGTAGTATTCCATTTGGGTAACCCAACCTATGGGGTTAGAACTATCAAATTTATTTAGGTCAACTTATGAAGTCTATGCCACATCTAGTGCCGATTATTTCAAAAGGGTGTCTATAAGTGATGCTTACCTTCGATGGAGGAATATGTTAAAGTTACAACACCATGAGTCATTCTCCAAGTCAATCTTGTGTGTCAATATTGAGCCTCGTGTGTCGAGGTAGTGCCTTATAGGAGCCTGAGTTGGACTCATGAAACTTGGAGGAGAATCTTGAGTTGGACTCAAGAATGGATAAGCTTCATGTGTTGAGGCAAGTGCTTTGTATGTCAAAGTGACGATGTTGTACAGTCTTGCTAGTCAAGGATAAGGTCTTGTGTGTCAAGATAGATACTCATTTGTTGAGGTGATGATTTGCATGTCGAAGCATGAATGGTGTGTGATGTACTACTAACCATGGTTGAGCTATTAAGTCTCCTCTAGAGACTGGCCACCTGTAGAGTGAATGAATTTAGCATATAACCACTTGGAACGATAGTAGAACAATATGATCACATCACTGGGAAAATATCCTTAGTAAATTTGATATGATATTTAATTAAGCTGGCACATGTGGACCATGCAGAGAAGACAAGAGATAAAGATAAGATGTGATAAGATATGAGAGAATTCGGATTTCACATAAATACTTAAATTAAATAAGAGAGAATTCGAATTGTTAAACTTGAGTGATAGTAACAAAGAAGACTTCAGTCAATCAAAGGAGAAATCGAATTGTTCACTACAGTGATGTTAACAAGAAAGACTTCCGTTAAGAGAGTTAACTAAGTGATAACAAAGAATATATAGTTAACTAAGTCTTTTGCATGATGACACTTGTGTTAAAATAAAATATGACACTTGTGTTAAACTAAAAGATGACACTTGTGTTAAACTAAAATATGACACTTGAGTTGTGACACTTGCACGGCGACACTTAAGATAGCCACCTAACTAAGTGGGAAAGCATTCAGTTAAAGGGAAAGTTCATCCCGAAGTCAGTACTGTGAGTCAAAGCCATTGCATGAGAAGTGGGGCACACTTTTCCATGCAAGATTGATGTCTCCAATGTTGGAGTGAATTCCTTTGAAGCAAATTTGTGCATGTGACCAATGTTAGCGAATTAGTTGAGTGGAGAATTATTATTCTGGGTATCTCTTCTTTATCTATCTCTCTTGCTCCTCTGCTATCTATCAATATATTAAGGAAGGTTTTGCTGGGGTTTTCTCCCTCAAGTCATAGAGGGTTTCCCAGGGTAAATTTATGTGTCGAATGTGATTGCTTATGTTCATGATTGTTATTTGATTTCAAGTAATTTTGTATTTATGAATTAAAGATAAAAAAATTAACAGAATCAACCGTTTCCTTTTATATGACTGGATGCAACTGCTACCCACTTGGGTGTTGGATGGAAATGAGAGATTGTATATGGCTATTGGATTCAATTTTTTTTGCTGCCATTCCTACAAGGTTTTATTTTTATGTTGTCAATGTATTCTTTCATGTGAACTGTTTGAGAGACTTTCTTTGGAATCCCCAAAAGCTAGTTAGCCTATTCTTCATGGATATGTTTCTAGTGGCTTCCATGGGGCCTTTGGGTCCACTATAAGCGTTATTTGGTAATTATACCAATGTAATAATATCCTTGCAAGGAATTTATGGAGATAGGTCGCTAAAAATAATATGGTTGGGCACACAAAAAAATGTTGTTGGAGAGTTATACTAACACAATCAACATCATGCAAATAGTCTTTTGAGATAGGTCTTCACAATGGTGCTAGTAGGATCAAATATCTTTTATTACTATTTTCTAACTATTTTTGCACTGATGATTTTAAAAAATTCCTAATATTTTCAATCATGTAGAAATTTCATTTCTTGTTCTATAAAGGATAGGGTTTGCAAGTCCTTAATGACATATAAATGTTAAGTGCTATAAATCTTTGATATACCTAAGGCTTTCTAGCAATAGTACTTAGTCAAATATTTCATTACACCAACTAAGGAGGATGGACCATTATTGAGCCATACTACTTGATTCCTTGATATGAGAGTGATATCCACAATTGTTTTTCTCAGTGTACAATAGAAACATGATGGCTAAGAGGTTTATGGAAGGCTAGTTTTAGGGGAGCTTAAAAGGATTCAAATACCATAGTCAATTTTTTTGATGCAATATTACTCAAAGGAGTATCAATAGATGTTACAAGGGTGTCCAAATAGGTGACTCCACTTGCATTCATGGTGTATATTCTTCCCCAACCATATATTTACCCAATAAATGACAAATATATGTGTTTAATGATGTCAAAACACATCTCTAGGGCCTATTTTTCTCTTCTAAAAATTAGGCATGTGCTAGCTCAAAAAAAATCTCAGATACCACTTGTAATGTACTTAACCACCAGGAACAACATAACATGAATACTATTTAGAGAAATATAAATATAGAAAAAAATATATAAGAGACAATGATATTAAACATGTAGAATATAACCCTTATATTGATAATTCCAAAAGAGACAACAATGCAAGTGGGCCTCTTCGAGGGGGAACCTCTGTTGAGTAGAGTTCCATTATAGTAAAATCCTTGACAAAACATTACATAACCTCCTATCTCTATAAACAAATTCTTATTAGAAAAACCCTAACTACTTATAGCTCCATCATTAATGAGTACCACCCACCTAAAGGGCCCTATTTAATAATGAAAACTCCTTTTACATTAAGTGATTACCCACTAACTCTCGAATGGACCTTATTCAAAGAAGATGGCCTTATATATTGATTAACTAGCTCCTAAGTACCCCAAAGTAGGGAGGTTAGGGTAGGGCCATAACACTATAGCTCTACCTTGCTTTCACTATCCCAATAATCCTCCTCTTATGGTTTCCATTAGGTAGATAAGGAAAACATTTTCGAGCCAAGTGAGAAAGGAAAGGGAAAAATGTAAAACATTTTACTTAAAAGGAGAGATAAAGAGGAGATGGTTAAACCTAAGCTTGATTAACTTAAGGCTCCTTAATATGGAAGGGGATTTGGTTGCTTGCCTATAGATTAACTAGATAATTACCATATTTATCCATTGCTATTGAAGATAAGTAAATTACTTATATGAGTAACCCTCTAACTTATAGCTACAAGAACCCCACTCTAGTATCTATTGGACAATGGTCATTGATGTTTCTCGCATTACCTCACTATACTTATGATCATTCCTTGGGATTAAATATCCCCGTCGAAGTGTGGGGAAATTCGGGGTTTCCCATTTTTCCCAAAAAAGAAACTATCCAAATGTTGTGGGAAATTCGAGGTTTCCATGTCCGACTGCAAGTCTAGGATTATGTTTCCATAATTAATATTGACCTCGCAAGGATGCATTATTTTTAAATCATAGGGGCCACTATTTATCTCTCCATTTATAGTGCATATCGTATTGTATTATATGGCATACAGTATTAGCCTAAACATTGTATCCATTTATTCTTTTTCCTAGGTAATTAATTACTATTAATCACCTAGTAAATTTTATTTGTTTAATCAAATAGTTTTCAATGTTTACAATGTTTTTATTAATCAACATGAACATCCAAATTTAGTCCACTTAATGTATATTAAATTAATCTGCTTAATATATATTAACTTAATCCAACTAAAATAACATCAATTAGTCCACTTAATGTATATTAAATTAATATATTAACTTAATCCAACTAAAATAACATGCATATCAAATACCTACACTATAATGAAATGACAACGCTTTATACTAGGTCATTTTTTTTACACATTATTTTATTTTCCCTCTAATTGAACCTCTTCATTAATCCACTTAATATATATTAAATTAATCTACTTAATATATATTAACTTAATCCAACTAAAATAACATACATATCAAATGCCTACACTACAATGAGGTGACGACGCTTCATACTAATTCATTTTTTTGTACACATTATTTTATTTTCCCTCTAATTGAACCTCTTCATTAATCCCTAAACACATGAAGACTTCAAAAGTTCAACTTTACGATATTAAATATCAGAATTTAGGCACATTAGAATTTCTATATCTTCATAATCTGTATATTTATTGAAATCCATTAAGTTTATTTTAGTTAAAAATACGTTTAAATTCTTGATTAATCATTCGATGGATATTATTTCATCACCAAAAGAAACTTGAATTGGGATCTCTTTTTTAACTTCTTTTATTGTTAAAATTAACATTAAATATAATAAACTCATTACATTTAAGAATTAGTTTTAAAAATGAGGTTAATCTTCAAGAAAGGATGCCATGGATTTGACATGGATTAAGAATTAATATTAATAATTGGTTTTAACTTTGACAAAGGATGTTAATTTATAATGGTGAGTTAAGGTATAAATGTTACCTTTGAACAAAACTTTATGAGATTTCTGTGGGTATATTGTATCAAGGTTGAATATGTATTTTAAATATAATTTGATTTTTTAAAGTATTTATAGAATGATTTGAATTTTTAATTTTTGATTTACAAATTTTTATCTCAATTACTCATTACCAATTACTCTATCTTCATAAACTAAATATAATTTAACTTAAATTCTCAATATAAATATATTTATTCAAGTATTTTTAATTTCTATACAACCTTAAATTTAAAAACAATATAAACCATAAAAATATTTTTTAATTTCAAATAAATATTTTCACATAGACTCGTAATATTTGAAGGAATAAAAATAACGTTAAATTACCATTAAATTATTTTTAAAAACTTTAAATTATTTTTTAAAACACTGCCTAAAGGTAATATTAAATTAAAACGTTTTCGTTACTCTTATATGCATATGTGAACCATACAATTCATTTGGATTTCATTGAAAATACTAAACAATATTAGGGAAAGGCCTTTCAGTAATTGTTTTTAGGTTAATTCTAAGTGACCAAGACACTGTTGTTGAACATGCATGATATTTATTATTTTTATTTTTCATATTTAATATATAATTTTTTTTATAGTTTTTAGGTTTTTTTTTTTTTTTTAAAGATATTTTTGACAAGTTCAATTCATAACATATTTTTTTATCGATTTGTTTTGGAGTATCATTTGGTGATTATTTGTTAATTTTTGGGGTTATTTTGAAAGTCTTTACATCATGTTTGGGCATGCTTTATGAGATTTAAGGTGTAGGGTGTATGTTCATCCCTTGGATGATCTGAGATGGATTAACACATAGAAGATGGTTCGTGATGGATTTGCACATTGAAGATAGATTTCTCAGTGGTTGCTTGACCTCAATTGGGTGTTTGCTTGGGGGATGCCCTCCATGATGGCCACATGGAAAGGCTCACTTGCTTGGAGAATGCCATACTTAGGAGGAACATTGTACATCTTGGAGGAAGGCATCAAGCTATATACAACATGGGCTAGCTTGGATTCCTACACAAAAGCTTGGAGTTGGCTCTAGAATGCTTGGGTCATGATAATGTTCATAGAAGGGGAGTGGATCTACTAAATCACATGGCTTAGGGGTAGCGATGGAGTCTGTGTAGTCTTGTGATGGATGGGTGTGGACAGACCTTGTGTAGCTACATCATATTAGATCCTTTATTGTGTACAACATCACCTTGGAGCATGACATGTGTATCCTTGGAGTGGATCAATTCACTTATGTAGGCCTACATGAGTTTATTGTAGGTGGATTGGGACCACATTGAATTTTTTTTGTCTCCCTTACCTCCCGCATATATAGAGGAAGTAGAGAGTCTTTCTCATAATTATAATTTACTCTTCTCTTTATACTAGTCTTCTTGGAGTGATTCGCTAGGATCCATGAGGAAACTCTAGGAGAAACTATGGAAGGGATAGAGGACATCTTCATTGGGAGCTTGCTCATGTGACTAGGTTCAATCTTGTGAAGAAGACATTGGAGATGATCATATTGTTGTGTTCATTAATCTTATTCACACTTGTCATGTTTATTAAAAATACCATATAAAAATTAATCAAGCATTTTAGAGAAAGACAAATATACAATAATAAGCATGCACATAATAATGGCCAGGAAATACTTAGGGTACACATGCCTAAATAAGTCTTACAACTATATGTCTATTTATATATTATTAATGTATAACTTTAAAAAATAAATGCTTACAATTGTATACCAAAGCACGTGATGCTCTTAAACATCGACTTGTTTCATCACCAACATCACTTGTGCTCCAAATAAAATTACAATAATTAAGTACTTTCAACCAAGTACTTATCTTACCACCATCTTCCAAAGCAATTGAAGCTTGAAGCATCTATCTGCTTCTTTAGCCACATCCATTTCTGCTCCAAAACCAGTGAGCCAAATCAACCACTCCTTAATTGGGTACTTCTTCATCCACTATCCCATGTATGCTTTTTCTACCAATTCTTCACATCAATGTGTCTTCACTAAAGTCATTGACATAGGGATTCGAGTGAGTGAGATTTATCCAACCAAACATGGCTATGATATCATATATAAAACTGAGCATAGCTAGATAAATAAAACAAATATGAAGCAAACACATAAATATACATGCACATAATAATGATCAATATTTACCTTGGAAACCCTTTATTGAAAACCAACCTTCAAAATATATCTTTCATTACCCTTGGTCAATTCGGCCAATCCATGGCTAATCTGACCAACATTGACCACATGAGGCATTTTGCAATGGAGTTCTTCAAGCCATTAAATAGGCTTCATCACATGCTAATACCATGGGTTACCCAATACCATGGATCTGTAACCCACCAATGCTAAACCCATTAAAGACCAAATACACATTAATCTAATTACTATTTTACCAAGTCATTATTAACCCAAGATTACCCTCTTTAAACTTAACGTGGGGTAAAAACCCACCCCCTCAAAGTTTATAACTGCGAATACACAAACCCCTCCCTTAAATTATAAAAAAAATACCATATTAAAATTAACCAAGCATTTTGGAGAAATTAAAATACATAATAATAAGCATGCACATTCCCAATATTTACCATGGAAACCCTTTACAAAAAACCATCACCCAATAGATAACTATTATTAACTTGGCCACATGAGGAATGGGTTACCCAAAACCATGGGCTCACAAACCACCAATGGTAAATCCATTAATGACCAAATACACATTAATCTAATCACTATTTTACAAAGGCACGATTAACCCAACATTATTCTCTCTCTTAGCTCTTTGTTTGTACTTCTCTCTCTTTCATTTGGACTCACTAGGGTTCCATGGTTTTCTTGTAGAATATTGAAGTCTAGGGTTATGGTTTCATCATTATAGTCACATCTCTAACACAAGTGCTTAGGAGGAGCACAATAGTCATATTCTCTCTCTTAGCTCTTCAATTGTACTTGGTCTCTCTTTTTTTAGAGTATCTAAGGTTTCATGATCTTGTTGGAGTAATTTGAAGTCTAGGGTTAGGATTTCATTCCATGGAGGTTTGAGGTTGGGGTTTTGTGATCAAACCATAGATGTATTTGATGAAGAATAAGAAGAACAGAAGAAGACATCTTACCTTGGAGGACTTGTTTGAGGGGAGTCATGCAAGTTGCGACTCCTTGGTTGAGCTAGGGTTTTCATTGTTTTCTTATCTAGGTTTTGGAAAGATAGATAATCGTCCCAACATTATGATGAATCTATGGTATGCACAACAACTTCATCTTATACGTATTAATGAAATTTTAAGTTGTCCAATATTTGTGTAAATTGCATATTTGATTTTCAACCATCTATGTTCTTCATGGATTGTTATTTAAAATTATATATGTCTCGTAGATTTGACATAAGTAAATGACAACTTTGTTGAGTTATTTGACATCATAATTGATGAATTTAAGGGTTGTTTTATAGCTGTAAAAGTGAGTTTTCAGATCTACTTTATTCATTATAAGATTGCCCTAGAGGGCTGCAAATTACTTTTTCTTCTTGGATTTCCTAGAATATTAGGTTGTTAAGGATTGAAATATTGTTCAATTTCCATTGTCATTTTGTTCTATATTTCATAGCAAATTTAAGATTGAAAATTAATAGGGTTAAGATCTAGAAAACCTATGGTCAAAGTGATGAAATTTTTGTTTGCATTAAATTCAATTTGTGCTAGAATTTCTACATGGTATTAGATCTTTTGTGGCTAAGATAACTCTAGGTGTAAGAGGGAGCTTGTATTTTAGCAAAATATTACCTAAGAGAAGTGGTTGACCTTGTTTGGGGTTGTTGGGTGTGAAACCCTAGGTTGCTTGAGATGAGCACTACACCTATGAGAGGTTTTGATGAGTTTCTCTTATGATGAGAGATTATGGATCTACTACATTGATGGCTATTATGGATGTATTTTTAATAGGTTTCATGCCTAGGAGAACCTGTGATAGGTGGTTAATTTGTTCCAATGGTTTCCTATGATAGGTGGAGATCTATATGATATATTGATTGATATAGTTTTAATTTTAGTGAGTAAGATGCCCAAAAGTACCTATGATAGGTGGATGATTAGTTTCGATAGATGGAAATTATTTTCACTTGTGATAGGTGGAGGGTTTAGGCTTCATATTGCATATTTTCCAAGATGGATATGGCTTTGGTCACTTTCTTTTCCTCTATCATTGTGCCATAGTGTTGGATGGTACGTGGATAATGGATCTTCGAGACACATTGAATATGGTAGGTCTTTATTCAACAAGGTTCAAGAGAAAGAGGGAGGCATGGGCATGTATCTTGTTGATGATGCCACTTATCTTGTCAAAAGAGTTGGCTCTATTTCATTTTAGATGCCTTTAGGTGATGCTATTGATTTCATGTTTTGTTTGTTTATAGTTTGAGAAATGATATTCTTTTAGTGCCTTATATGAAAGATGTATAATGGAAAGTTTCATTTGAGAGATAATAGTGCATCAATAGTGATTTTAGTCTAGATAGTTCAAGGAATTTGGATAGAAGAGTGATAGAGGGTGTCCTTTTTAGGTTACTTATTGATCCAGTGGCACATATACATTTTAGTGAGAGGTTGGATGAGTCTTATAGCTAGTAAAGCTTGTGACTACGCAATAACTATTGGTAGATTGATTGTTGCAAAAGTTTAATATGAATTACAAATCATATAGCTCTCAAAGTTTAAATTGTGTGCAATCACGACCAAACCCAACCTACCCAAGGATGAGTTCTTAGCCCTCCAACCCTAACATTGCCATTCTAAAAGATGATAAAGGCAACACCACTTTAATCATGAATACCTATGACTATGAGGATAAATTACTTTAGCATTTATCTTCCTCTTCATACAAAAATTCTTTCCAATAATCCTATTATCAAAATAACCACTCTTATTACCAATGATATAAAATCCTCCTCTTTGGACCCTCTAATTAATAAGTGTATTCTTCCCCACAACACCGAGCCTCCTAAAATTTATGAGCAACCTAAATACATAAGAAGGATTCCTCTTAGACCCATTGCTAGCGCATTTGGAGCCTCTACCCATGCTTTATCAAGATTTTTGGTCGAGAAACTACTACCTTTTGCTGGCCAAACTTCTTCCTTCATCAAAGATTTCTCTTATTTTATCGATAAGGTTCAATATTTTCATTTTGATGAGCATGAATTGATAGTCAGTTTCAATGTGGTTTCTATCTTCACCAAAATCCCTATTCTCAAAGCCATTGATATCATCTCTAAATTAATAGACTCATAAACCCTTAATTTAATCAATCTATGTCTTACTTCCACGTTTTGTGTTTGAAAGGAAATTTCTATGAACATACTGAAGGCACAACTATGGGATCATCCTTATCCCTCGTCGGGGCAAACTTATAGATGGATCACTTCGAAGCCCTATCCCTTAAGAGTTCCTCCCCCAAAACTAAATGTTGGTTTCAATTTGTTGATGACACCTTCATCATCTATCCACATGGCCATGAAACCCTCAACTATTTTCTCAATCATCTTAATAGTATTTTCCCCCACATCCAATTTACCAAGGAAATCCAAGAAGACAACACTCTTCCATTCCTGAATGTTCTGGTAACCTTTCAACCTAATGGATCCCTTTCTCATAAAGTATACCGCAAGAAGACTCACATGGATAGATATCTTCATGCCCAGTCCCACCGCCATCCTGCTAAAATATTTGTTGCCTTAGAAACTCTAATTACTCGAGATGTTCACATCCCTACTCCCCAACACCTCAATAAAGAGAAAACCTGCCTTACAAAATCTCTTCTAGCCAAGGCTACTCTTTAGCCCAAATCAAAAGAGCTTTTTGTGCTATTCTCTTTCCTAAATATAAGCAATATCGCCACAATCCTCCTCCCTCTCCCCCGTGCTTTAACATTCATGGCATCACCAATCATATTTCCAATTATTAATTAAAAAGAACATCAAAACTCTCTTTAAACCTCATAAAACTCTCAAGCAATTATTCAAATCCTATACCTTTTTGTCACAGGGGTTCTACCGAATTCCTTGTTTACGTGGAAAATCCTACATCAGACAAATCAACATATCTATTCAAACCTGGCTCAAAGAGCACATCGTTGACGCTAATCATAATCACATTAACATATACGTCCTAGAAGAACATTCCCACCACTCTAAGCATCTCATTTATTTTGACCAAACCAAGATTCTTGCTACTATGTCCCATTACTCATCACACCTCATTTGTGAAGCTCTTGAAATAGAAAAACACCCTAACAATTTTAGCCACAATGATGGTTATAAGTTAAGCCAAACATGGAAATGGTTAATCCATAGTCTTAGACATTAACCTCTGTTTACAATCCTCCTATATTTCCCTTTGTCTTAGCTTGACCCCCTTTTCCTTTTTTCAACTTTTCTCTTCTTATTGTTTCGATAACATTAATCCCTCTTTATCTCAACCCCCTTTTCTCTTCTCCTTTCATTCTCTTTTCCTACTAATGTTCTATTCATTCGCAATTAATTAATACATGAGGTCTCTCACTTATATTTTTAATATTCAATTAATGCATTAGGTCTCTCATTTATATTTCTTCTAAAATATATAACCTTAGATTTATTCCAACCCCCTCTTTTTCAATTTTTTCTTCATCCTCATTTCCTTTTTTCTACATTGTCTTCTCATTTATTTATTATTATTTTTAGATTAAACCCCCTTTTATATTTTTAGTAACATTCCCTCTCCATTTTGTCCCCCTTTTCGTCCCCATACTTCTTTTTTTCATTGAACTTTTAATTATACTTTTGAACATTTTTCAATAATTTCTCTTACCCTAATCCATAGACCTTTTGCCTATTCCTCAACACCATTACTTCTTGGCACAACCCCTATTATCGTATCTTTTCTTTTTATATTTTAAACATCAACCTCCCTTTTTATTGTTTATTTCTATTTTTATGTCCCTGAAGGGGATCATGTATGGATCGGCAAACCCCTATTAATCTGATTAGAGTTTATAAATTTTTTATTTTTTATAAAATCGAATTATTAAAAATACATTTCTAAAATTGTAATTGGTTGGCAAGGATGACGTCGCCCTCGTTTTTCCCTTCCCAGGAGGGGGCGACGGGATGACGTCCTACACTGGGCAGAGTACAGGGCCATTATACTAGTGGGGTGATCGAGGTATTTGGCTTGTTTTACAATGCAATATAGAAAGAATCGCACATGATCGCTCAACTAACTCTGCAGCGGTGATTAATAGTTGCAGCAATTTATGATTATGATGCTTCAGTGCATTCGTACAAATGTTTTGCAAATGGTAAAAGATTGTTTAAAATGTCTGTTTTTTGAAAAGCTGTAGAAAAAATTATTGTTGTCTTAAAACGTGGGGGTAATCTGTTGAATGCCGAGGGTAGAATGGTACAGTAAGGTTGTTTTAGTAGTAGTTCAGTTTTAAATGAAGCTTCCACGGTTTTAATGGCCTTTGGTACGCTTCTGTTAGATGCGCTGTGCAATGCTCTTTTTCGTTTTTTTGTTTGTTTTACGCTCAATTTTCCCGTGTAATTTTTATTTATTTAAAACTCGGCTTACAAGAAGATGCTTAGTGATTCGGTTTCAGTTTCAGTTTTCTTTTGTATTTACAATTGACTTTATTGTGTGTCTATATTTAAATTACTTAATACACATGGTTCTTATTTCTCTCATTTTTGTTTGATTATTTTGTATCTGTGGTTGCCAGCTTGGGAGTTTAGGTGTGAATTTAAAATTTTTTCCTTCAGCTGGCCTGCCATTGGTCTCAGCCATACTATTCCATGTTGGTATACTGGTAGTGCTAGCCTTGTATATTCTTTTCTGGGTCAAGATATCTCCCTTAGTTCCCATTTTCTTTTCCATCAGTGCACAGAAACCTGGGTAGGACAGGAACGACGGGCTTTATTCCTCACAGACACGGCAGTGCATTCAAGAAACCTGGGCAGGACATGCATGATAGGATTTATTCCTCGGCAGTGCATTCAAGAAACGAGAATCCCAAGAACATACGAGTGGCATCCAACTAAATGATCGATGCACTCCTTCAAAACTACCAATTGCAAGAAGAAGAGATCGGAAAAGGCAGATTCAGAGTAATAAGAGATGTTGGAACAAGCGAAGTGGGAAACAAGTCACTTGCAAGACCATAAAAGAAAAGTAGATCTGCTCAACATAATAGTTAGCAGAAAGAATACAGTTCTCTTCTCAGAAGAGGAGGCGACCATTATCCTGCAGAAGCTCATGGAGGCCATCAATTACTACCACTCCATGGGAATCGCCCATCGAGATGTAAAACCTGATAACATTCTTAGTAAAGCTTGTAGAGTTTGGACATGCCTCCTCTTTCTCTATAGGTGTGCTATTATGCTTGACCCCTTTGTTTCTCATACAAGTCTCTGAAAATTTTGAGTATGAATTGATGAATTCCATGATTAAAATTCTTACATTAATGTATGTAGGTCAGTCTCTGTTGGTTTATTGATCTGTTCTAAGAAATATACCCTTATTCAAATGCCCTTCCACCATTTGGTCCAATTCCCCGAACTTCATAGCATTGTGACCTTTATCTTGTTTCTAGGGACAGAAAGCAGATATCTCTGTTTCAATAAGAAGGATCTGCACACCCTGAAGCTGCATTGGGGTTTCACATTTTTCTATTATCTACACAAATTCTTTTATTTCTCTTTCTCCCCTACGAGAATCAGATTCTTATTCTTAAGCTTTAGAAGGATTTGCATGATTCTTCTAATCTCATCATTTCTATTGCAGGTGGCTTCAGCACCAACCCCTCTCTAATCCTCACGTTATTGTTGCAGAAAGCCGTAGCGAGCCCCTCTACAGTTCTGGTGTCTTTGTATGATAACAGGCATGTTACAGATTGAAAAAAATGAGAGTTCATGGGCATGTTATATTCATATTTTCTAGATTGGAAAAAACAATAATTCAAAGGCTGAGGAACATAAGATATGCATCCAAGAAAAGGTATGCTACTTGCAAAACTATTGTGCACATCTATTGTATATTGATTCGAATGCATGATAATTATATGAATTTGTAAACTGAAAAAAAAAAACTTTAAAAATAATGTCTTATAGTAGGGCTATTGGACTCCAGGTCTTGAAAACATTTTGTAGAAGAATGTGCTTGGAATTTAGCATGCCCTCATGTTGTGGTGTTCTCGTCCTTTGTCACTACTTATGTCTACAGTGTTATTGATGCAAGATCCATCGGTGTTGCCTTCTTCAATGGTCTTACTGTTGCAGGATGGAGTGAAGAAGGCAGAGGGGGTCTGGTTGTGCATGATAACGAAGGTAGTGATCTCCTCAACGAGGATAATGATGAGGCAAAGGTAGATGATCAAGCAATGTGCAATCTTGAACTGCCATTAAATTGATGAACAAATATTTAAGTTCATGTTGTGCTTTAAATTTCTCAGCAAATATTTATTATGGTAATGTTGTGCTTCTTAATAGAGATTATGATTGAATTTCGGTGCTTCATCCTCAACATTCACATTTTTAATATTAGACTCAGGATTCATAGCTCTCTGTCAATACAGAGTTGGGATTCATAACTTTCCAGAACAAAAAAAATGATCATGTGATGTTACAAAAATAATCACTCGTGACTTCAGATTGCCATAGACAAGAATATTTTTGAAGTAAACCGTAAACTGAATTGTGACGATGTCAAGTGACAAACCATAAAATCACAGAGATGGCAAATACAGGAAATTAAGAAAAGTATTTACATTTAGAACGGACTCATATTAACTAGAGTATTGTACACTAACTTTTGAAATCTACATAGTAAGATGTTAATTAACAAATCAGAGAGTTAGAGAAGCAACTACCACGCCATTGATTCATAAACAATCAAATGATGCTATAATTTTTTAGCAAGGTATGTTTTTTTAGGTATCCATTATTCTGCATGGAACATTATCCATTATGTTAATTTGTTGGATTTAAGATAGAATGTCTACTATGTTGCTAGAGCTTACATATTTGTGGATGTCATTCGGAGCATTTTAGTGGTTTCATTGTTTGCATGTTTCAATGATATATGTTGATGATCTATAGTAAAATCTAATACTCTTTATGGTTTTATACTTTGAAATACATAAATACTTATGTTATAATAGAACTAGATAGTTATAATTTAATTTGGGTGAGAATTTAATTTAATGGATTCTGAGAAATGAAGGAGAACTTAGTTAAGTGTGCCCTCATCCTCTTGAAATGACTCGCATGACGGAATCCTCATTTTATATCACAAGTTCACACCGGTTTCTAAGGGAACTTACAACATGCATTATCTTTATAAATGAATTAATTCAAACTATAAACTCTCTCATCCAACTGACTTTGTTATGGCACATTCCTCATGGTTTGGAAGGTCCATCTTTATGATGAAGTGGTTGAGAATTTAATTCAATGGATTTCAAAAGTTGAAGGAGAACTTAGTTAAGTGTTCCCTCATTCTACTGAAATGACTTAGCATGATGATTTTACTGAAATGACTTAGCATGATGAAATCATCATTTCAGATGACAAGTGCAGATGATTTTCCAGTAACTTATGTAATCAAAATTCATAGCTACATGAGAAACCTCACAATCTTTTGGTAGGTGACCTGCAACTTGGAATTATATGTTCTCATAATATTTCTATTTTGTTTTCAGTAAATCATTATGCATTTGTTTAAATTCTTAAATTCTTAGGCAATACAACTTCAAAAATGTTAGCAAACAAGAATGTATATTCGGCATTCGCACTTTCCTTTCATCTATCATCCATTTACTTTCGTTATGTAATCAAGATATGAATAAGTTGAGTGCTTTTGGACTAAGTCATTCATGTTGACTTCTATCAATTGCTCATGGCTTTGTGCAAATGAATCCTCCATTCGCTAATAACTTCTTCTCATTCATCCTACAACATCTGTTCCCTCCCAACATCAAGTGGCAATGTCGGGAACATTGCCACCTTGTGGCTCTTGTTAACTTTAATTTTTAGTATTTCTC
This sequence comes from Larix kaempferi, assembly GCA_027924585.1. Classification (NCBI taxonomy): domain Eukaryota; kingdom Viridiplantae; phylum Streptophyta; class Pinopsida; order Pinales; family Pinaceae; genus Larix; species Larix kaempferi. The sequence goes on along the minus strand of BSBM01000337.1, from coordinate 17,432,594 downwards.
CCTCATCTATTGAAAAATCTTTTTCTTTTTACTTTTCATTATTTATTTTTACTTATTCATTTTCTTTTTTTTTTAATTATATTTTTATTCAACTATCTTAATTCAATGAATAATTTTTTAATCTTTAAATATTTTTAGGCACTATTTTTTTCAATTGTTTTTTAACATTTACTTAATCTATTCTTTTCAATTGTTTTTTAACATTTACTTAATCTCTTGATGATGAATAGAATCTCCACTCAAAACATTAAGAAATATAATCCAAAAATTCTAAATAATGTTATGTTAAATTTACATTAGACATGGTAACTCCTTACCCCTTGTCGTGATTTTTAAAATGCATACAAATGCATACATTGTATGGTTCATAAAGTTTGACATTAAGAAATATAATCCAAAAATTCTAAATAATGTTAAGTTAAATTTACATTAGACATGGTAACTCCTTACCCCTTGTCGTGATCTTTAAAATGCATACAAATGCATACATTGTATGGTTCATAAAGTTTGACATTAAGAAATATAATCCAAAAATTCTAAATAATGTTAAGTTAAATTTACATTAGACATGGTAACTCTTTACCCCTTGTCGTGATCTTTAAAATGCATACATTGTATGGTTCATAAAGTTTGAGGCAACACTTTTTTTTTCCGCGAAAAAGACATACTATTGATATTTACTTATGAATCAAATAGTACATGATATTAGTGTATGATACTGTCTCCAATCCATTCTCTCAGCAGAAGAGAGTTTCAATATTTTCAAAATATACAAAATAAACCAAAAACAAAATATTACAGACAACATCCTTGGCATAACTTAACAAGATCAGTCAAAGAAATATAAAATACCAAAATCAATCAACTGATTCTCGCAAAATTCATCCCAATATAAGTAATCATCCTTGCCCTCCAAAACCTGCTTTGATAGCAGATCAGCCTGTGAATTATGTAGACGAGGATACTCTTTGAAAGAAAAAAAGTGTCTAAAATTACATCACAATCTAACGTGTCTCATAGATCCATAATTTTAACAAGTTAAACAAACCACGTGAATATTATGATGACTATGGTTTTCGTCACGTTCCTTTGAAAGGTTTGAATATTGTGAGGATGAAATGATATCACGCTCCTAGAAAAAGTTGTATGTCATGGGATTAAAGTCACATAAAGGTTTGAATTACAAAATAAGAACGACATATTGGTACGTGACTCAAAAACTTTAAAATTAATGTGCCGTATATTGAATCTTCAAATGCACAAAAATGGGGAAGGGAGAGAGTTCAAATGATATATAAATATAATAATAATAACTCACATTTTACAAAGTGAGCATAATGAGTGTTGAGATTGAAAGCATTGCAGGCTCTGATGGTTAGAAAAACATGTCACTATCATCACTAAATTAAATTTGAGGGAGAAGAGACCATTCACCATTAGTTAAACAAATCAATGAAAATATATGTTGATATAAGGTAAGTGGTGTTGTGGGACAAATGGTTTAATGGTGAGCAAAATTTCCTTTCCTTGTAAGTTGCAAACATGATAACAAATCATGAGTGGGTTTGTGTGACAAATACTAATGTGTTGAAGCAAATAAATAAATAAAATTAAGTATAAGAGCTACTTTAAGAACTAATAATCACTAAAATGACATGGAAAAAATCACAAGAGAGAAGTTAGTTTTTAGTAAAATAATTTTATCCTATAGAATTTGGGTGAATTAGTTTTAGAAAAAATGGAAATTGGAGATATAGGGAAAATTTTAGAGGCGAAATTTAGCCCATTGGCGAATTTTTGATTTTTTTTTTCAAAAAAATATTTGTCATTTTCCATTTTTTTTTAATATGATTCACCCAACTTCCATGAGATAATTTCTTTTTACTCTAAATATCGCCAACAATGTCCAGAAACTATATTAAATCCTTAGAAATTTGAATATTTTTACTAAAATATCGCCAAATATTTTATGGTTGGAAATTTAAGAATTAGTAAGATTCACCAAGGTTTCTACACTTTAAGAAAATTATGGATCCTTAAAATTTTCCCTGTTGGAGAATCATTTTTTGAAAAAAATGGAAAATGAGCCAAATGGCAAAATTTAGCCCCTAAAATTTTCCTTAGTGGAACAAAAATTCAATGCTAAAGTGGAAGTTGCATTGGAAGCAAAATTTGGTGCTTAAGTAGAAAAAAACCCAGTGCCATAGTGGAAGCAATACTGGAATCAAAGAGAAACTCGATACTAGAGTTTTTTTTTTTGTAATGTTGCAAAATTCTATTAAACTAGGAGAAATAAAGATACAGTAATAGTTACAGTCTGAGGTGGTCATATCATAAGTAGCCAACCTTGAAGATCAACCGAGTCATGGAGGTTCTAATCAAAATTATACAAAAAAACCCTGCCCAGTATAGGGTGACTAGGGTAAACATGTAGTAGAGTCATAGCCATGAAAGCTTGAAAAGAATTAGCAGTCTGGTGCATTGTGAAACATACTAAAAAACAGAAAAAAGCTGCTGAAAAACCTCCTTAATAGGGTGCTGAAGGTGCCTCTGCATCTGAGGAAGTTTCCTCCAAGATGGGGCAGCTGTAGCATGCATCATACTCTAAGTCTTTCGCTGGTGGCATAATGTCTTCCACAGGTGGCAGAGTGTCTTTCGCTGGTGGCCGAATGTCTCTCCCAGGGAGCTTTACAGGCAAGGGCACAGTCTTCCTGTTGACGGGAGCACTGCCATCCTGCTCGTTGCGAGTTCGTTTGGCGAGAACCGGGCCCAAGGTGGAGGGGATGGGGAAGGAGATATGAACCTGCTCCTTACCTTTTTGAGAGTCAAGCACCCTACCGCGTGGAGGGACCAAATCCTTTCCTGTTTGGGTATCCAATTCCTTGCCATGTGGAGTGGCCAGGTTGCTGAGTGTCACATTGGTTTTGACAACTGAGGGTGTGGCACCATGAGCACTGCTTCCAGGATGAAAGTCACGACGAAGGTGATAGGTGGGGGCATAGGAGTCCTAGCTAAGGGTGTTCTCCAGATTGTTGAGTGTGGCTACCATGTTTGGCAGGGTACTTCTCTCAGGGTCTAAGTAGCGTGTCTTGCAGTGGCCCAATTGGAAAGCATATCATCCATGAGTTCGCCCAACATGTTTTTCACCAGCCAGTAAAGATCCCAGGGCTATTCCCAACTTTCCTTGGAGAGTTTGTCTGTAATTATCCTTGCTTCCCAGTTGTCGACGAGTAAACAGAATGGAATTGAGACCTCTGCACCATAACCTTTCTTGGTTTTCCCAGTTTCCTGGGCTTCATTCTTCTTTCTTCCTCTAATTCCTTTCGACCGACGAATGTAGTCAGTCTAGAGGATAGCGCAGATGCTGGCGAACAGGAGCTCATGGAGCGCAGGAGCAGGGGGATCCCAATACAGAATGACGGGAATGCCAACGAGCATGGCTGAGGGCTGAGACAAAATACTGTTGAAGAGACGGAAATTCCAGTCAGCTGGCGAACTGAACATCACACGCCTGAGAGCCATGGGGATGATGCACGACATACCAGTCCAGGTTGGTTGAGGAGATGTCGCTGGCAGGAGGATTAATGAGACCAACGACTTGACGTCGCTTCTATAGTGAGCCTGACCTCATCACTGCCACTTGGATGACGCTCGTGCCCAGGTGTCATGTTAGGCCGAGTCCTCGTGGAGTTGCCCTTATTGTCACTCGCATCCGATGGAAACTTGATACTAAAGTTGAAGTAACCATGGAATCTATTATTGGTGAAAAAAAGATCATAATGTTAACATCAAATAAGAAGCTACATTTGTAAAACAATTGGTGTAATACCTGGTGCTACTCTAGTTAAATTACCAAATACTAAACCTAGTGAAGTGTTAGGGGATGAAGCCAATATCCAAATCTCCAATATTCTTCCTATAGAACCCTTGACTAGGCTCATGCGTTGGGTGCGCGAGGGAGTTAAAGGGGAGCTTCCATCCCCCCCCTTCCCCTCCAAGGATTCGGGGGAAGAGTCCTCAAGGAAAAAAATTCTAGACTCTTCTTGTGTATTTTGGTTCATTATGGAACCCTCATATGTATTGTATAAAATGGGAGTGCTTTGTCGTTGTAATACAAGAGATATAGAAGAAATCATTGTACAAGTTTTTTTGCTAAGTAATAATAAAAGATCGAAGTTGCCATTGCCCCATGGTTTTACTTGCGTATAGCAGGGTTTCCATGCAAATCTCGTGTTATCTTGTCGTTGTTGTTTGCTTCTATATTTTATATATTTTTCTAAAATATGGTATGAGAGCTTGAAAAAACTCTCAAGCATAGGTTTTTTTTGCGAGTGGAGACACAACAATGATAATGGTAGGAATTTTAACCAAGTTCAAGATGGAGAAGTTTGATGGAAATAATTTCTCCCTATGGAAGATGAAGGCGGAGGATTTGTTAGTTTAGAATGATCAATCCCTAGAATTGAAAGGGGTTGTGAAAAAGCTTAGCGGCATGACAGATGAGGACTATATAGAGCTGGATAGAAAGGTAGTTCCTACAATTTGTCGTTGCCTAGCAGACTCTATCTTGTTCATTGTTGTTGAAGAAAAGATTGCGAAATCCCTTTGGGAGAAACTTGGGAAGCTGTATGAGACTAAATTGGAAATGAATAAGGTTTTCCTGAAAAAACAACTTTAACATCTAACAATTAAGGAGGGTTCAACTGTGTCAGATCATCTGAATGAGTTTAATACCCTAATCAACAAACTACTCTCAATTGGGGTAAACGCGGAGGATAAGTATAAAGCAATCATTTTATTATTTTCCCTCCTAGATACCTGGGATCATATGGTGGTGACCATCACCAACTCATCATTAGGAACTCTGAAATTTGATGATGTGGTAGCTACTTTTATGGGAGAAGAGTTGAGGCGAAAATTGTATGTAGATCCCTCTACCAGTGAAGCACTATCTGTGAGAGGGGGATTTAACGAAAGGGGTCAACAAGGGAGATCATAGTCCAGATCCAAGTCCAGAGGATGCAAGAAAGGGAAGTGTTGGAATTGTGGAAAACCAGGATACTCGAGGAAGAATTGTTGGTATCTGAAGAAGGAAAAGAAGGATGGAAAGCCATATCAACCATCAACTGCAGTTAATACAACAGATTTAGAAGAGATGGTGACTTGTGAGGCTTTATGTCTAAGTAGCAACACATATCTATTATATGCTTGGGTTTTGGACTCGAGTGCATCTTTCCACATGTCTCCACATAAAGACCGATTTGTCAAATATAAGCCTTATAGTGGTGGAATGGTCTACTTGGGTGATGATCATCCTTTAGAAATTGTGGGAAAATGCTACATTAAGATCAAGTTGGACGATGGAAAAGAAAGGAAGTTATGTGATGTCATACATGTACCAAATCTACAGAAGAATTTGTTCTCAATCAAGATGATGGATAAGCTAGGGTATTCTACTACTTTTGGTGCCAATCAATACAAAATCACCAAAGGATCCCTCATGGTAGAAAAAGGAGAATCTTGTGGGACCTTGTATCGTTTATGTGGTGATACAGTAACCAATCATGTAGCAACAGTAGAATTGAGAAATTTGAAGATGCAGTGATTTCATGGCATCAATGACTTGGACACATGAATGAAAAGGTTTGAAAACTATGCATTGTTGAGGTATTCTTTATGGGATTAAGTCTCGGGATTTAGACTTGTTTGAGCATTGTATTTTTGGTAAAAATAAGAGAATTTGGTTTACTGCAAGCTCTAGTAAAAGTTCCGATCTTTTGCAACTTATTCATTCTGATATATTTGGAACAGTCCCCACTCTGTCTATAAATGGTGCTAGATATTTTCTAACTTTGATAGATGATTATTCTAGAAGAGTGTGGGTGTATTTTCTAAAAAATAAATCAAAAGCCTTTGAGAAATTTAAAGAGTTTGAGGCACGAATAGAGAAAAGTTTGGGCAAGTTTATTTTATGTCTCAGATTTGATAATGGAGGAGAATATTGTTCTAGGGTATTCGATAAATTTTGTAGCAAGAAGGAATCAAGCACCATAAGACTGCTTCATATACACCACAACAAAATGGTGTGGTTGAGTGGATGAATTGCACAATCATGGAACATGCAAGAAGCATGCTCAAAAAATCTAGGCTGGATCATGGATTATGGGCAGAAGTTGTTAATACAACACCATATCCGATTAACAAATCACCTACATTTGCGTTGGATGGAAAGACTCTACAGGAGGTTTGGTCTGGTAATCCAATCAATTATTCCCATTTGTGTATTTTGGGCCGTTGTGATGCATTTTCCCATGTGCCTAAAGAAAAGAGGTCCAAGCTTGACCCAAAGTTAAGGAAATTTGTTTTTCTTGGTTATGATAGTACAATAAAGGGGTATAGATTATGGGATCCTACTGAGCACAATGTAATCATTAACTAGGATATTATTTTTAATGAAAAATCTATGCAAAGGAAGGAGGTACATCAATCACATGAGATTGTACCAGTTGAAGTAGAAATGAGTGAAGATGAAAATGAAGCTTTTGATCAGCATGAAGAACAACGAGTTCAACAACCACAACTCAGAATGTCTACACGTCCCAAGAGATGTCTAGGAAGGTATTCTCCTAATTTTGTGTCTTCTTTTGATTTGTTAATTGATGATGATTAACCTAGTTTGTTTCAGGAATCTAAAGAATCTAAGAATGTAAATAAATAGTGGAAATCCATGGATGAAGAAATGAAAGCATTAAACAAAAATCAAACATGGAAACTTATGGATCTCCCACTAGGAAGAAAAGTTGTTGGAAATAAGTGGGTGTATAAAGTAAAGAAGACAATGATGGGTTGTTGGAATGTTATAAATCTAATTTGGTACCAAAATTCTATGTGTAGAAGTTAGGTATAGATTTTAATGAAATATTCTCTCTAGTTGTGAATCTTACTACTGTAAGGGTTTTACTTGCACTTGTAGAAGCATAGGATTTAGAGTTGGAACAATTGGATGTAACAATTGCTTTCCTGCATGGTGATCTTGATGAAAAAAATTATAAGGATCATCCCGAGGGATATAAAGAAAGAGACAAAGATAATTTAGTTTTCCGACTCAATAAATATCCGTACAAATTGAAACAGGTGCCAAGGATGTGATACATAAAATTTGGCACCTTCATGAAGAGCCAAGGTTTCAATAGAAGTGAAGATGACCATTGTACATATTATAAGAGGTTTGATGATTGTAGTTTTACTATCTTGTTGTTGTATGCTGATGATGTGCTGGTTGCAGGCCCCAACATGAAGAAAATCATTGATGTCAAGACTCAGTTGGCTAAGACATTTAAAATGAAGGATTTAGGAGTAGCAAAGAAAATTCTAGGGATGAAGATACACATGGAAGGAACATGTAGGAAGATTTGGTTAAGTCAGAAGTTATATATAGAAAATATTCAATGATGCTTTAATATGTAGAATGCAAAACCAATTAGCAGCCCCCTTATTTCACACTTCAAGTTGTCTTTAGAACAATGTCCTAACACAGATGCAGTGAAGACAAGCATGTCTCATGTACTGTATTCATCAACAATAGTGAGCCTCATGTTCGACATGGAGCCTATAGTGGGATTTGTTAGCCAGTTCATGGCGAATCCTTGTAAGGAGCATTCAAAAGTTGTGAAGTGGATAGTCATATATTTAAGGGTCACTTCAGATGATGTTATTTTCTATAGATCAACATATTTACAAATTAAAGGTTTTGAATATTATGACTTTGTTAGAGACAAAGATGGATGAAAGTCTACTACAAGATATACGTTCACTCTTGTTGGGGGGGTTTTACGATAGAAATCTAAGATGCATCTAGTGGTGGCTTTATCACCTACTAAAGTAGACTATGTGGAAACAACTGAGGTTGGTAAAGAGGTAATTTGGCTAGATAAACTGATGGATGAATTCAAGAGGATATATGGGAACATCACTTTGTACTGTGATAGTCAACGCACTATTCAATTAGTGAAGAATCCAACATTTCATGATTGCACAAAGCACACTGATATTAAGTACCATTTCATGAGGAAAGTGGTGGAACAAGGTAGGATCTTGTTGGATCAAATTGATACTATTGAGAATACTGTAGATATCCTTACAAATCCAATCATGACATAAAAAGTTTGAATAGTGCAAAACTTCTCTAGGATTGCTGAAAATATGATGAAGGTAGCATTGGGAAATGGCATGTGGGTGTAAAATATTGGCAAGGAACTTCCTGTATATTGACTTCAAGTGGGAAATGTTAAGAGATGAACCCAACCCCCCCCTTCGAGGGTGCAAGGGAAGATGCCTTGAGGAAAGTATATTTCAATTCCTTCTAGAACCCTAATATGTATTGTATAAAATGGGAGTAACCCCATGAAATTGTAATACAAGAGAGATAGAAGAAATCATTGTAAGTTTTTTGTTGAGTAATAATAAAAGATTGAAGTTGCCATTGCCCCGTGATTTTACCTAGGTATAGCAAGGTTTCCACATAAATATCGTATTCTATTGTTATTGTTGTTTGCTTCTATTTTTTATATATTTTTCTAACATGAAGAAAGTGTTACTAGATGAAAAATTCAGCATGAAACCCAATGTCAGGAAAAATTTGTTTCTATTGTTGTTACCAAATTCATTGCAAAATATGAAGTTCCATTTGGTGTCGAGTTTTTTGTCAATCAAGGGCTCTACATTGAGAATAAAAATACACTAAATTCAAAGATGAAATCAATACTAATTACCTATTTTTTTATAGTGTGTACACCTCACTCAAATCCATACAAGGTATAATGGTTGCAAAAATGGCAAAAGGTAAGCATGTATGAGCAGTGTGACATTGACTTCCATATTGGAGGTTATAGTGAGAGCGTTGTGTGACATTTTGCTCATGGATGATTGTTATATATTTTTTGGGAAACCATGGCAATTTGATAAATCCTATGTCCATGATGGGAAGTGGTAGAATAAATACCTACTAGTTGGAGAGGATTAAAGGAAATATAGGTTGCATCCCATGAATGAAAAATAAGAGACTAGTAAAGTGATGTTGAGACCATTATTAGGATGTATGAAAGAAAAAGAGAAGCAAGCACATAGTAAGTGCATTGTTGAGAGCAACAATGTTGTAGGAGAGTGTAGTGAAAAGTTTGTGGAGAAAATCCATGAAGCCATGAACAATAATTTTCCAAAGAGAGTGCATGTGTAGACCAAAGGAAAATTATAGAAACCCATATTGAAACTACAAGAGGAAGAGTTATGAGAAGAAAACGAGGATGTTTTTGAATGTGGCAGAGCTTGTAGTTGTGAAAAAAATGAAAAAATAAATGATGAATCCTTCAGAAAGGAAGAAGTTACAAAGAATTTTGCAGATCATTAGCAACATAGAAGCTCATAGGACGTGTTGTGAAATCTTGTAGTAGAAATTTCCAAGTTAGAAGGCCATTGTGTGAACTATTGTCTTAAATATTGTGAGCAAGGCGGTCATAGATTTTAACTAGGACATTTGACATAGGAACATCCCTAGGGATTGAGTGACCCCACATCAACAAAAAAAATTCATTTTTTTGGTATCTTAGTTCAATTTGTTTTCCATGTTTTTTTGTGGTTTTACACTATGCGTAATGGTTGTGTGAGATCATTTTGGATCCTATGTGAATGAATGTACAATATAGATGGATCAATAATGTGGCATTAACACTTTTAAGGAAGAGTGAAATGATGGGTGCATGTAGTTTTGATACAAAAACCACTTAGAGTTTGGGATTGAATAACAAAGGGGACATACAAAGGTTGAGTAGTGTATTAACTCTAGATTGTATCGAGGTCATTAACAAATGGGTAGCAAGAGGATAGAGTGAGAGCAAGGGTCGAGACTGAGAAAATTCTAAGGAGGAGGACAAAACAAGTGTAAAGGTGAAGGGAAAAGTAAAGAACATTAGGAAAAATGGATGGGTAGATATCCAAATTCCCATCCTCTATGTCACTAGAATGATTAAGTGATGCAAGGTAGGGAAAAGAGAAATGAATAAAGGTTTCAGTAAGAGGTGAGGACCCCACCCCAATAAAGAAAATGAAGAACATGTGGTAGAGCGAGGTGGATCTTAAATTTGTTTGGGAACTTGAGAAAGAAAGTATCCAAGGAACCCCCAAAAAAAACGGTGACAAATTTCATGGAGAATTCACACTACACACAAGTAGGAATAAGGAACAAACAAAAATACTAGTATAAGATTGATTGATTCTATTCCTTGGAGATTTTAACAATTGGTTTCATTGGGAAATTTCATCTCGACATCCATATATAAATTAAAGGTTTGAATATGGAGGGTACTTTTGGCCTATGTATGTTGTAGTTGTAAAAGTCTATTGGTCATAATTGTAGCAATGAAAAGAGTGCAGGCTTCAACCCTAGTTTTGTGATGAGCTCTAGAGGTTTTATCTCTCTTTGTAACATTAAATAAAGAAGTTGAATGCGTTGTTATGTTGTTAAATTCAATTGTAATTTATTGTTGTGTGTGTGTTGTTATGCATTCTAATATTGTAAGCCTCATACATGTGTCAACATTCCATTTATGTGATGCAACTTCTCATCATGTGAAGTAATTCTTCAAATAATATGTGGGATAGAGTAAGATTTGATCGAGTACAACTTAGAAGGTATGTCTACTCTATACTTGGATCCATTATCATTACAAGGAAGAAATAAATATAAGTATTAGAGCTAAACATAACTTTAGCTCAACAAATAATATTAGATAATATCCAAATTGAAGTCAAAATGGATTTAGACTTTCACTAGTGGTGTTGATAGCACTCGCCATGCCCAAACTTGACATTCTCGAAACATAACTAGATTATGGTGGTCCATATCTAGTTATGATGGTGGTAATAGTACTAGATGGTATGCCCATGGTATTGGTATATTAATCGGCATCTAATGGTGAAAAGTTTTGATTAGCCATGTAAAAAACACACTTTTTTCCCTTTTTACTTACCTTCTTATGATTATCATGGCTCAATAGTTCATTACATTCATCTTTTCACATTGTGCACACAATCCTAAGCACTATTCAAGTCCTTATCAATTCATTTCAACATCTAACAGTGAACCAAATTAAAAACTTCTTTGCACATGGAAACTATACAACCCGCAAAGAATTTTAACTTCATTCCTTTGGGCATTCTATCTTAGTTGCATTTTATTTCATTAAAAATTTCAATGTGTCATGGTAACCCAACCAAATTAAAAACTTCTTTGCACATGGAAACTATACAACCTGCAAAGAATTTTAACTTCATTCCTTTGGGCATTGTATCTTAGTTTCATTTTATTTCATTAAAAATTTCAGTGTGTCATGGTAACCCACCCAAATTAAAAACTTCTTTGCACATGGAAACTATACAACCCGCAAAGAATTTTAACTTCATTCCTTTGGGCATTGTATCTTAGTTTCATTTTATTTCATTAAAAATTTCAATGTGTCATGGTAACCCAACTCGAAACAAAAAGGTGCATAAAGCAGAGATTGGGAAATGGTTGGGTTTCCTTGTCGTCATACCTACTGGTGTTAGTATGAAGTTTAGTATGGAGGGTTGATATGTACTATTAGGATTTAGTTTTTGTGCTTAACTCTTTACTTTCATATTAATTCCCTTAATGAGTCCACACCAAAAGCAACAAAAGACATATGCAAAAAAACGTTTCTAAAAAAACACGAAACAGAAGCAAGAATAATTCTAAAAAAAATAAAAAAATACTTACATATATCTATTACTTATATATATTACTAGTTGGATTTCATTTTTTTTCGAACAAATTACATGCTTGTGAAAACAAGACAATTTCTAACCATGTGGTTGGATTTTTGGTCTTTCAATTTATGCATTGTGTTTTCATAGATACTAGAAGCCAAAGCCAGGGAGTCCCACTCTGGAGGGCCTCATAGACTTAATTGTTCATTTGTATAAAAAGAGTAAGCACCATGTTGGATTGTTGATTTCTCTTACTTCTTCATCATCGTCAATAGTAGTGACTAGTGTAGCCTCAATTAACATACTACTTTACTTGGGTAAGTCCAACTAAACTCCCTTGGCGGAGTCTTGGACCTTTTCCCTTTTGTAGGTATCCATTTTCTAGTGAGGCGACTTTAAGATCTTGAAAATGAAAGTGGTAAGAAGAAGTTAAACCTTCCTTCTCCAAACTACATGGGGTGCTCTCTACTTTCTACAACTTCATTTCTCAAGCTTACTCTTTTCATACTAACTAATAATCAAATGATGCAAAATAAAAGGTGCAAACTTGATCAAGAGGACCTTCATGATGAAATGTTTTTTTGAATACATGTTTGATAAGATAAGACATTATAGAACTTTCAGTGGTAGTGTTTCAAACCTTTTATCATCCCACCCAACAACTTTTATCTTTACTACCTTAGTCATTTCAATATACATTCCATAAGTATCATATATTGAGGTTTCATACTTGTTACAAAAAAAACTTGTGGTGATTTAATTTCTCTTTCCAACCCCCTTAGGGTTTGTAAAATGTTGATCACTATCAAAGGTTGCACTTGGTAGGTGATAGTATTGTTGCTGGAAATTGAGATTGATATTGAACACAAATTGATAACCTTTTACACAACAAAATAGAGAGTTGTCATAGAAATTTCAGCACTCATAAATTTATTTTCTAGCCCCATTACAAATCATAAGGGAAAGAAGGATTTAATTTTATGATTTTATTACTAGCCCATATACACATTTTAGTAGCCTATTAAAGGTCTTATTTTATGTACCAAATTTGATAATTTCACCCAGCTCATTTCTACCTTGTCTGATTCACTTTCTGGGAAATTTTAGGTTTGTTTTGAGGCCTAGATTTGTTTGTTATTGAGAAATTCTAGCCATAATTAATTATAGGGATGTAGTATTCGAAGGTGTATTTGAATCCTTTTCCACTCATCCTTACATAGAAAATTCACTTGAGTACTTAATTTAGACCTTGGTTAACCTCAGGAACCTGTTTTGGCCATTTTTTCAAGAGTATAAAAGTGTTAACAACTTCTTGTTTGATCTTTTGAGGTTTTTGGTCTAAAAATTAGTGAGCTTACCATCCCCTTGCCCTGCATATTTTCACCATTCTTCAACCTTTTTTTAGCCCACAAGGGAGTTGATGGAGGATAATAACATGTTGAGTGGTACTAAGAGGACTTACACACAAGTCCCTCGCCTCTCCTTCCTCCCTTTTCACCACCTCAAGAACAAGGCTATGTGAGGTGTGGGTGGCCATTGCCTCATGTAAAGCTACCAAGAGGTGAGTAACCTACTTTCCCCTGGATAGGTGGAATATGTCTCGACCGATGGATTTTTCTTATAACAATTAGTCATGGTGTTGTTTAAACTCTAGCTTGTGGACATCTCATCGATAGGTTTTCTCGATTGTACAATCATATAATACTCAATGTTGCTTTTGATGATTGATTAACTATAGTGAAAATCTCTCTTTATATTTTTGATGGCAACCTTTATTGCTTTATCTTTTCACATGTGCACACTTCATAATAGGAAGAACATCTTCTCACATGTGGTGTTCCACATGTTTGGGACATTTGTTGTGTTTTTTGACACATCAATGCGTGGTAAACTCTCTTGGGTTCTTTTTGGTGAAGTATTCTTGTTGATCCTCAATTTTTTTTAAACTTTAAGCATTTTTGTTGAACGTCTTTCCAACTTCAATATGTATTTTCCATCATCTTTCTCATTCCTTCATCTTGTTGTTATTAGGTATATATTTGTTTATACTTGTGTTTTATTTTCATAATAGCATTCATCTTGTTGTTATGTACATGTTTTTTATACTTGTGTTTTATTTTCATAATAGCATTCATCTTGTTGTTATGTACATGTTTGTTTATACTTGTGTTTTATTTTCGCTTTTCAAAGAGATTTTCATGAAGGTGCTTTAGAGGCTACATTTCTAAACATAAGACACTATGTTTAAAATATTTTCAACACTCTGTCATGGTTTTGTCATGGTTATGATGTTGTCATCATCGGTCATTGTTTTGGCGGTTAATTCAAGATTCTGTGATATTCAATTGGAGTATAAATGTATTCAATAAATATTTCCCAAATATTTAATAGATGCTAAAATTGTGAAATGATGTATTATGCTTGGGATGAAAGAAATTTCCCTTTATGGTAGACTATAGTAATGTCCCTTCTTTACTTCCATGACTAGATTAAGGTGGCATGTTAGTGTTAATTAATATTAACATGTGGGTAATTAATACTATCATCGGCGTAACCAAAATATCACATCTTTTGTTATTTAGATTATAGATATGCACCTCGTGTTTATATTATTCACCAAAAAAATGTTCTTTTTTTATTATATATTTTATTTTGAAAGCACGTCATGTGTAATGTGTCTTGGGTGTAATGATAGATAGAGTTATAGTATAAGATCTTATCTTAATCATAGAATTTAAAATTGAAAGGATTTGTTTGAGGTAAACTTGATTGTGCTTTTATTTATGCTATGTGTATGTAAGTTATTGGGTTGTTTCAAAAGTGTTTATATCATATTATATGTGTTTTCATGTGATGTGGGGGTGTATGGTGAAACTCTTTTATCTCAATGTTATTTAAAATATTTTGGTTAATGATATTTGGAGCTTTTTAAATATGTAATTTCTTGATCTTGGACATCATGTTAGATGTGGTACACTCTTGATGAGGTAGTTATTTTACGTGGGATTGATATATTATACATGGTGATCATGTTAAGGAGGATGGTAGATTGCGTAGGTGTTGGATCTACCTTGGAAAATGAGCATTATGCACTAGGAGGGAGGGAACTTAAGAAATGAGACCACTTAGCATGTCTTAAGAGGATACGAGATTGACTTGAGGATGCTTGGGTTGAGGAAAAATTACTTAGGGTTGTATGTAAAGCCAAGACACATATGTTGATAAGGAGTGATAAGCATTTGATTGTTTTCTTGGAGAGGGAGGATCCTTTTGATGATGGGTGCTTGACACGTGGGGCTTGTGCTTGGAGAGCACAACACTTGAGGAGCTTTATCTTGACATGTGTACACCTTAAAGAGAGAGTGCTTCACTTGGAGACCTTTTCTTGAGGAATAGATTAGGCTAGTTTTGGACTTTGTACACTTTATTATTGTTGGCCTCCCTCATCTATTATATATAAAGGGAAGAGAGAGCCATTAGATGTATCTTGTAGAAATCTTGTGAAAGCTCATTAGATCATTGTATATTGAAGATACACTTGTGTTGAGTATTTTTAATTGTCTTTATGCAAAGGAGGAAGGTGCTAGGTTTTTGTGAGTCGAGACCTAGAGGAGGCTTGAAGTTCTAGGATTTGAGTCCTTGTGTGAGAATTAATTAGGGTTTGGAACAAATAAACCCTAGAGGAGATGTGGAGAGCTTGTGTGAGACAAGATTGGTGAAAGATCAAGGGTGGACGTGTTGGTGCTAATTCTA
Source organism: Larix kaempferi (assembly GCA_027924585.1). Lineage (NCBI taxonomy): Eukaryota > Viridiplantae > Streptophyta > Pinopsida > Pinales > Pinaceae > Larix > Larix kaempferi. Next base: position 17,417,060 of record BSBM01000337.1, on the reverse strand, counting down.
GATTGTTGGAGAACCTTTGGTGTGGCTAGATAGCTTGGTGTAATTCCTTGTTAGGCCTTTGTATTGTTGTTTATAGTTTGTTATTGATGGTAGATTCCCTAGATAGGATTTTGATTCATCGGAGAGTCCCAGGTTGTGATAAATTTGAAGGACTATCTCGTGCAAGGTTGTGATAATCTATTGCTATGTAGTTGCAACGTCATTCTTATGTATATATCAAGAGTAATTTGTTGTCCAAACATTATGTACTTGTATATCTAACATTCATCTTATCCTCTCATGTTGAATGAGTAGTTTCAAGGGTTATTTGGTGTGTTGATTTATCATGAACAACTAGAAGATTTTGTTAAATAATTTAACAAGTATATAGAATCTAAGAGGGCATAAATTTGGTCGTAATGAATCCATTACTTAAAAGATTTTTTAGATTTGTTATATGTTGGAGATTGTGCCCTAAGGGATATAAACATAGTTCCCTCATAGTATATTTGTTCATCGTTTATTTTCTTTGATTTTTTATGTATTTAATTGGATAGAAGTAAAAAATTTATTATTTTAATTTATATTTCAAATTCACCACCAAGGTTAAAATTTCACAAGAAACAGATCCAAAGAACCTCAAGGTTGATTTAACTAATATTTCTCTCTTGGTGAAGGAGTTAGGTATTTAGTTTCTCTAACCCAATGAGAGGTGCTTAAGTCACTATAGGTAATTGGCTATGAAAACCCAGTGTGCTTGGAAAGAAGCACTTAAACCCTAGAAAGGTAATCTACTTGATATGTCATTGATTTTTCTTTGAGGTGTGCTTCATATTTGTAGGGATGACTACTCTTACTCTCAGATAGTGATAGCTTGGAAGGTTCTTTCTATTTGACACCTTGGAAGTGCAAGTTGCAAATGTTATTGGAAGAGATTGAGCCTTGGTTTCATGTTGAGACAAAGATCATTACACCTACCGATATGAAACTATTGGTCAAACATAATAAGAAAGAGGCCAAGGAAAGTATAATCATTCTTGATTTAGTGAGAGTAATTTGATCACTCACCTTATACAGAAGAAGACCAACAAGAAGATGTATGATGTTTTGTTTCATTATATTAGAGTTTGAGTGTCTCTAGGAAGATTCTCTTGAGAAACAAGCTTCAATCCATCTGCAAAAGTGACACATATATAACCTACTTGGCCAAGTTCATGAAATTGAAAGATAAGTTGGATAACATAGGGAAAAAAGTGGTGATGAGGAGTTGGAGCCCATTGCCTTGAATGAGTTTTCTTGATCTAGGAAACTTTGTCCAAAATGTTTGTGCTTATGAGAAGTTACCTACTTTTGATAAGATTTGGGATGACTTCATGCATGATGTGAGGAACCTGCAACAATTAATTAATGAAAATAGATGAGATAGCAGTAAGAACAAAACTCAGAATCACTTTATTGATCCCAAGCCACTTCGAGGGGGAAACCTCCTTTGAGCAATCTCAATACAAATAACTTCATCGTACCTTCATTGGCCTCAACACACACTTATGTACTAAGTCTATGCCCAATAATATGGGTCAATACCATGGGACATATAATACTATGGGACGACTTACAAGGCATATGCGTCCAATATTATGGGTCAATACCATGGGATAATACAAACTATGGATCAACAAATACTACGAGACGACTTACAAAGCATATGCGTCCAACAACAATATACTAACAAAGTAAAGAGAAGGGTTGACACGGGTTCCTAACATCCCCTCTCCCTTAGAAAAAGATTTGTCCTCAAATCTTTGGAAATTATTGCAGAATCTGAAGGAGTGGTTCCCCTGTAGCATCCTCGGGTTGCATTCCATGCCACTAGATTAATGCCTCTGTGATAGAGTGAGGGAGAAGCTGATGCCTTTTGAGTTTCAGGGAGGATTTCTTGCAAGGCTGTAGATGAAGAAGAACCATATCAGCTGCGTGAAAATGGAGCTCATAACGGTGCTGATTGGTGTGTTGTTTCAGTCGAATTCTCGCCATGTGAAGATTGTCCTACATAATGAGAAGAATCTGATCGCGGTTTTGAAGAACCGAGTCAATTTCCTGTACTGGGGAACTGCTGAGCGTGTATGGAAGAAGAACTGGCGGTTCTTGATAGACTGCTTCATATGGTGTCATTTTAGATGTGGTATTGTACCACCAGAGCGCTTCAAGGAAATCCATAGAAATAGCTGTACAAATCTGTGTAGGGATGAGAAAGGGTTCGAGCAGTCCTGAAAGGAGTGTCCTTTCACCCTTGTTGACCTGGAAAGTATCACAGTCAACCACCATCTGTTGAATTGTCATTTTTAGTCCCTTCCAAAAGAAGTTACATTGTTCTCGGTCATAGGTTTTGAGGAACCCAGAGTGCCCTGCCGATGGAGAAGCATGGAGTTTATAGAAGGGATAGCTCTGTTGATCAAATTGAAACCAATGTGGAACAAGAAGAGAAATAGCTATAAGATAAACTGGGTCATCAAGTGTGCAAGAAGGAGCATCTACCACCAGATTTTCCTTACCCTTCTTGTAAGTGATCGCATAGGAAAAACCCATGAGTTGGATAACCCATTTTAGGTGTGCTGGGGAGGAGACCCGTTGTTCTAAGAAATTTTCTAGTCTCTAGAGATCAGTCTTGATGCAGAAATAATTCCCTAATAGGGATGGCTTCCACTTCTGTACTGCATGCAAAATAGCCATCAGTTCCTTCTGAGATGTAGATGCGGCTAAATTCTTACCGGAAAGGTCTCTTGAAGGAGGCAAACCCACTGGTTTAACAAAGACACTTGCATATCTATCTAAGGAAGTAGTGGAGACCGTTGATGGGTGCATCTGAATGGAATGGAGTTGAGGATGAAACCATCTGAATTCTTCTTAAGGATATTTTCCAGGCAATGTGAACTGATGATGCGAAGAGACCCTGGGTGTAAGCCCGTAAATTTGTGTTGTTTCCCATTGACTGAAAACTGCATCCAAAGTTCAGCAAAATCCCATAAAATGGGGCCAAGAGTGTGTAACCATTGAACGCCCAAAACCACATCACATCCGCCTAAGGACAAGGAAAACATGTCAGAGCGTAGTTTATAATATTCTAGAGAGATACGCACATCGTGACACTTCCCCTTGCAAGGTAAGGTGCTTCCATTGGCAACCATGACTTCAAATTTGGAGAAAGGATGGACAAAACAATCAACTTGTTTGGAAATACGAGGGTCAATGAAGTTATGAGTGCTACCAAAATCAATGAGTATTGTAAGAGGAAGCTTCTTGAAGTAACCCCTGACCGATTGTTTATGGGGTGGTGACACCAGTTACAGCATGGAGAGAGATCTCTGGTGGGTTGTCCTGAGATGGGGGGTCAACAGGAGAGTGCTGAATGCCGACCTGATAATCTATTGTATCTGGAGCTTCTTCACCAAGTTCATAGGCAGGCGGAGAATCCACATCCAAGAGATAGAGCTTTTGCTCAACACATCTATGTCCCCGAGTGAATTTCTCATCACAATTATAACAAAGCCCTTTTTCTCAGCGTGCCCACATCTCTGGTTCAGACAAATGCTTGATAGGAGTTGGTTGAGGAGCTGGCGTGATGGGAGATTGTTGGGAACCCATATTTATTGAAGGGAACAAAGGTGGGTTTGGAGCATTGTTGGGATGCGATCTTGTCCTCTGCCAACTTAGCCAACCCTAGGACTTCCATCATTGTGTTGGGACATAAAATTTTGACCTCTGAGCGGATTTCATCATTGAGACCACTGATAAAACAAATCCTATAGAATTCATTAGAAAATCCTTCTGTGTGATTGGCCAGTTTCTCAAATTCTGTTTGATACTCTCTCACTGTGCCAATTTGGCGAAGTTTAGTGAATGCTCCTGTGAAGTCATCAAAAGCACTAGGACCAAATCGTGCAAAAGGAGTTGGAAAAAATTTGTCCAGTTTGTATCGTGATGAGCTTTGATGTACCAATGGTACCATTGAAGGGCTTCCTGTTCCAAATGAAAGGATGCAAGTGGAACTTTCTGGACATCAAAAGTATTATGCAGACTGAAATATTGTTATGCCCAGTATATCCATCCAGTCGGATCAGTACCATTGAAGCGAGGAAAATCAAGCTTCGGCCCATGAAAATTGCTAGAAGAAGAGAACCCAGTGGTTGCAAAAGATTCTGGATGTCGGTTATTGTTCATGGTTGAATGCTGAAGATGAAGGATGAGAAATTTTTCATCCAGATCCTGGATTTTGGTTTGGATGGTTACAAGTGTTTCCTCCATGGTTTTTGCTCCTACGCGGGTGACAACCATAACCAGGAGTTTTTTTTTTTTTTGAATGGGTAGAAAAACAAAAACAAAAGCTTATTTAGTAAAGGGAAATTTGGATTTGGGAAAAAATCTGATGGGTAATTGGGGTTTGACTAGGTTTTGGACACTTTCGAATGGACAGGGAAGCATAAAATGGGGATTTCAGAAGTGGGGTGAAAGAATGGGAAAATTTGTTAAAGAGGGACACAGAAGCAGAAATAGGGAATGAACACGGTGGAAAAATTGAAAGGTGATTGGGTGAAAATTAAAGAAGTTACGACAAACCCTAAAAATAGACAAATGTGAGATTTCTGGCTTTGGGAAGTGGAATTTGGGATAGGGTCCTCAGGAATGAAAGATGCAGAATGGGATTACATGGGTGTCAGGGAAGTTTCAAGGAAAACAAAGTGAAAAAAAGGGAGATATGACGAAGGAGAAGAAGGGATCGGAAATAGATGGATCTGCAACGACGCGGAAGGGATCAACAACAGATGGATCTGAAATGATGCGGAAGGGATCGGCAATAGATAGATCTGAAATGACATGGAAGTGATCGGAAACAGTTCTAGACAAAGGAAATCTATGATTTATCAGCTGAAAATAGATAAGGACCCCGTATGCTCAGCTTCTTAATGGTTCAAGGGATTCACTCGGCCACCAATGTTGTCTGTCGGATTGCGTATTTGGGAAGTACCCCTCACTCCACGGATCAGGTAAAACTGATAACCACTTTGCCACAAACGACAGCTCTTGGTTTACCTCACGGGTGGGAACTAGTCAATCAGGTAGGGGTCGATTCCCTTTTTGCTGGCAGGTCCTATCAATGGGCTAGTTACTTTGGGGTTCCCGTGGTACTCCTCACAATGAGTTTTAGGGATTATTCCCATGTACTTCCCATAGTTAAGCGGATAGGGATTATTCCCAGATCTGAACATGCAACAGAGGCAAAAAAAATTTTGGTAGAAATTTCACCCAACGAGCCCAAGAAAGTGATCTGATACCAGATGTGAGGAACCTGCAACAATTAATTAATGAAAATACATGAGATAGCAGTAAGAACAGAACTCAGGATCACTTTATTGATCACAGGCCACTTCGAGGGGGAAACCTCCTTTGAGCAAGCTCAATACAAATAACTTCATCGTACCTTCATTGGCCTCAACACACACTTATATACTATGTCTATGCCCAATACTATGGGTCAATACCATGGGACATATAATACTACAGACGACTTACAAGGCATATGCGTCCAATACTATGGGTCAATACCATGGGCTAATATAAACTATGGATCAACAAATACTAAGAGATTACTTACAAAGCATATGCGTCCAACAACAATATACTAACAAAGAAAAGAGAAGGGTTGACACGGGTTCCTAACACATGAAGAGATAAGGATAAAATCTTGATCAACAAAGAAAAGAGAATTAGAATACCTACCCCTCATCAAAAGGATGAGGAAGGGAAACAAGAAAGGACACAAGAAGGGTAAGAATGAAGAATTAAGACAAGGTAAGAATGATCTAAGTAATGTGAAATTTTTTAGGTGTCATCAAAAGGGACATTATGTTAGCCAATGCTTGGAGAACAACAAAGGAAATTCCAAGTAGAAAAAATAGGTTGAAAAATGTGTAGGTATTGTAGAAAGAGTGGATGAGTTAACCTCCCATATCGAGACCACCTTCTCCATATTCTCTTGCTTATATTCCAAAATCATATCAAGTGTTGGAAGGCATGTGGATAGTTAGCTATCAAGACATCCGACTTATGATAAGAAACACTTTAGCAAGCTTCAAGAGCAATATGGAGGAATGAGTGTGGAGTTGGGTGATTATGCAACTTATCCTTTGAAAGGATTGGGATCCATTTCTTTCCAAATGCCATTAGGTGACGTTCTTGAGTTGCATGATGTTTCCTTTGTTCTTGGTTTGAAGAAAAATATTATTTCAATTTCTTGTATGATATATTTTAGTGTAGAGTTTCATTACAAGGACATCAATGCACTACTAATGATTGTAGTCCAAGAATTTCGAGGACTTTGGCTAGAGGTGTGTGAGATGGTGGCCTTTACAGGTTTCTTGTTGATCCTATGGCACATGTACATGCCAGTGAGAAGATAGGTGAGCCTTCTATATTTGAGGAGGCCTATGAAAATGAGTGGCAAGATTCCATGACTAAGGAGTTTAACTCCATCCGAAAAAAAATGATGTTTGGGAGATAGTACCAATACATATGGGGAGATCAATGATCGAATCTAGGTGGTTGTACAACATCAAACATGTAGTTTATGGTGCTACTGAAAGTAAAATGAAATTTTTGTAGCAATAGGGTTCTCATTGAAAGAGGGAATCAATTATGATGATACTTTTTCTTTAGCTACTAAGTATACTTTTTTCCATACCATTCTTGTATTAAAAATATGTTTTGGATGGTCTTTATATCAAAGGGATATAAAGACAATATTCTTCAGTGGTGCACTCGAAGAAAACGTGTATATAAATAAACCTATAGGTTTTGAGATGCATATGTGTGATATCCATATTTGCATGTTGAAGAAATCACTTTATGGGTTGAAGCAGGCATCACAAGATTGGTTCTAGAAGATTGATGAGCGCTTATTGAAATTGGAGTTTACCAAGACTAGTCTTGATTCAAATCCTAATTAGGTGTATGATAAAGCTAATTTAGTTTTCTTGGTTTGATATGTATATCACTTTATCATCATTGATATTTTAGAGAATTTCATTATGCGATGAAAAAATAAATTGGAAAGTGAATTTGATATGAAGGATATTAATCTACTACATTATTTTTTAGGGTTGGAATCTTGGTGAGTTCCAAGAGATGTCTTATTTTGGAAAGTTAAGTACATCTTGGAGATCTATGAGGGATTCCAGACGTAGATTGCAAACCCTTGGCCACACACATGGTTCCAAATTTGAAGCTTACTTGCAATGAGGATGTTGATTTGGTTGACCCTACTTTGTATAGAAAATTGATTGAATCACTGATGTATCATGTAAATACTAGGCCAAATATTTGTCATGTCATAAATACCTTAAGTTAGTTTATGGTTACTTCATGTTCGACTCATTATCTAGCCATGAAGCATCTGCTCAGGTACTTAAAGGGAATCATCCATTATGACATCAGGTATACATGAGATGAAGGACTTCTTTTCCATATATTTTGTGATTCATAGTAGGTTGGAGGTGTCTTGGAAGAGTACTTCTAAATTCTATTTTAGCTTTGGGGTTATGTATGATATCCTAGTTTAGTTGGAAGCATGAAAAAGTTGCACTTAGTTCATCATAGGAAAAGTATATAGCATCATATTTGGTTAGTTTTGAGGTGAATTGGCTTTGCACTATTATTTTATTTGGGTGATATGAACTTGGAACCAACAATTGTGTATTGTGCCAATCAAAGTTTCATCAAACTACAAAGAATATTGTGTTATATAACTACCCTAAGCATATTGGCATCTATTATCATTTTCTAAGGGATAGGGTACAAGGGATTCTTTAGTCCTTGATTATATTCCTACATATTTGAAAGTTGTTGATGTTCTTATGATGCCCTTAAAAAAGGGGAATCTTGAGATGTTGAGGGAGAATATTGGTATTGATGAAAACACTTTACTTACAAAAAGGGATGTTAGATTTTGGGTGTCTCTAAAAGTGTTTGCACTAGCATAGATCCATCTTAAACTCGTATCTATCAAGCACTGAGAGGGATCCAATTTCTTGAGGTGTATTTCTTTTTTTAAATTTAAACTCAAGAAATTTTATCTTTCTTGATTGATAGATCCTAGTTTAAGTTTTAAGTTTTTATTTTATAAACGAACATCTATTTTTTAATTACTTTTCATAATATTTTATTTTATGAACCAACATGGATTTTTTTTTAAATATTTTCCATAATTTTTTATTTTATGATCCGACATGAATTGTTTTAATTATTTTGTTACTAACGTTATAACGTTATATCACGTTAGAGGATCTCTCCCTTACTAGGCCATAGAGCACCTTGTTTCACTTGGTGCAACCATGCTAAGGGTGCATGGTGAAACACTAAACTCTTTTTTGTATCTTATATCTTTTGGTTGATAGCATTTGGATAGATTTATATAGGTGGTTGATTAACCTTAAACTTGCTACTAGATGGGCACACTCCTTGATGAGGTGGTAATTTTATGTGGAATAGATATCTTCTACATTGCATGCATGTTAGGGAGGATGGTTTGCTTGGATGGGTATCGGATCTACCTTAGAGGAGGATTATTGGGCACTAGGAAGGAGGGTGCTTAACACTTGAAGCATTAGAATCACTTTTCCATGCCTTAGGAGAATGAGTGCTTGAATTGAGGACACTTGGGTTGAGAGTGCATTGATTGGGGTTATATGTGGACCTGGGACACATATGTTGAGGATGATCATTGCAACATTGAATGCTTGTCTTGTAAAGAAAGGAGTATTGTGCTCAAGAGCACTTAACACTTGGAGTCTATGCTTGCAAAGTGCACCACTTGAGGAGCTTTGTCTTGACATGTACACCTTGGAGAGAGAGTGCATCACTTGGAGACCTTACCATGAGGACTAGATTATGTTACTTATGGATATATCCACTTTACTATTGTTGGTTGAACATCCTATTGAATTTCCCCTTCACTTTTTCTCCAATCATATTATAAGGGGGCCAATGTTCCCTTTTGGGAATCTCCTTCTATTATATTATATGGGACTTGTTCACATTCACCTCCTATTATATTATAGCCTAACTGGATTGGTCAACTATGTGATCCTATTTAAGGTTATAAAAATTCCTCAAAATATTGTAATCCACGAAGCTTGAGGGGGTGGGGGGAGGGTGTAGTTGAATCATGTAGGAAGTATGTGAGAGTTCATTAAATCATTTTATATTGAAGACAAATTTGTCTTAAATATTTTATTACATGTATTTATACAAAGGAGTAAAGTGATAATATTTGTGTGAGGTAAAAACCTAGAGGAGATTTGTAGTTCTAGGGTTTGAGTACTTGTGTGAAAGAGGCCTAGGGCTTGTGGAAAGGAAACCCTATAGGAGACTTGGAGATATTTTCTTGGAAAAATTGTATTAGGCAAGCTTAGTGAAAATTCAAGGGTGGTCTTGTTGGTGTTAATCCTAGCTTGTTGTAGAGCCTTTGGTGTGGATTGATAGCTTGGTGGGATGCCTTTCTAGGTCTTTGCATTGCTAGTTAGGATTTTTTTATTGAAGGTGGATGCATTGGCTAAGGTTTGGATGCATTGGAGGGTCCTAGCTTGTGATACGATTGATGGAATACCTTGCACAAACTTGTGATAAGTTGCCAATATGTACTTGTAACTTCATTTTTATGTATATATCAAGAGTATGTTGTTGTTCAAACATTGTGTAGTTGTAAATCTAATTTTCAATGTATATTCTTATGGTGAATGAGTAGTTTCTAGGATTGTTTGTTACGTTGATTTGTCATGAACAATTAGAAAATTTTATTGAGTGATATGACAAGTAAATAGAATCTAAGAGGACAAATTTGTGGTTGTAACATATCTATTGCTTATAAGCTATTTTCATATATTATATATATTGGGGATTGTTCCCTAAGGGTTGGAAACATAGTTCCTTTGAAGTACATTTGTTCGATGTTTAATTTCTTGAGTTAACTTATGTATTTGGTAGGACATAAGTGAATTATATATTGTTATAATTTGTATTTCAAATTCATTCCAAGGGCTGAAAGTTCATAGGAAATAGATTTGAGGAACCTCAAGGTTGAGGATAAATTTATGAATTTGCATTAAGCATGGATTCTTGAAACTTTCATAGTTTATTGGTTTTGTTTGATTTGTAATCGATGTGCAAAATTACAATGAGGCATTGTCTAATCTGTAATGTGAAGACAAATTCCTCATTTAAAGTGTCATCACTACTACTAGGTTAATGCTCGTTGCAAAAAATTCTATTCTATGAGTTTGAAGAAATATTCTATATCATACAATGCAACGAAGAAATTATTTTATTTAATATTTTTATTTATTTTACCAATCTATGTAGTTTATCTTAATGATAGAAGAAATTCATATCGAAAACTCTTGTATTAGTATAGTCAGCTTAGAGTGAGTTATTTCTTTCCTTTTTTAAGTTTAGAGCACACAGTTCATTAGAATAACATATTTTAATATTTTTTTCATAATATAAAAATAAAAATAAAAATTTCTCAAACTTTATGTTTATTTCTCTTATTTTATATATCGAATTAAATATCGTTTTAAAAAATAAAATTAATAAAATTAATAAAACTCATTAATAATTTAAATATATTTTTTCAACATAGAATATGTAATGGATTTGGTAATTCTTATTGAAGTACATATATTCTATACATAGGAATTTTGAAGTCTTGGTATTATAAATATGTGTTACCCTTAGTATATACACACTTAAAAATGTTTGATTTGTGAACTAATTCTTTCTATTTCACCAAGGTTGTAGGTTACTTACACTAAGGCACTCACAAATAAACATTTCCTAAGTAGAGACATCGAACCCTCGACAATTTTATCCTTGCATAAAATAACCAAAGTAATGTTGTGTTTTGTATGTTGTCTTGTTTATATGGATTATTTATACCCATTGCATGGTTAGTCACATATTAAATTCAGACCCCATTTTATGATCTTTTGAATATGACATCAATCCTTATTTAAAAATATATCAAGTTTGATAGAAATTCCTTTAATTTATAAAAAAAAGTTGATTTAGGGTATACACGGTTTAAGAAAGTTGTTGAATATAAAGACGAAACTAAAGAAACCACCTTAACCATCAATCATGTATCATCATTATGAAGTATAGCATCTCAATTAAATAATTATCAATCATGTATCCTATACAATACGAAAATCAATCATGTATCATCTACATTATGAAAGTATAACATTTTGATGAAAAAATTAGCATTTTGTATAGTGAATAATCGTGTGGAAGATGTAAAGAAAAATAATAATATACAAAAGAAAATTATCATAGGTAATAAGAGTGGCAATGGATTAAATTAAGCAAGATCATAATTTAGAAAAACAAGGTTTGGTCATCTTGTAAGAGATAAGATCATATTTTAGAAAAAAACAAGGTTTGGTCATCTGGTAAGAGATAAGGTATTAAGAGATAAGGTATTGAAGGAAAAAATATGATCATAATATTTTGTTTTTCGATTGATTATATTAATGTTGAAACAAGTTTTTAATTAATGCTTTAATAAGTTCAAGCATATGCATTAAGTTCTTAAGGATTTGAAAGAAGATCATGGTGGATCATGGTAGAAAATCCTACCAAAGGGATTGATGTCATGACATGTAAAGGTATGAGATGAGGGATTTCTAAATGATGGAAACCTTCATGGCTTTCATCATCACAATCATTATATTGATCTTTTCCCTACACACCCCATTTTGACAACCCCTAACATCTCATTAACCTTGATCCCCCCTACCATAATCCAAAATCCTCCTCGAATCTGTTGCTCATATGCCCATCATGATTGGCTCTTCCCAATGATTATCCTCAGAAGGATATCTAGGCTCTAGAAAAACCTAAGCATGCAACCTCAATTGAAACAAATGTGTATCACCCTTTGGCCAAGGCATTTTCGGATTTCCCACCCTTCAATATAGTTAAAATATTATCTGATTTGGATAATTCCCCTCCTCTGGCTCATGATTACAAACCTCCTTCAGCTAGGGATTATAGTAATCTACCTCCCCCTTTCCCCCCAAAATATAGAAGGTGAAGAAACACTGTATCAAGTAGAGATCAGGAAAAATGCATCTTGATGTTTCAAAGGAAGAGTTATAGAACATAATCTTGTAGTACTCCTCTTAGGATTTCATTCGAAAATTCAATGGAGGGGACAAGCTATCAAGGAAAGCTTTAAAGGGACAGGTTGAGGAAAAGTGGGAAAAGTTTCTTGGATATGCCCCAAAAACCCACTTCAACTCTAGGGTTTTGTAACATTTATTTTCAAGAAATAGAAGGATAGGGATCATATAAGAGACACAGGACCACATTTCCACAATGTTGCATGTCTACACACAAAAGATTTGATCTAGGTTTTGATTCATTAAAGGAAAGGATTACTAAGATTCTTACATGGATAAAGCTTCCAAACATCCCTTTTCAATTCTAGACCTAGGAATACTAAAACAAATTGGAGACAAGATTTAAAACACAAAATTTATGAGCATTCCTTAGAGATGGAAAACCTCTCAATAGAAAAAATATACGTGGAAATGGATCTTAATGAGGGGATCCCCAAATTAATTGATCTTAATTATGGAAGCATCTCCCACTGGAAACGATTGGAATTTGTAAAGGACCCCTTAGGATGTCAGTAATGTAGGGAAATTGGGCACCTTCAACATACCTATCCTCAAAGAGTGATGTACGGACGGGACTTGGAAGAAGATGAAGAAGAGGAGCAAAAAATAGGTGAGCCATACTTTTCCCTTCCTGTTGAATCAAATCCACTAAAGGAATGGTATTAGGATAAGGATCTTATGAACTCACCTATCCATACTAATATAACCTCCTCTCATTCGAGCTCTCAAGATCTCTCAAGAAGTTGAAGGAAACCCCATCCTAGGAGGCCTTAATTTTAGAATCAATAATTCCATCTTCTCCCCCTCTATTTTTACACCACACCTCCCCCACCCCCTGATTTCAACCCCTCCAACCATGCCAAACCTTCCCAAATACCCTCCACCTTCCACTCCCCCTCTAACATCTCCTAGAAAGGATTATCCATTCATAGATTGATTGGAATTTACTCCAATGGAATTTACTACCCCACATTATTTGGATGCATCATCTTTTTTTAATTCAAGAAAATCAAGACACCAATATTGTACTAGATCCAAATCTAAACCTTGTTAAAAATTCACTTCACAAACCTCTTAGGGAGGTTTGGAAATGGTGCACTATGCAGGTTGTGATAAATAGAAGGTAGGAATAATTTCAAACACACTAAAGGAAATATCTCAGGAGGAAATACAAGTTCAACATGGTGGGAATCAAACTATCACTAGGGTTCTTAGAGAATTGGAATCCCCTAAGGAGGGTCCCAAATGAAAATGTTATTCTTAGATAACATGGGCTTGGGATCTACCCACAAAATTCAATCCCTGCGAATACTTTTTTGGTTCATAAGGATAGCCTACTCTTTAGTCAAGAAATAATGACAATGGATTTAGTGTCTAAAAAATGTCTTTAAGAAGTATTACTAGACTAGTATTTTGACTATGCTAGTTCCATTGGTCTATGAGGAGGAATTATCATAACCCATAAAACAATTTTAGTTTAGTTAGTAGTGTTAAATTGACTCATTCTTCTATGTTGACACTTTTTTGGAAGGAATTAAATGGAAATATAGATCTCCTAAATGTCCATGGGCCTCTACAAGATTGACAAATATAATGGAAATATTCAATGGACTAAGACTCTCGGAATCCCCATCCCTCATAGTAGGGGATGATTTAAACTTAATCACCCCAAGCATGAAAAAATAGGTACAAAATGCCAAATTGGACCCACTAGTCTATTTCTTCTTAGATTTGTTTGAATGGGTTGATTTCAACAACATAGAACCAATCATGATCTCAGTGGTTTGGAGCAATAGAAGGAAAATGACATTGTATATATGGAAAATATTGGGTTGTTTCCTCATAAAGGACTCATTTCTTAAGAACTCCCAAATATATAGATTGGGGGTCCACCCATTAAGGGGATATGATCATGCAACGATTACATTGGAATTGGAAAAAAAACTCTCTCGACCATATACCCTATTCAAGTTTAACAAGCTAACCCACCAATATTATGTCCAAATAATCAAATTAGAATGGAGATGTTTCTCGTAAGACCCATGGGATATCATGTCACATTTCCAATAGAATTTAATAAAAATGAAGGAATCTTCTAAGGAAGGGTGTAAAGAAAATTTTGGGGATGCTACAAACAGTCTCAAGAAGGTAGAAAAGGAATTGCTAGTGCTGTATGAGGAAGTAAGTTTATCCACTTCAAATTATCAATGCTGGAATCTGGCATGCGAGGAGGCTCATTGGCATATGAAAATTCAAACCATTTGGCTCCAAGAGGGGGATAAAACCATTTCCATTAGAGGGAGTTTGGAGCTAAAATGGACCAAATAAGAAAAAATGTGCTTGTTGAGTTGGAAATTCAATAACTAATAGAATTTCAAAAAATAAAATAAAAAATAATCGTTATGTTGGACATATAAAAGTCAAGGATGATTATGTGTCATGTTTTTATTTGACAATATTTATCTATATATACACCTAAACTTAATTAAGATCTTAGTGAGATTGTCTCGAGATATGTTACATTTATCATTTATTTATTGTACTTATATTATTATATAGTAATAATAATATGTTTTTCCATTATATATTAATAGTATAGTATTATATAATAATATTATATTTTATATCATTATTATGTAGTTATTGTTGTTAATTTTTGAGCAAATATGATGAGCTTTTAACTTTAAAACTTTAAGTGCGGAAATATTGAATACTTGAATCAATGAACCATTTAATCACATGAAACATTCAACCATAACGCAAGATGTACCATGGGTAAAACCCTCAAAACAATGAGGATGAAAACCCCCAGCAAATCTTCAGAGTATAATTATGATAAATAGTAGAGAATGTCTTTTACAAAATAGCAGATTGCTTTTGACACCCCAGGTGCTATATAAGAGAGAATACTGAGCAATAGAGGATAGAGATCAACTATATCAACTTGCCATGTGCCTAGCACATTAATAACAAGCAAGATAAAGATAAAGAAGAGACTCAGAATAATATCCTGCACAAATAGAAGCGCCTTGCCTTCAAGGAAGAAGAGAATTCACTTCACATTGAATTCCTCAATCATGTATAACATATTTATATACTCTTCACATGCATTGGATTCTATTTTTATCTTCTAAATTCATGATGAACGACACCCTCCATCTGGATGAATCAATCTTGCATGAAAAAGAGCACCCACTTCTCATGCAGTGCATTAATTCACTGAACTGAGTCTTAGGATTAACTCACCCCTTAACTGAAAGCTTTCCCACTTAGTTAGGTGGCTAACTTAAGTGTCGTCATACAAGTGTCACAACTCAAGTGTCGTCTTTTAGTTTAACATAAGTGTCATCATGCAATAACACTTAGTTAACAAGATCTTCTTTGTTATCACTTAGTTAACTCTCTTTAACTGATACTTTCTTGTTAACATCAGTATAGTGATCAATTCGAGTTCTCTAATTGATTGAGGCATATATTGTGGCTTTAACTGAAGCTAAACAATTCGAGTTCACTTAGTCATCTCATGAGCAATTCAAATTATCTTTTTCTCTATGCATTTACCTTTATCTCTTTTCTTTACTGCATGATCAATATTTGTTAACTTTAATTATCTATCATATCAGATTATACTCATAATATTTGTCAGATGCTATGATCATACTATATTACTCTTGGACCAAATGATCATATGCTAAAGTAATTCACTCTAGAGGTGGCCAGTCTCTAAAGGAGACTTAATAAAAATCGATGACCATGGTTAGTAATACATCACACAACATCAATGCTTCAACATGCAAATAATATACCTCTATAAATGGAGGTCCACCCCATGGGTACCTACTATAACTGGAGGTCCACATGAGAATCTGACTTGACAAGTCCCGAGCCTTTTCCAACAAGACTTTACAACATCATCACTTTGATACATCAAAGCATTCACCTCAACACAAGAGGAATATGATTTTACAACTGAAGGCTTAGTCATTCTTGAGTCCAACTCAAGAATCTACTCCAAGTTCTCAAGTCCAACTCAGGCTCCCTACCTCAACACATGAGGCCCAATTCTGGCTGCACAAGATTGGCTTGGAAAATTACTCATGATGCTGTACATATAACACTCCCTCTCAGTAGGGGAGGCATTCTCTGCCATACCAGGCTTGTCTCGGAAGTACCTGAACTTCGTCACTGATAGAGGATTTGTTAACAAATCCACAATATTCTCATCAGTAGCAATGTACTGAAGTTTCATTGTAACTTTATGGACCATGTCTCTGATGAAGTGATACTTCATTTCAATGTGCTTCGACTTATCATGAAACACAAGGTTTTCAGAAAGCTTGATGTAGCTTTGATTGTCACACCAAATGATTGTAGACTCAAGCTTATCACTGAACAACCCAACAAGTATCTTCCTAAGCCACACTGTTTCTCATCAGGTAGTACTAGCAACAATATAATATGCTTATGTAGTACTCTAGGATACAAAGCCCTGCTTCCTACTGGACAAAGAGATCATAATAGAACCCAAGCTAAAACAATAGCCGGATGTACTCTTTCGGTCCACAATGCTACCACCCCAGTCAGATTTAGTATAACCAAGTAACAACACCCCTCCACTAGAGGCATATCTGAGTCCACAAGCAATCGTACCTCGAAGGTACCTAAGCACATGGTTATAGCAGCAACCCAATGTATGTGTCTCATATAAGACATAAACTAAATCAGAATACTCATAGCATAACATATATCTGATCTCAAGTGTATCAAGTACATCAACAGACCAATAAGATATCTATACAAAGTGGGGTCCATTGGATCTGATCTAGAATCTGACTCATGTAGTTTCCTCAAATTGGAAACCATTGGAGTACTCATAGAATTGCAATCTATCATGCCAAACCTGCACAATATATCAAAAATGTACTTCCCTTGAGAAAGAAATATATCATCTTTTCTTTTCCAAATATCAAGGCCAATAATGTAGTGCATAAGACCTAAGTCTTTCATCTCAAACTCAGAAGTGAGATACCTCTTGCACCAAGCAATCAGTTGTTCCTCTCCAACAAGGAACTAATCATCAACATATAGAACCAATATCAATGGTTGGTTCTTCACTACTTTGAAGTACAAATTTGGATAAGCTTCGCTCTTAGAGAATCCCAGTCTTTGAAGATAGTTGTCAATTCTCGAATACCAGTTTTGGGAGCTTGCTTAATCCCATACAAGGATTTCTTCAATTTGCACACATGGGACTCCTTCCCATGAACCCAAAACCCATCAGGTTGCTGAATATAAACCTCTTTCTCAACCTCACCATTGAGGAAGGCTGTATTCACATCCATCTAATGAATATTCCATCCTATAATAGATGCAAGTGAGATCACAGCTCAAATAATGGTGTACCTGGACACAAGAGTGACATAGTCCATGTCTTCTTTATGAGATAACCCTTAGCAACAAATATGAATTTATACTTTTAAATACTGCCATCAGCAGCATGCTTGATCTTATAAATCCATCTGGAAGTAACTATGGGCTTCCCTTCCAGTTTAGGAACAACTTCCCAAACATCATTCTTCAGAATAGACTTTTATTCCTCTACCATTGCATCTTTCCATACTAGTTTCTTTGCATCGTCTTCATAGGTGGAAGGCTATGAATCATTGATGTGACTCATCTTTGCAACATACCCTGAATATATGTCAAGTTGATTTCTCTATCTGGAAGAGCCTAATGGTGCTCCGTGCGTCTTTGCATCTTGTAGTATAACTCAGCACCATGCAGACCTCCTCTTGGAAGGAGGTTCATCAACCAGTTCTACTGGTTCATAAGGAGATAGCAAATCTGATAACTCTACTGGATTCTCCCTCTGAACATCTGAAAGGGGAGAATTAGTATACGTATCCTCCATCATAGGAGTCTCATGCTCCTCTATGTCTGTATCATATTGAATCTCTTTCGATCGATTGAATGCTGCCACTTCATGGAAGGTCACATATCGGCTGACCTTAATGTGTTTTTCACCTAGCACATATATTCTGTAGGATTTGGATGATTCACTATAACCAACAAAGGTTCCCTTCTTTCCCGATGGCTCCATATTTGTCCTCTTTTTTTTCAGCACATGAATGTATACAAGACTCCCAAATATCCTCAAGTGTGAAATATATGTTTTTTCACGAGTGAACACTTCTTCAGGTGTCTTCTCATCCAAAATGGCATGAGGAATTCTATTTTGGAGATATATTGTTGTACTGGTGGCCTCTTCCCATAATGAGGTAGACAAGTCTTGATGATGCATCATGGCTTTTGTAGCCTCACATATGGTTCTATTCTTCCTTTTGGAAACTCCATTTTGCTGAGGGTTGTAGGGTACCGTTAACTATCTACAAATTCTTGCATGACTAAATAACTCATTAAACACATGTGAATCAAATTCACCTCCACTGTCAGATCTCAAAGCACAAATTTGCTTTCCTGTCTGATTCTCAACTAGGGATTTGAATTCCTGAAACTTGATAAAGGTTTCACTCTTATCATTTAGGAAATAAATCCACGACTTTCTAGAGAAGTCATCTATAAAAAATACATAATATAAATAGACACTCAGGAAAGGGGATGACATGAGATCACATACATAAGAATGTATTAAATCTAAAATCCCTTTAGATCTTGTATTACTACTAGAGAAACTCTTTTTAACATTCTTCCTAAGTGCACAACACCTACATACAGTATCATGCTCAAAATCAAATACGGGCATACCTTTCACCATTTGTTGTAATCCTGGCAGCCCTTTGTAGTGGAGGTGACCAAGCCTCCTATGCAATAGCTCACATGGAATGATAGTGTTGTGAACCATAACTTGAATGCACTTCCTGGGTACCTTGTAGAGACCTCTCTCTCTAAATCCAATCATTGGTGCATATTTCAAGCCTTTGTTCTTCTACCATAATAATGTTTGATTATCCATGAAGATAAATCAAAATCCCTGATCTTCAAGAACCAAAACTGATAGGAGGTTCTTCTTCAATCCTGGAACATAAAGAATGTCCTCCATATGTAAAATATCTCTTGAACTCAGCTAGAAGGAGGTGGATCCAAATACTTGGATCGAATAGGTTGTGTTGTCTCCCAACTATATCTTGCATGCAAAATTTTTCTCCTTGAGATTGGTGATGGCATTCTTATAACCAATCATATGTTTGGATGCACCACTTCCAAAAACCACGTGTCGTCACTTCTAATGATGTATCCTGAAAATGATGAGAATAGGTAATACTTGTTGAAATATTGTAACTTCTAAGAATATTCTATTTGTACTTTATCCGGAGATGTTTCATTCCTCCGTCGGGACCCTATTGTATTTCCGGAGATATTCCTACGTCGGAATGTGGTAACTTGGGTTATTAGACTTCCCTAGTGGGGTCGTCCCAGAGTCAGTTGTAATGGGGTGTTTAAGTCCCCTAGTGGGGTCGGCCCAGTCAACATTATGTTGAGTGGTTAAGTTGGGGCCGACCTAGTTAGGGTTAAAAGTCAAGTGAGGTAAAGTATAAATAGAGGATGTGTGATCCTCATTTAACACACACTCACTTGTGAAACTTGCATAGGAGAAGGAGATATCTTCAAATGAGGAGAAGGAGATCATGTTTGGGGATTACATATTTGTATTTGTTGGCCATCTACATTGAGGAAAGCTTTGCTGGGTTTTCTACCCCATGAGGGTTTCCTAGGATAAATTGTGTCTCTTGTGTTTATCTTGTGCGTGTTGTTCTTTCAGTGATCTTGTATATGCTATTGTTGTGAAATCTAATGGAATACTGATGTTATATATCTTATCATATTGAATCTTAAAATGGTATCAGAGCTACCCTGAAGGAAGGCAATGTATGGCACTTACGACACTTGTCTCACTTGCGAAAATTTGAAAGTTAGGGTTTTGTATAGCAAAACTTAGTCATTGTGGAACTTTCGCTATAAATTAGTTTTGGCGAAGTTTCAGGATCTGAAAATTGGACAGGCCGAAGATGAAATTTTCCTGTACCTTGTGTCCAAAGTTCAGGCTCATATTCATTGTACTTTCTGATATATGATCCGTACAAGTTAGGGTTTCTACCTCTTCCAGAATGCAGTCCTAAACATGTGACCTAGGGAAAAGGTCATATCTCGAGCTAGGAATCTCCAAATGAAATTTAGTAAAATGTGACAGTTAGGGCATGGATTGTAGTTTCACAGGTCCGATTTTTAGAGGCCGAAGTTGAACAGTGACACGTGGCACTCCATACAAGTTCGCTATGATGTTCCATCCCTTAAAAAGGTCATGTTGGTAAAATGAGCATATCTCTCTGATGGAGAATCCAATAAAGCTCAAACCTGTGGGGTTGGAAAGATGATAGGTCAGGATACCAAAGGCCAAAGTTTCAGACCCTGCAGATCTGAAATTTCAGAGATACACCAGAAACAATACGGCACATATGAAATGGCTCAATAGAGGAAATCAAGGAAGAGGAGGAAGAATCTCTCACTTAGGGTTTTCAGTTTTTAGGTATGGAAGGACCTGATACAATGTTGGAGATACCTAGTGTAACATTGGGAATTTTGATAATGGATTTGGAATCCATTCATCCTAGATATTAATCCTCCATCAAAATGTTGTGGTAGGAAGGAGATTGAAGATTAGGGTTTCCAAGTAAGAAGAAACCCTAGCAAAGTTGGGAGACTCATAGGGAAGCAATGAAGAAGGTTTAAATGGCACTGATATTCTATCATCCTAGCACCATGAAAATACATAAGATGTTTACAAGTGATCTACCTTGGATGGTTAGGGTTTTACCCTTATAGAGAAGACTACTTGACAGGTATGACTTGAGAAGATACAGGTATGTTTTGAAATATGTTTCATGATTAAGTTTATAATATGTTTGTCTTCATATTATTGAGGTTAGAACAATCATGATTAATTCTAGATTGTTTGATCACCTTAGTAAAAGTATGAATGCATGTGAATGATAGAAGACATTCATTGATTAGGGTTATGGCACTTATGATTGTACTAATGCACTTGTGGTGTTGTATGAGGATGATGTTGTTTGCTAACATGAAAGGTACATCAAGAAAGACAAATCGAGTTCTATGACCATGATGACACTAAGACAAAGACTCATCCATAGTCTTTGATCACATAGAAGCTCTACTTACGAGGTATGTATGACTTTGTTCTACTATACTTAACTTATGAGATATGCAGGTTCTAGCACAAGGTCTCTAAATAATTGAAGAGAACAAATAAGATATTGTTTGGGTATGTTAAGAAATAACCAAGCATGATAATCCAGGTATGTTTTCCTATATCAAGTTAGAATCCTACTTTGCGTTGGATATTAGGTAAGTATACCTATGTATGAAATGATCATGACCATACATACTTAAGATTATTTAGAATTATAATGTTTTGATAGTATTGAGATTATACTAATGAATGTATGATTATGTATGAGATCATGAGGATGACACTAGTGCACACTTAAGAATGCATAGTGGTCTAGGATGGATAGAAGTTCAAAGACATATAATCATGATGCTATCATAAAGGGAAAATAGAGATCAAGCGGGAGGAAACCACACAAACATAAAAGATAACTATTTGAGTTGTTATTTGAATTACTTCTTGAATCTTTGAATAGTCAATGATATTGCTCGTAATAGTTGTATGCATAATAGGATATCATGTCAACACGATTTGATGATTATGAAGTATTACTAATCATGTAATTAACTTTGATTTGTAGGAGATATCATGCAGAATGATGAACACCGAACAAGTGATGGATGTTCAACAAGAAGACTTACAAATTGAACATACTATAGAAGGCTCGTGGCTAGAAGATTCTCTTAGAAAGAGGAAGAGGATCATGACGAGATGTTTGCTCCAAGTGGCTAGATAATACCATTCTATTAATGGTGTAATTGAAGAAGAAATGCGAATCGAGAAAACTCCCAGGATTCAATTGAAGAAAGCTTTGTACGGGTACCCAGGATCGATAGTCATTTGATGAGCTTAATGATCACCATGGGTGATGCGGATTTCAACCTTTGCTACAAGCTTGAAGATGGTTTCTATATACAAATGAAATTATTCTCTTAGATGGATGCAAGAAGGAACTCACCACATATTTCGAATGATCTTGAGGCTCATATCAGTAGACCCATCTGATGGGAGATGGCATGGATAGATAGGCATAAGATCACTCAATGCAGAGTGTGAATGATGTTCAATCACGGAGGGAGAATTGATAGCTTCTTGACAAGCTTGGGCTTTACCAAGAGTAAAGTTGATCCCAACCTTTACCTCAAGGTTATGGATGATTGTTGCTTTATGTGGATGATCTATTTCTGATTGGGAATGAGAAACAAATTTTCGAATGCAAGAAGAAGCTCTCTGTAGAATTTGAGATGAAAGATCTTAGATTGATGCACTACTTCCTAGGTCTGGAAGTATGGAAAGGCCCAGAAGGAACCTTTCTAAACAAGGGAAAGTATGATGTGGAAATCTTGAAAAGATTTGATATGTTGGAATGAAAATCCATGGCCACTCCCATGGATTCCAACTTGAAGCTGTTAGCTAATGACTCATCAGAGTTAGTGGATGTAACTCTGTACAGACATATTATTGGGTCATTGATGTATCTGATGAATACCAGGCCATATATATGCTTTGCTATGAACACCTTGAGTCAGTATCTAGTTGAGCCTAGATGTGTTCACTTGGTAGCTGCAAAGCATGTGATGAGGTACCTAAAAGGTACAATAGACTTTGGTATATATTATCTTGGAGATCATGATTTCAGATTGTATGGCTACACAGATGCCGATTGGGCTGGAAGTGTATCAGACATGAAGAGCACATCGAGCAGATGTTATTGTCTGGGATCTGCCATGATCTCGTGGTTTAGCAGGAAGCAGTCTAGTGTGGATCTCAGCACAACTGAAGCAGAATATATAGCTGCTTGCTCTGCTAGTTGTGAAGCGATATGGATTCAGAAGTTGTTATCAGGATTGATTGACATAGAGGTGGACCCCACTGTGATCCTATGTGACAACCAGAGTTGTATCAAGATGACAAAGAATCCAATATTCCACGACAAGTCAAAGAACATAGAGATCCGATATTTTTAATATACGGGATATGGTGTAGAAAGGAGCTATAAAGCTCGAGCATGTGGGCACTGATGAGCAAGTTGCTTATGTATTGACCAAACCTCTGTCTCGAGTATAGTTTGAGTATTTTCGAGACAAGCTTGGTGTAGTTTAGAAGGACCCTCCTCTAAAGGGGGAGTGATATGGTCGATATTGATGATGAGGATACTTGTATCGATGATGAGGATACTTGTATCGATGATGAGGATACATGTATCTATGATGAGGATACCTGTGTCGATGATACCGACGATGAGGTCGATGATACCGACGATAAGGTCTATGATACCGAAAACGAGGTCAATGTGTGGTCCTTAGACTTTGTCTGAGTGGACGAGTGGATTGTATCATCTCTGGACTTTATGTCGTAAAGAGATCGGGATTAACCATCCTGTAAGTGGTGGGATTGCATCATCCTTGAACCTTTGGTTCAAAATGGACGTGATAGGATTGCATCATGCTTGAACGTTTGGTTCAAAATTTATGTGATGGGATTGCATCATCCCTAAATGGTTGGTTCAAAATGTACGTGATAGGATTGAATCATCCCTGAATGTTTGGTTCAAAATGTACGTGATAGGATTGCATCATCCCTGAATGCTTGGTTCAAAATGTATGTGATAGGATTGCATCATCCCTGAACCTTTGGTTCAAAATGTACGTGATATGATTTCCTCGTCCTTGGACTTATGTCCTAAAGTGATAAGGATTGATCATCCTGTAAGTAGATCTAGATTGCCTCGTCCATAGACATGTTGTGGTGTCTTAAATTGATAGGGATTGATCATCCCATAAGTGGATCAAGATTGCATCATCCTTGTATTTATGTCCTAAATTGATAGGGATTGACCATCCCGTAATTGGGACATGTGTGTTGCAGATGCTGTTGATCAAGAGATCCAGACGATGAGGCTGTTGATCGAAAGATCCAGATGTTGATACTGTTGATCGAGAGATCCAGATGATGATGCTATTGATCGAGAGATCCATCTGATGCTGTTGATCGAGAAATCCAGATGATGCTGTTGATCGAGAGATCCAGATGATGATGCTATTGATCGAGAGATCCAAATGATGCTGTTGATCAGATTATCCAGATGTTAATGTTGTAGCTGATCAAGCGCTGTAGAAGATGAAGACTCGGTATTGAAGATGTTGATGTTCCAGTATTGAAGATCTTGAAGATGTTCCAGTAACTATTTGAGTTACTGATGAAGAAAGCTTCCAATGATTTATAGATGTATCATGTATCATGTAGTTGATGACTCCTTGCTCCTGCAGATGTTGTTAGAATATCCTTCTCATTAAGGGGGAGTGTTGAAATATTGTAACTTCTAAGAATATTCTATTTGTACTTTATCCGGAGATGTTTCATTCCTCCGTCGGGACCCTATTGTATTTCCGGAGATATTCCTCCATCGAAATGTGGTAACTTGGGTTATTAGAATTCCCTAGTGGGGTTGGACCAGAGTCAGTTGTAATGGGGTGTTTAAGTCCCCTAGTGGGGTTGGCCCAGTCAGCATTATGTTGAGTGGTTAAGTTGGGGCCGACCTAGTTAGGGTTAAAAGTCAAGTGAGGTAAAGTATAAATAGAGGATGTGTGATCCTCATTTAACACACACTCACTTGTGAAACTCTGATAGGAGAAGGAGATATCTGCAAAGGAGGAGAAGCAGCTCATGTTTGGGGATTACATCTTTGTATTTGTTGGTAATCTATATTGAGGAAAGATTTGCTGGGTTTCCTACCCCATGAGGGTTTCCCAGGATAAATTGTGTCTCTTGTGTTTATGCTGTGCTTGTTGTTCTTTCAATGATCCTGTATATGCTATTGTTGTCAAATCTAATGGAATGCTGATGTTATCTATCTTAACATATTGAATCTTAACAATACTCCCTCCTTATCTCCTTTTCTTTGGGTGCATTCTTCTGAGTAGTTTCATCTTCTATAGTGGTAGAAGCATGAAACCTTCCTTTTACCTTGTTCTTTGCTTTTCACTCCCTTGCATAATGGCCCTTCTTGTCACAGTTCTAGCATATAGCCTTCGACTTGTCAAAGTCCTTGTTGTATACCTTCTTCTTCGAATGGGAAAAATTCTTTTGAGAGAACTTATTCTTGAATTTCTTCATCCTTTTCGTGAGGGCAAGGTTTTTTTATTTGATGCACTGTCACCGACTTGCTATGGATTTTCCCCTCCTCTTGGAGGCATTCATGCCACAATCTTTCAAAGTTAGGTTGTACCTCTAGGCCATTTATCGTAGCCAATAATGTCTCCCATGAGGATGGGATACCATCAATAGTGGTTTGGATAAGATCATGTTCATCCACCACTACTCCAATACTAGCAAGATGATCTCTTACTTAAGAGATATTGGTGAATAAGGAGGCCAATGTCTCATCCTTCTCCATATTTAGGTTTCGAAGCTTATTCTTCAATTCCCTCTTTTGACTCGGGGCCTTCTTCTCATATAGGTTTGTCAATGCATCAAAACACTCCTTTGCGGTCTTCAACGGAGTGATCACGGACATCAAATTGTTCTTTAACAAATCATAGATTATCTGTTTGGATTTATCTTGGTTCTTCTTGAAGTTGATGCGCCCTGCATTAGATGTAGGATCCTCCACCATAATGGGTACATATCCATCCAAGTCATGTTCCTCCAAGATGTTCAACACCCTTGCCTTACAAGTGATGAAATTTGAAGTGCCCTCAAGACGGTCTTCTAGTCAAACAGAGATCGATGCCATGGTTCTCAAGTATTATGCTCAACCCCTTAGGATATATGTAGGCTCAATTTTTCTTGACAAATATTAGCTCCTTCAAACCCTGAGCTCTGATACCATGTTAATTTTTGAGCAAATATGATGAGATTTGAACTTTAAAATTTTAAGTGCGGAAATACTGAATACTTGAATCAATGAACCATTCAATCACATGAAACATTCAACCATAACATAAGATGTGCCTTGGGGAAAACCCTCAAAACAATGAGGATGAAAAAACCAAGCAAATATTCAGAGTATAATTATGATAGGTAGTATTGAATGTCTTTTACAAAATAACATAATTCTTTTGGCACCCCAGGTGCTAGATAAGAGAGAATACTGAGCAATAGCGAATAGATGTCAACTATATCAACTTTCCATGTGCCTAGCACATTAATGAAAAGAAAAAGAAAGATAAAGAAGAGAGACTCAAAATAATATACTGCACAAATAGAATCACCTTGCCTTCAAGGAAGAAGAGAATTTGATTCACATTGAATTCCTCAATCATGTATAACCTATTTATATATTCTTCACATGCATTGGCTTCTATTTTTATCCTCTGACTTCATGATGAACTCGCCCTCCATCTGGATGAATCAATCTTGCATGAATAAGAGCACCCCACTTCTCATGCAGTGCATTAACTCATTGAATTGAGTGTTAGGATGAACTCGCCCCTTAACTAAAAGATTTCCCACTTAGTTAGGTGGCTAACTTAAATGTCGTCATGCAAGTGTCGCGACTCAAGTGTCGTCTTTTAGTTTAACATAAGTGTCATCGTGCAATAACAATTAGTTAACTAGATCTTCATTGTTACCACTTAGTTAACTCTCTTTAACTGATTCTTTCTTGTTAACATCACTGTAGTGATCAATTCGAGTTCTCTAGTTGACTGAGGCATACATTGTGGCTTTAACTGAAGCTTAACAATTCGAGTTCACTTAGTCATCTCATGAGCAATTCAAATTCTCTTTTTCTCTATGCATTTATCTTTATCTCTTTTATTTACTGCATGGTCAATATGTGTTAAATTTAATTATCTATCATATCGGATTATACTCAGAAGATTTGTCAGATGCTGTGATCATATTATATTACTCTCGGACCAAATGATATTATGCTAAAGTAATTCACTCTAGAGGTGGCCATTATTTAAATGAGACTTAATATCAATTGGTGACCATGGTTAGTAATACATCACACAACATTAATGCTTCAACATGCAAATCATCTACCTCTATAATTGGAGGTCCACCCCATGGGTACCTACTATAACTGGAGGTCCATCCCATGGGTACCTACTATAACTGGAGGTCCACATGAGAATATTACTTGACAAGTCCCGAGCCTTGTCCAACAAGACTTTACAACATCATCACTATGATACATCAAAGAATTCACCTCAACACATGAGGAATAACCTTTTACAACTGAAGGATTAATCATTCTTGAGTCCAGCTCAAGAATATACTCCAAGTTCTTGAGTCCAACTCAGGCTCCCTACCTCAACACATGAGGCCCAATCCTGGCTTGGAGAATGACTCATGATGCTTTACATTTAACAATTGTCACTATTATTATATGGTTATTGCTTTGTAGTATTATATGGTTATTATATAATATTTAATTCATAGTTATTCATTTGTAGTATTATTATATTATATATTATAAATATTATTATCATATATAATTAATAAGAAATTATCAAGTTCAAAATGTATCATATTTAGGGGGCAATGAAATCTTTTACTATTTTTTCCATAACTTATGATCTCTATCTCGGAGGGAAATCTTTATATGAGAAGAAATGTAGTGGAAACATATGACTAGATTCAATACGAAATTCATGTAGAATGCATTTTTAATTGCTACAGTCATTATTTGAATGATTTTGTTTTTAATTTTCATAATTTGTTTGTAGCTTTTGATCTTGAACTCCATTTTGGGCATGCCTTATATTGTTGGAATTTTAAATATCTCATGGAGATCTACATCATTTTTGTTGTACATTTTTTTGTGATTCAACATCATTTGTTTCAAATTCACAAAATAAAAATATGAGAATCTTTTGATAAATTGGAAATATAGTAAAAGAGGGTGAAACATTATTTATCATATATTATATTGTACTTTCATTATATATTTAATAATATACTATTTATCGTATTTAATCATTTTATATTAATAGTAATTATTTATTGTATGATAATTAATTTCATTTATCATGTGTGCACACGAATCTAAACTTCTCATTATCATTTTAACTCTCATCTCGTAATTCTAGATTAGTTTAGCTTAGATCTAGTGTGATGTGGAATACATGATTTTGATGTGGCATACACAGCTCATTATATTATAATTTCCTTAGAATTCCCATTTTTGGACCATATTTCATCTAATGTTTTTTCACAAACAAGCCAAAGCTTGCAAAATCCAAAACTCCATTTGGAGAATCTTGGATCATAGAGGAAATAATTGTGAGAGTTTCAATGTTATCAATGCATCAAGGGCATCCCACTTCAAAGAGTTTTATAGCCAATTGAATGGGGCCTATTTGAGAAGTGTGCTTTCAATTACAACATCTTTTTCGAATTGGATTCTAGAAGAGGACATTTAGGTTTTAAATTCCTTGGTTACAGGAAGAGAAATCAAGTTGGCCATCTTCAAGCTTCAAACTGATAAATCTCTAGGATTGGATGGATTCCCTTTCGATTTTTCAAGGGATTTTGGGATACTACCCACCTATGCATGGCTCTTGCTAGTGGAAAATTCAAGAAAATAGGGGAAAATTCACGGGGCTTCAACTCTACATTTCTAACTTTGATCCCAAAGGTAAATAATCTAAATCATTTTGAATTATTTCACCCCATTTCACTTTTCAATTGCTTATATGAAATTATATCAAGCATCATTTCCCATCACATCAATCCACTTTTCTCTGCTAATATCCCCCGGGAAAAAATGGGCTTCCTTCATGGAAGAGATATTTAGGATTTCATAAGATCAACTTAGAAGGTTCTCCATCCTGTAAAACCCCTCCACAAGAGATCTTTTGTGTCTAAGATCGACCTATCCAAGGAATTTGATATAGAAAACTATATATACCTAAAAATGATTCTAATCCAAGTAGGTTTCTAATGACCCTTTATCAGTTGGATTGAATCCTGTGTCACCTCTCCCTCTTTAGAAATCCTATCTCCAAAGGCCTTCGCGAAGGGTGTGCTCTATCTCCTCTCCTTTTTCTTAGAATCATATAGGGCCTTAACATATTAATAAAGGTAGAATTCGTGGTTGGAAATATCAATTCCATTAATACTTCTAACAAAATTCACCTCACATATATGATGTTCATTGATGACATCCTTCTATTTGGAAATGGCTCTATCTCAAAATCTAAAGATATCTCTAGATAATTGGAGTTGTTTTTCAAATATGCATGAATATAAATTAACAAAGAAAAATATTTTATTTGGTTTAATCATGTTCCCCAACTTTAGAGAGAGATGATCATCAAGTTCCTCCCATATATTGTCTAATACTTTGACTCAAAGCTAACTTATATGGCATTTTAGATAAAACCAAATAATTATGAAATTTGGGATTGGGCATGGATGGTGGAAATAATTAAGGTAAGGATCAATCATTGGACACATCAATGGATATATTGGTATAAAGCATTGGTTCTGATCAAAAGTGTTATGAAGGCAATCCCTATATACTAGATGGCCTTAGTTGTCATTCCTACTCACACCCTCTCTCAAAGTAGGAAAATCCTCTTAAAATACCTTTGGAAGGGATCAAAATAGATAGGGGGTGTGGATTTTGTTGCTTGTGACACTTTGGCTCAGCCAAAACATAATGGAGGTTAGGGAATAAAAAACTTGATTTCATTTGGAAAGGCGTTACCTAAAAAGGTACTTGGAATGTTATCAATGGAAAGGGGATATGTTTGGAAATATAACTTCAAAAATAAATAGCAACAACATCTAGAGGAATGGCTAAGAAATCTAGGGAAAAAACATCAACTGGGTTCAAACCTTTGGAAGGCCATTGTGAAATCTTCCCATGATTGTCACCAACTATCCATGTTGGAAAGTTAATGGCACTAATATAAGATTAGGAACTAATATATGGGCACATCGAAATAAATATTACCTTCTTCCCATTCAACTTGTGGATGACATTTACCTCAATCAAGCGGTATAAGTTTAGACATTAGCAATCATAAATGGTTATTATCTTAGGATATTTGATTGTGTGGTTTAGTGGGTCTCCAATGGTCATAATTCATCAATTCACTTTTAAACCAAGTGAGGATTTAATTGAGAGAGGAATATGACCTACTATGGGTTGTGAATCTGAAAAATGGGAAATACAATGTAAAGTTGGGGTACCAAACACAATTCCCAAGCAACAATTTAGATTACCCCTAGCAGTGGAATAAGTTATGGAAGATAGAGGCTCCTCCTAAGACTATCCTGAATGGTTGGATTACATCAAAAGGATATGTTAAGAAGAATAGGTTGGACAAGACCCAGTTAGTGCACATTTTGTGAGGAACAAAAATAATCGTCTCTACATATTGCTCATTTCCATTTCACAAAGGAATTTTGGGCAATCTCCATTAGCCCATGCAAATCATAGTTTTCATGGTATAGGATAAGTTTTAATGAGGCACTTCATCATTAGATCAAAATATCTAGAAAAGAGGACGAAGCTCTAGATTTGGAGGTGATTTGGTCAGTATGGTTAGATCAAAATGAGTTTATCTTCCATGATAAAACATCAAACATCTACCTCATTTTTTACAATTTGAAATCCATCAAGTCAATTCTGAACAAAAGAAAAATTGAATCTGAACACATTTGAACTTTGATCCTAGTATACCCAAAGGATATTTTGATGGGTCCTCACAAGGGAATCTAAGTCCGAGTGGGTCCAGTGAATTGATTCTTATGCCCATATGAAAAAAAATTATCCTTCATCTTGGGGAATGGTGTGCCACTAACAAATTATAGGTAAAAACTCATGGCGGTGAACGCCCTTCTCAAAATTGCTTGGTATATTGGATTTATATAGATGGTAGTGCTGAAGGATTCATTGGTGATCATCATATGGATAAATGGTGACAACGAGATAGTGTATACTTCCTAGAATGCTTAGTTTAGCTCCGTTAAAGAGTTATCTGGGATGCATTCTATTTGATTCACCCGCATTTTCATGGAGCTCAAAATGGAAGCAAATTGACTAGCAAAGCAGGTTGATATTGAACCAAAAGGTAAGTCACTGATTAAGAATGATTTGGAAGGGATATCTCTACCAAGTGCTCAAATTATTCTTTGAAGGTTGGTTATGGGGTGAAATTGTTTTTTCTAAGTAGCCCCTCTTGGAACACCTCCTACAGTATCATTGTTTGGCATTTTTTGGGTTCTTGGTGATGAGTAACCAAACCTAATAGCTAAAATATGATATGTATTCTCAAAATGATATTGACATCTCTTAGAAACTTTTGACTCAATATGTGACCACTAAAATATTGAATATTTGGTTGTATCCACGTGGCTTCATTGTTGTACATAAGTAATTTTTTCCCATAAAAATGAGTAGACATTTTCATTTGAAAAAGAATTTATGGAAGATGTGGTAAGCAAATTATTGATTGTCAATTTCTTTGCATGACATGTGGAAGATGAATCCATAACCAAAACTATTGGTGGTCTTTCCTCCAAAGTGCACTTTGGAGACAACGTTCACTCACTTAATTGTATGCTAAGTTTAAATTTGATAATGTATTTTGTTTTAGTCCAACCTTAGTAAATGAGTACTTTTAGGTCTAAAGTTGCATTAGTGATATAATTTCTCAATGACTACTTGTATATAGGTCATTGTTACTTATCTTAGAACATGATTTTGTCATCTCAAACATAAGAAACACTAGAGGGAAGACCATATCTACAACACTAACAAGCCTCGATTTTGTTTTTCATTAAATATTTATAGAATCATGGCGGTATAAACAATGTACAACATATCACGAAAGCATACACCAAAACACCATCATTATATATAGTTGCATGGTGTCAATAAAAATAGAGTTCTTCTACCTCCTTTATGTACACTTTTAATAATGGTCCTCTAAATATCATTGCTATAAATTTTGTGAGTTAAAATGACAGTTCTTGGGACGCTGTCATCATTGAGATTTATTTTTTACATTGCAATGATACATCACTGCAATGTTTTCACAATGGTCACCTTGTTTACCATCCTCAAGCATATTTTTCCAATGCTTTTTGTCTATCATTATAAGTAAAAAATGTCATTGTTTGAAGCACAAGAAGAGTGACGATTAATTGTGTTGATCCAAAGGAGACTCTAACCATACCGTACAAGTGAGAGGAAGCCTAACACTCTAGAGTTTAATATCAGGATGAATAATGTTGCAGAAACAATGATATTTTTATTTTATTTTATTTCATAATCCTTGAGATACATCTCACACACTATTATGTGGAGGAGCCACTAGTGCTTTGAGCACTAGGAGAGTCTGGTAGGGAGATAGAGCAATCTCACTTCAGAGTGTACATGAGGAAAATAGTTGCTAGGAATTTTTATAGTAGACAATAAATAGCCATGAATGTAATATCCCCAATCTTAAAATCATAGATATTAAGTTTCTTGGAGGAAGCTTTGAACCCTGAAACTCAAGACTATGCCGAAACTATGACTGCAGATGCACTAACTTAGTAAAATGGTCATAACTCAGGCATTCATAAACATTTTTGGATGAAATAAAAGGTATTTCCTACTGGAAACAATGATATTGAAAAAATTAGATAGGTTTCAGAACCCATAAAGACTCATAAATGGTTGTACCAGAAGGAAAGGTTTCGACCTCAAGACTCTAGTGCAATATACTCGAAACCCCGCAACCAAGAAGATTTACAAACATTGTCGGGACCTTTAGAATTTGTGAAAAGAGGATCATATGGACTCCTACAAACTCTGATCTGTTTCAGAACCAAACATGGAAGGCAGAATCAAGGTCCAATTTCAACATTTTTCACTTTCTCTGAGTACATCACACCTGGGATGGCAAGAATGACCCGGTAATGTTAGTCCCAAGAAATTAAGTGGAAAATCAACAGATTCTGGTGAAATAATGGAATAAAATCAACCTGGTGATAACCCTAAACTTCTATGGAAACCACTAACTCAAGGTATTAAAGGTTTGACTACAAAATTGGAATATATGGAGAAAGTACGAAACTAGGGAAGCTCAACTATGCAATTTCCAACTCATCCCAAATGCAACCTAGGGCTCACTATTTTTTGTTCTGTCACTTGGGATGGGTCCAATTTTATCTTAGCTACCTGAAGCAACTTACAGGTCATGATTTGGAGGTATAAAATTCAGGTAGATGCATTAAAACTTAAAACTGGTCCATTTTTCTTAGTGTTTGAGCATAAGAGAGGAAAGTGCAAAAGAAAGGAATAGAATTTGCAGTAGTGAACATAGTTCTGACATTTATTCATATGGAGGAATATAAATACATATAATAATCTATTTTTAACAAATTTCAAGACTCATAGAATTCAAACCCACAACTACCAATTCTATTACAATGCCACTCCGCTAACAATGCTTGGAAACTTGAACTCTATTTGAACTGTAACTGGAACATGACATGACCTGAATCAAAACCTGCATAAAATCATCTGCATACTGATGTAATGTTATTTTATTTGTTGCATGAAGCTTAGTGAGATGGAATGGATATCAAAATCCTCAATCATTGGCTGAATTGCTCCAACTAGCTACAATGGACAGAAGGGGCATATCTCCCAATTGGTGACAAGGGGCACATCTCCCAAGTTTAGAAAAGCACAGAGCTCTTAAAAAAATGGAAAAATATCCTCCATGGAGGATATCATACTCCTTTTATAATTTTATGGTGGCTTCTTTGATAAGTTGCATTGCATATGGACCACTTGCCTCATCCATTGCACCCTCACTAGCTAACATTAGGACTTGCAGCTTTCTAAAATTATTTCCTTGCTTTATTGTCTTTTCTGCTTTAGGATGTTTTTCTTGCTAATAGAAAAAATATGGAAACTTATTATTTTCCTTGATTTTTTGTTTCTTTCCTTCCTTTCAGTGCTTTCTTGCTTTTCTATTGCTTTCCATCTTTTCAGTGCTTTCCTACTTTTTTGTCGCTTTCCTGCTTTTCTGCCGCTTTCATGCTTTCTAGTTGCTTTCTTGCTTTTCACTGCTTTTCTTCCAGATTCCTTTGTGGAAGAAAACTCATAGGGGTACACCTAACCTCCTATGTTCCCTCTTGGGCCACCTGGACATTTCCAACTCTTAAAACAAATAATTAACAATTAAATATTAAAATTTATGGACCTACATTACTTTTCTAATATTTTATTTAATTTAACATAATAACTATAGGCCAATTTAATTCCCAGATTAATTAATTTCCACTCAACCCATGGGAATCTAATGGGCATTGTGGTGAACCATAGTGATACCAAAATGGGGACATTACATTCCTCTCCTCCCAAAATTTTCTCGTCCTCAAGCAAGTGAAAATATGGATGATAAATTACTTGTGCACTTTTCCACAAACTTGTGCAAGTTGCTACATAAACCATTTGAAATTCATCTCCTTCATAGATGGCCCTTTTTGGAAATCTTGTATTGGTCATCCTTCACCATCAACTCAATATTGAACCATGTTTCTTGATATATTCTATGATCATGAAAGGTGGTGAATCCATAGGTGCATCAACCAAGCAAATGCTCATGCATGAAAATCTAGAATGTTCATAATGGAAACAAGGAGATGTTTCTTGCAAAACCTTTTATTCCAAGCGAATATGATTATGATGGCCAAGGTGGAGACCAATTTTGGGAAGTTACTCAACCTTATGCATCTCGTTCCTCTTGAGAGGTTTTTTTTTCCCCCATACAACAGTGTGAATTCTCCAGCTGGAACAATGGAATTCAAGGATGATCCTAGGGTCCCAAATGAACCTGATAAGTGGGAAGTGTTTCCTACTTCCACCTTTACACCACATAGTGTCAACACAAAGAGTCTTTCGAAGACTCTCAAGCCATAGATTAGGAAAATAGTGAGTCCATACATCATATGATTTCCCATGTAGGAAACCAAACCAATTCTCCTCATGGATAGACTACTGGAAATCAAATCTAGCTTGTCCTTCGGTATCCCATTGTTCATGCTACAATCTTCTCAATGCTTCGGTCACCTGGATAAGCTTTTCACTCCATAGTATACCAGGATTCCATGGCCATATTGGAATTCCATCACTTCCCATCCTTATGAAAATATCTGCCATTAGATCCAACAATGCTTGGATCTCTTCTTGTGCTAACTGACTACTTGCTTGCTTGGATGCATCCAACATTCTATGAATGCAAGGTGATGGTGGTTCCCATCCTGCCATATAAATTCACACCCAATCCTTGGATGCATGTGTACTAAAAGTATGTAAGGGATGCAATACATACCCTTTATGCTGCTCACATGGTAAGACAATGTCAGTTAAACCAAAAAAATCATCATAGAAGCAAAAATAATCCTTACCAGTGTGAGCAAGTCTTGTACACCATTGATTTCCCATTTCTGCCGTGTATATATCCACCCAATCCATGGATGAATAAATACTTTGGATTTATGGTCCATATGAAATTTGATCAGCCACCTCACTTAGAGAGAATTTCTCCACCCTCAAGGGCATCTCATGATCCTTCTGCATCAAATCCAATGCTTGTCCAACATCCCCCATGATAGTGCTCTCCTCGAACACTTGAAATTCTATTTTTTCCTCATGTCCAAGCCTCACATGAGGATCCTCCATCAGGACATGTGTGTTACCAACCATGTGTGCTTGACTGGTAGTGGTGCAAGAAGAAGTGATCCTCCCAACTCCATGCATAGCTTCTCTACCTCCCTAACCTTGTCTTTTGCATGCTTGAGTGCAAGATCCCGATCCATGAATAGTTACAAGTAGGATGATTTCATCTCTTCCAATTATTCTTTTACGATGCACAATTGGACACTAGTGACACCTTCAACAATGGCTCTTTTCCTTTCCATCAACCGAGTCCTACACATAATATCTTCAATAAGTTTGTGTGCACCATCTGATCTAACCAACACTTGCAACATCTTCTCTTCAGTGACTAAGAGTTGGCTCTCTAAGTCACACTATGGTACATCATATGGGGAGTCATGCAACTCATGTGAGATCATATATACTACTTCGGCTCTTTTGTTGTTTTCCTCCATTGGCATGGAACCATATTTAACACTTACATTTCGAATATCGGAATCAAAATATTCTACCTCCACAGCATTTGCATTTGAAATGGATGCTTCCTCATGGTCACACAAAGGAGTATGTATACTATACAAATCATAAATGTTATTATAACTTTGTGATTCAAATTCATCCTCTTCATGGAGTGAATTGATTCAAGCATGCTCTTCCACTATGTGGTCCACAAGAGGACTCAAATATGAAACCAATGATTCGCTTTGCTCCACATCCTCAGGTGACTGGGAAGAGACTGGAATTTCAGCCGCATTTTCCTCTTGGATTTCACAAGAAAGATGATTTGTATTTTGCTCCTGCTACTTCAAGTGAATTTATGCATCTTGCTCCTTGGTAGCCTTAGGATCAAGATCCTTGGAATATCTCCTTGAAGAAGATCCAAAACGTTTCTTCATGTTTGAAACAATGGCATCTAATGAAGCTTCACTTCCAATTCCCTTTTCTTCTTCCTTGCTTGGAGTGGTAGAACAAATTGATTTGCTGCTCTTCAATGATTCCTCATCTGCATGTTTAGGCCATAATCCATACATGTAATAAACATATTCTTTGAAATAAAAATATTTACGTATCTCTTCCCTCAAAGCAAGATACTCCTGATAGCATCGAGGCATGTTTTCACATGCTTTTATTATCCTTACTAAATCCTTTTTAGTCACAACCAAATTTGAACCCAAAATCCGACGACAAAATCTGAAGAAATCCCAAAAATGGACCTTGTCATCGGATATCACCTTTATAATTTTGAATTTTCTTTAGTTTTTTTTAAATTGACCCCGAGTGTCGTTGGATATTCGACGACCGTCAAATATTCGACTACTGACGTCGAATATTCAAATATGGGAGTCGAATATCCGACGTGTCCAGAATAAATTTTACACAATGGTCAATAGCTTAATGTCGTCGGATATCTGATGATATTTAAAAAAAATAAAATTAAATTATAGAAATATTCCAACATGTTTTCTTTATAAGTGACAGTTTGTGAAGATTATAACCTTTGCACGGACTGTTTTCCGTTCAAAAAGCCACAATTATTTCAGTTGTTACTGTGATTACAAATAGTGAAGTGTGGAGCTTGATTTTTTAAAATTGATAATCATTAGTCAAGATTGGTAAAAGAAAATGTCACATAACAATATTCTTGATCGAGAAGAACAAAATCGAGAATTGCTTGCTATATTGTGGGATGGAGTGAAAAGAAAGAGTGATGGGAAATTTTATTGTCCATGTAGTCAATGCAGGGGATTTAAAAGGAGAATAATAAAGATCACAACATCTAAAATACATTGTAGGGAACATGGACACATTGAGGGGGGACATGAATATCATCCATTGGTAAGTTGTTCATTATATATGTCTTTATATTGATCGTTTTTGTAAATGTATGTATCATTTTAATATTTTTTATATTTACTAATATCTTTTGATGGTTTGTAAGGATAAAATAAAGGCCTCCTATGGCATATTCCCCGGAGGATGTGCTTGTAGAACAAGCACCAACGGAACATGGAGCTACGAATATTGAAGAACAAGTTAATGATCATATTGAAGAAGATGATCATACTGATAACATAGTTGAAGATGATGGTACAAATACATTGATCCATGATATATTTAATGTTAGAATGGATGATGATGATCATCATCAAAATGATGACTTTGATGATGTTCATGATTTAACTCTTCTTGAGAAGGCATACAAACCCCTTTATGAAGGCTCAAACACAACTCTTCTCTCTGCTATATTGTTGATACTGAACTTGAAGGTTATGAATGGTCTTTCAAACGCATCAGTCACATAGATGTTAAAGTATGTAATATATTCCATCACATATATATGATCATGATAAAGTTTATCTTTGTTCCTCTAATAATTTTATTGTTAATTCATAAGTAAAATTACCAGGGGTTAAATGTGTTTCATTAATATTCTTTATATATTATATTAACTAGTTTCTTTTTAATTTGTTGTAGCTTGATAGCTGAATTTTTGTTACCACCGTCAAATATTTTAACTCGCACATACCGAGATTTATACGCCATCATGAGATAAATTGGAATGTAGTATCAAGCAATTGATGCATGCCTCAATGACCATATTATATATTATAAACAACATGAATTTGAAACAAAATGTATGAAATGTCATATCAATAGATATCGAATAGATCAAGTAACAAAAAAGGTGCCTCGCAAGGATCTTCGTTATATTCCTATTATTCCATGTTTGCAACGACTGTTCAAGTGCAAAAAAAAGCACAATTTATGGATTACCATGCATGGAACATAAGTCAAGATGACATTCTTCGAATGCCTGCAAATGGTTCTGCATTTAGAGACATGGAGGAAAAACAACCACACTTTAAAGAAGAACCTCGTAATGTTAGGATTTCTTTTCCAGGAGACGATGCCAATCCATTTGTAGAGATGAGATTGGTTTACTCGGTGTGGCCTATTTTTATTATCAACAATAACATTCCTCCATGGATGTCAATAATGAGGGAGCACATAATGTTGGCAATGATTGTTCCAAGTATGTGTCTACAACAAATTTTTTTGTAATGTAGTATCATCTCATTTGTCATATTTTGTTGCATAATGTCATATACTTTTTTTTCATTTACTCACATATATTATTTATATATCTAAAAAGGTTGTAATAATTATGTATTTTGTATGTTCAAATCAATCAGGTAAGTACCAAGTTAAAGATATGAATGTATATATCGAGCCTCTTATTAATGATCTACTAAAGCTATGGAATGACACCACTATGTATGATGTCTCTAGACCAATACAAAAACGGAAATTTCAATTCCATGCAATGCTTGTATGGAAAATTCATGATGCCCCAAGGCTAACCCATTTTTGTGGTATGTAATTATAACATCCACTTTAATAGTATTTAATTTTATGAAGTTGATATATTAATCATGCATGTTTTTTAAATAATCTGTTCATTTTATATAATTATAATTGACATAGTTAATCCATCTCTTGTAGGTATTCAAACAAAGGAAAAATTTGCATGTCTAGTTTGTGGTCCTAAGATGAAATATCATCGTTCAAAAAATTTAAGAAAGGAGGTGTGTGATGAGTATAGGCACTTCTTCTCTAAGAATCATAGGTATCGAACTACCAAAAAAAATATTTTCAATGGGAAAGAAGATACTGCATCAAAACCACAGAGAACAACACCTCACCTATGGAATTTTAAATATAATAGAAATCGTCAAGGTACATACATATCAAATTTTATATCTATCATCATATATGAAATGTTTTGAATTTTCTTTTATTGTGTGTTGTTTACTATAATTGACATTGATTTATGTAATTTCTTTATAAACTATGATTCATTATGGTTGTCGTGATCATGAAGGAATTAATGGGATTCCAAGAGGAATGAAAAGTTATCCTAAACAATTAAGTAGGTTTCCCTACTATGAGCACCTACAAATTTCTCATATGTTTGATAAAATGCATATCGGAAAGAATGTAGCTGAAACATTATGGAAAATATTGGATGGAAGGAGTGACAAAGAAAGAACTGTCAAAATTTGCAATGACATCCAAGAATCCAATCATGCAATGAAATATGTCATTCAATTACATAGCAATGGAGACCAAATTAATATAAACTCACTTCCATGGTTGTTAACGGTGCAACAAAGCATTGTTGTAAAAGAAGTCATGCAAATAAATAAATTTCCCACTGGATTTTGTTCGAACATGAAGAATATCTTAACAACGAAAGGTGAATTTGGGGGGGTGAAAACACATGATTGGAATATCTTCATCAAGGTAATTATTCTGGTATATATATATTGCTATATTTTTATACTAGTGCATGTTGTTGGTATTTTTTGTCTACTTTTGTAAAAAATAATGAAACGATTTTATTGTTACAGTATGTTCTACCTCTGTCTCTCCCAGACAACTTCGACAACAATGTCAAACATGTTATATATGATCTTGGAAAATACATGAGGTAAGTAGCGATATTTTGCATGCATAAAGTGTTTGTTTAATTCATTGTAGAAATTATTTTAACATTTGATTTACTAATTGCTATGTAATATAATGTTTATTTTTGTTAAATATTGTGATTTGCTTGCATCACTTATAGATGGTTGTTGTTTAAAGAAATCCATAAAAAAGATATAAAGTATTGGAGGAGAGAAATTCCTCATCTCATGTGTGAAATGAAAAAGCATCTACCTTCGGCATTTTTCAATGCACAAGAACACTACCTCATACACCAAGTTGAGGAGATTGAATTGTGTGGAACTGTACACTCAAGGTCAATGTGGATGGTGTTGGAATATTCTCACCATAAATTTTTTTTTATATTTGCTTCGCATGCATTCTACATGCATGCATCCAGTCATCGGTATGGTAGTCTCCCAACACCTAGTCCCTAGTTTTTCAACCCCAGGAACCCGTTTCTACTCAGTTCTATCCCTCCTAGCCATATATGTGCCCTTGTTTCCATCACCGAAGTACAAATTCTCCCTCTTCCACCTATTTAGGATTTACATCAGTTAGTTCCATGATTAGTGGATCAGTTCCTTGATTTGAGGACTGTTTTCTTAGTTAATTGATTGAAGCACTTAGATAGACACCTACAGAGACTAGTTCAGCTCTAATGACTACTGACAGCTCCTCATGCGCCCACATTGGAGTCTCCTTCCCTATATTTGTTCCACATGCACCAGTTAGACTCATTTAGACTCAGTTAGACTCATGTGACTGATAATTGAATATTTGTGACTACTACCATTGATTGGATGATGTCTCCAATGTCATCCAAGCCACACCTTGAGGAGAAATCAAATGAACTTAGGAGTATTCGAATTCATTTGATTGTATTGAGTTATTATTCAGTTTCACAGTGCCAGCTTACAACTGATGTATGATTATACTGCAGATTTTACCATTTCTGAGTGATCACTGATTCAATTCTTCTTCTTTCTTCTTCTCTCCAATTCTTGAGTGAGATTAGTGAGATTTACTCTAGCTGTGTGATCTATCCTATAAAATATCACATGGTATCAGAGCTGGAGTCAGCTATTCGAATTGCAGTAGCAGCAGTTGCAACAATTCTTTGAGCAACTCTCTTCCATTGAGCACCAGAAGCCTATGGATTTCCACAACAATTTCTGGTGCAATTGTCTTGAATTCACTAGAGCAATCTAGTGAGGTCTATCCAGGTGTGAAGGATCCAGTCACATGTGCTCATTATCCTAAGGCAGTGTTCAGTCTAATTTGCAGCAAATCTCCATCAACAATTTCATTTGTTTTGCAGGGTATCTCCATCATTCGAATTCATCTTCAATTCGACTTCAACAGCTACCAATGGATCTAAAACTGAATTCAGTCAATTATTTCGCATGGAAAGCCAAGATGGACATATTCATGAAGTTCAAAATCCTTTCTAGAGTATTGAATGGCACTACAGTCAAACCGACTGGTGTAGTTGAGAAATCTAAGTACTTGGATAAACTTGATGAAGCAGTCGGATTGCTGCTCCTCAGCATTTTCGAAGACCTCCATTTTCATGTCATAGATCTAACAACTCCAAAATAAGTTTGGGACAAGCTCGAATCTCTTCTTGGGCAGAAAGATGACTTGAAAGGTCACAAATTGGAAAATGAGCTCATCTCCTTGAGCCCTTGTAGCTTCAACTCCATCATTGAGTTTATAAATAAGTTCAAAAATATGATTTCACAATTGAAGAGATATGGGATTGAGAAATAAGAGAAGCAACTCATCCTTTCCACACTATCAAAACTAGGCCCTGACTACTCAGTATTTGTCTCTACCTTCCAGTCAGGGAAGATGTCCATCCCAAAAAGGAAGTTTGCCACACTTGAAGACTTCATCCAGTCTCTCACACTTGAGGAGGAGAAGTTAGTTCATATGGGAATGATAAAACCCAAATTGGATTCACCACTTGCTTCCACTAAAATGAAGAGAGCGAATGGGAAGGGAAAGCAAAATTTTTTTGACAGAAAGTCGAATGAGCAGAAGCAGAAGGAGGCTCCAAACCAGTCAGAAGGTGTTTTGAATTCCAAGACAGACAAGAAAACTCATAAGGGGAAATCCAAATGTACCTATTGCAATAGAGGATTTCATCCTGAGAGTTCATGTATGAAGAATACCATAGATCTCATGGCTTCAATTCTTGAAAAGAATAACCTTCCAGTACTTGCATGTGTTAGGAAGAAAGAATGTGAACCATCAAGATCAAAGGACAAAGAGAGATGTCATGCTCTCATGGAAGGTGCATCAACACAATCCTCCTTCATCATAGATTCAGGAGCATCAAGACACATGTCTTCCTCCAAATATCTCTTTACTAGTTT
Organism: Larix kaempferi; assembly: GCA_027924585.1. Taxonomy (NCBI): domain Eukaryota; kingdom Viridiplantae; phylum Streptophyta; class Pinopsida; order Pinales; family Pinaceae; genus Larix; species Larix kaempferi. The sequence goes on along the minus strand of BSBM01000337.1, from coordinate 17,374,151 downwards.
CAAATCCACTGTTGGACCTTCCATCGTGTTGGGGAATGATTCTTAGGTCTCCTATGAGGGGATTGGAAGAATAAAACTTGATCATGGTACTTCTCATATGTGCTATGTCCGTACACTCACTGATAATATACTTTCAGTCTACCAGATGACCCACACTGGAGAGCCCAAGAGGGTGATCTTCTCTCCAAATGAGGTCGAAATCTAAGACGTGGTATCAGGATCTACCATTGCAAAAGGTGTTGCAAACCACAAGTCAAAACTCTATGAGTTCTCCCACTTTCTACCTCTCTCAAAACAGTCTTCTCTTCACACTCATGCAAATGAAGAGAGTAGGTTATGGCATGAAAGATTTGGGCATCTCAACTACAAGTACCTGTAAGATATGCATACTCAATATATGGTTGAAGGACTACCCAAAGCCATGTTTTCCAAGGGAAACTATAATGGTTGTTTGATGGGAAAGCATCTGGAAAATAAGTTTGAGAAAGGGAAAGCAAGAGAGCCTCTCAACCTCTAGATATGATTCATAGTGATGTTGTAGGGCCATTTACAGATCTATATTTGAACAAGGCAAGGTATATTCTTACTTTTATTGATGATTATTCAAGATTTACATGGGTATACTTTCTTATATTAAAATCCGAAGTGTTTGGATACTTTAAGTTTTTCAAGTCTTCTGCAGAAAAGTTTTCAGATAGAAAGATCAAGGCGATTCACACTGATAATGGAGGAGAGTACATCAAAAGTGACTTTCAAAACTTTTGTGCTGAAGAAGGCATTGAGATGCAACATAATTTCCCCTACACATCACAACAGAATGGTGTTGCAGAGAGAAAGAACATAACATTAAAAGAGATGGAAACCTACATGCTAAAGTCAAAAGGGTTGCACCTGTTAATGTAAATGTAACTTCAAAATATATTCACTTGTATATTTTATATTATATTTATACTTTATTATTGTACCTCAGACGAAGATGTATATTCCTTTGGTTGGGGAAGTCATTATTATATTTTGGTCATGTAAAGTCATTGAGGTTAACCCTCCTTTGTATTTCGGGGCATTAGACCCTAGAGTTAAGTTGTCTATGGGTTATTAGACTCTCCTAGAGAAGTCAGCCCAATTAGTTACACTTAGGGGCCGACCTGTTTGGGGTTAAGACCAAGTGAAAGTTAAAGTATAAATAGAGAGGGTGATCCTCTCTATTTGATCATTCACTCACTCATCAAGTTCCCATAAGTGAGTAGGAAGACAAGTTCGCACAAGTGGAGAAGAGAGAAGCTACTAAAGACCATTTCTAGTTTTGGGGTTTATTGTTTTGATGCTCATTCTATCTTTGAGGAAGTTGCAGGGTTTTCTACTTTATGGTTTCCTCGAGGAAAAAAATTGTGTCTCTTGTCTATTGTGTTTGAATGTTGTGCTTGTTATTCTCTTAGATAATATCCTAGACAATTTTGAATTAAATTGTGAAAATCTAACATGGTATCAGAGCTAACCTGAGAAGAAGACACTATGCAGCTGCAGAAGCTAGGGATTCTTAATTTTTGGGTTTCTCTCCATAGATCATAAAAAAAGGAGGCTAGGATAACTCACCTAAGGAATACGCATCTTTCTGTCGAAACAGAAATCAATTCTGAGCATTTTCATTTTTTGGCCTGTCACTACTGCGGGAAATTAGGGCTTTTCATAGAAGAAGAATTTTGGAGTGCAATCAACACAGGATTGTTCTCCTCAAAATCAAAATTTTAAGACCAAGATTGAAGTTTTTGGTTGGGTAGAACCTTGGGATAAGTCAAACCCTAGTTTGACTCTAGACCAGAAAAACCAGAAAAAGCTAAAAACTGCATATCCGAAATTCGCAAGTCAATTTTTGGGGGTCAATTTTTGGAATCTATAGAAACCAAGTGTACCATCATACTCGCCTCATACATGAAAATATTCCTGTGAAAACAAAATTCAATTTTGAGGATTTTCATTTTTCGGCCCGTCATTACTACTAGAGGAAAACTAGGGCATCAGATATTTTGGGTTTTTGTTCACTGATTTATGGAAGTGAGTGCACTGGACAAATTTCCTTGAGGAGGCACATCTATCTTTCCAACCATAAGTTCCAAATTCCAGATTTGGAAAATTAGGGTTTCTCTGACAAACCCTAGGACAACGAGCTCCAGATCTAGTTTTAACAAATCAAGTGGTAAGACCTAAAGCTTTTCTATTTCCATTTGATTTTCTCATTAAGGATGTATCACCACACCAAGCTTGAGGATAATATTGAAGGGGTTGATAACTTCCTAGCATGGAAGTATAGGATTAGGCTTGTCCTAGAAGAGAATGAATTGGACACCTATGTGAATGAAGAGGTTCCAGTTCCATAGGGAGATGAGGCTAAATGCTTACACAAGAAGAACCTAGTTAAGGCTAAGAGAACCATTGTAGATTCTATCAAGGACCATCTCATACCACATGTGTCATCTCTGAAGACACCTAAAGAGATGTTTGATGCATTGACCACCTTATTTGAGGGGAGGAATATAAATAGGAAGATGAAATTGAGGAACCAATTGAAGAATTTCAAGATACAAAATGCAGAGACTATGCAATCCTACTTCACAAGGGTCTCTCAGATAAAAGAACAACTTGAAGTTGTGGGAGAAGATATAGAGAATGGAGAAATGGTGATGACCACCTTGAATAGTCTTCCTAGGTCATGGGATTCTTTCATCCAAGGAATCTGTGCAAGAAGAAAGTTGAACACCTTCAGTATGCTGTGGGAGGAATGCTCACAAGAAGAAGCTCGACTTGTAGCTCGAGAAGAAAAGATGGATAATGAAGACCAGGCTCTCACAACGCACACCAGGAAGAATAACACCAAGAGGGAACATCCTCATCACAAGAAGGAAAAACACCACCACTAGAATTAGAGGGAGAACTTGAAAATTTCGAAGAAATGTGTCTACCATTCGGTGCTATACATATGATGATAAGGGACACTACTCCAGAGATTGTCCCAGAAACAAAAGTGGCTCCAACAAGAAAAGACACCATGCTCACACCGCGGAATATGATGAACCTACAAGAAAGAGAACCAGAGAAGAAAGTGAAGATTCTTTAAGTGATGAAGAATATGTATTGTAATGAAGGTAACCAATTACATAGGTTCATTCAGAAGGTTCTTCCTCATAAGGTGAAGCTATATATGACTTTCAGTATTCCATGAAAGGAAGAGGAGAAGTTCCTACAGAGTTGGACTCCATAAAACAAATAAAGATCAATGCTCTATGGAAGAACCTCTCAACATTGGTTAAGGTACATAAGAAAGGAGTACACTATCAGAGACTCCAGTAGCTCCGGAAAGGAAGCAAAGATCAAGAGGGAGCACACTCCAGTAGCTCTGGAAAGAAAGCAAATATCAAGAGGGAGCACACTCCAATAGTTCCTGCAAGGAAGCAAAGATCAAGAGGGAGTCCACCCTACAATCAAACAAAGATAAGTATTTGAATTGTTATTTCTTGTATGTGTGATTACTTAAATGATATTGTTTAGTCATGTACATACTTATGTTCCTAGATTTAGGATATGTGTTATGCATGTTAGAAAAGTTGCATTAATGAACAAGATACTACTAATATGCAAGTAATGGGTAAGAGGCCTATGGTACTGTACAAAATTCCATTGTTACTTATCTAGAATGAAACCTTTTTGCTAACATGTTGGGAGTAGTGCACTCTTAACAATGTTCTGGTAGAAATGGAAGGCATCTAGAAAGTTACGAGACATGGATGAATGTTGTATTGAAGCATTGGCTAAGATAATTGCATGACTATATGACATATGTCTTTATGCGTAAGAATTTGTTCTAAAAACTATGAGATGTTTCTAATCATGCAATTGAACTTGTCTTACAGGAAAGATCATGTATCATCACCTACAAGAGAGATTTGTTTCAAAGAACAAGCAACGAAGATCAAGAAAGCTACCTATTGAAGACATTGAAGAACCAGAAGCACCCAGGATCTGAGATACAACAATGAATGAAGATACCCCAGAAGAATATGAAGACCGCGAGATGGAAGACCCATAAGAACCTATAGATCCACCACGAGAGAAGAGTTCTCACAAGAGGAAACCAACATGGGTACGAGAGGAAATTCAAGATGCAGAGAGATATGGCGCTCCAGAGGGAATGCACAGGGAAAGCAAGAGACCGAGGCCATACTCCAACGATGTAGCCCTGCTGTGTGACATCATTGACAAAGAACCTTCCAACTACGAGGAAGCAACTCAGAAGAAGGAATGGAAGGATTCCATGATCAAGGAGTACGAGTCGATCATGAAGAATGATGTATGGGATATGGTCCCGATACTAGTAGGGAAGTTTTTTGTGACTTCCAAATGGATCTACAAGATCAATCATGCTGCAGATGGAAGCACAGAGAAACACAAGGCGAGAGTGGCTTATCCCAGAAGGAAGGGATAGACTATGAGGAGACATTTGCACCTATCGCCAGATACACTTCCATCAGATCAATACTTTCTCTGGCTGCAGTGATGAAATGGAAGATACACCATATGGATGTCAAGACAACGTTCTTGAATAGTGTAGTGGAAGAGGAAGTGTATGTGGAGCAGCCACTCATATTTGAGACAGATGACAGGGAGACTCATGTGTGCAAATTGAAGAAAGCCTTGTATGGATCAAAACAGGCACCCAGGACATGGTACGGCAGGATTGATAGCTTCCTCACTACTTTGGGATTTACCAAGAGTAAAGCGGATTCCAAACTTTACTACAAGGTTGAGGAATGGAACCCAGTGATACTTCTACTGTATGTAGATGACCTGTTTGTGATAGGTGAGGACGGGTTTATTGCTGACACGAAAAGGAAGCTTGCTGCCAAGTTTGAGATGAAGGACTTGGGTATGATGCACTATTTTCTAGTCATGGAGGTGTGGCAGAGTGCGGTTGGAATCTTCCTTGGACAAGGGAAGTATGCAATAGAGATCCTGAAGAGGTTCAGGATGATCGACTGTAAGGTCATGGCCACACCTATGGCATCGAACCTGAAGCTATTGAGTGATGCTTCATCAGAGTTGGTTGATGCCATGATGTATTGTTAGATGATTGGATCTTTGATGTACCTGACGAATATGAGACCATATATCTGCTTTGTTGTGAACACATTGAGCCAATTCCTGACGGATCTGAGACATGTTCACTTGATTGCTGCAAAGCATATTATGAGATACCTGAAGGGTATGGTGGATTATGGGGTCAAGTATGATGCGAATCGGAAGATTAACCTAGAGGGTTATGTTGATTCAGATTAGGAAGGAAGTTCCATTGATAGGAAGAGCACTTCGGGGTTCTGCTTCAGTATGGGATCATGTGTGATCTCTTGGTTTAGCAGGAAGTAGTCCTGCGTGGCACTGAGTACAACTGAAGCAGAGTATGTCTTAGCTTATTCGGCTAGTTGTGAGGCAGTATGGCTGAGGAAGCTACTTTCTGATTTGTTTGATCTCCAATTGGATGCGACTTGTATATATTGCGACAACCAGAGTTGTGTGAAGTTGACTAAGAACCCGATGTTCCATGACAGGTCGAAGCACATTGAGATCAAATATCACTATATCAGGGATATGGTGCAGAGAGGAGTAGTGAAGCTCTAGTATGTTGCGACAGACGAGCAGTTAGCCGATGTGTTGACCAAGCCGCTAGCCAAAGTGAAGTTCGAGTACTTTAGAGAGAAGCTTGGTGTATTCCAGATCGAGGTTCCTTCCAGGGGAAGTGATGAGTCCGAAAGACGTAGATGTACATGATCCATTCTCACATGGTGGTAGGAAAGTCCTCCCATGGTGCAGATGTAAGGGCTCGGGCTAGTTCGGCATGGTGGTAGGAAATTCCTCCCATGGCCATTGACATAAGTGCCAGAGCCTTTCTCGAATGGTGGTAGGAAATTCCTCCCATGTCGGTTGATGTAAGTGTTGTGCCTCACATGGTGGTAGGAAAGTCCTCCCATATTGGAGACATTGTGATGTGCATCTGGACTGTGCTCCGTTGACATTGAGATGATTTGGACGTGATGAGGAGACAGTAGGGTACACAGGTTTTGCATAAGCATATAATCAATCCTGGGATGCAATTTCAGGTTTTGCAGTGGCATATAATCAGTCCTAAGAGATATTGCAGGTTTTGCAGAGGCATATAATCAGTCTTGGGATGCTCCTTCAGGTTTTGCAGTGGCATATAATCAGTCCTAGGAGATCTTGCAGGTTTTGCAGAGGCATATAATCAGTCCTGGGATTCTCTTTCAGGTTTTGCAGAGGCATATAATCATTCCAGGGAGATCCTGTAGGTTTTGCAGTGGCATATAATAAGTCCTGAGATGTACCTACTTGATGGCTTGCTCGTAGAGACGATGAAGACCTATGGAGGCTAGGCCTACATCCAACATGAAAAAGGGTTGGCTCTGTAGAACTTCCTATGCCGAGTAGATTGGAGATTGATGGTCGAGATAGCAACAACAGTGACGATGATCCAGTGACGAATACTTGTGCTGATGAACTGTGTCAAGAGAATACCTTCCTAGTTAAGAGGGAGTGTTAATGTAATTGTAACTTCGGAAGATATTCACTTGTATATGTTATATTGTATTTATACTTTATTATTGTACCTCCGACGGAGATGTTTATTCCTCCGGTCGGGGAAGTCATTATTATATTTTGGTCATTAAAAGTCATTGAGGTTAACCCTCCTTTGTATGTCGGGGCATTAGACCCTAGATTTAAGTTTTCTATGGGTTATTAGACTCTCCTAGAGAAATTGGCCCAGTCAGTTACACTTAGGGTCCGACCTGTTTGGGGTTAAGGCCAAGTGAAAGTTAAAGTATAAATAAATAGGGTGCTCCTCTCTATTTGATCATTCACTCACTCATCAATTTCGCATAAGTGAGTAGGAGGAAAAGTTCGCACAAGTGGAGAAGATAGAAGTTGTTGAAGACCATTTCTACTTTTGGGGTTTATTGTTTTGTTGCTCATTCTATTTCTGAGGAAGTTGTGTGGTTTTCTCCTTTATGTTTTCCCCGAGGAAAAAATTTGTGTCTCTTGTCTATTTTGTTTGAATGCTGTTCTTGTTATTCTCTTAGTCAAGATCCTAGATAATCTTGAATTAAATTGTGAAAATCTAACAACACCTTAGCCTTTGGGCAGAAGCCATCAACTGTGCTTCCTACCTTCAAAATAGAGTTCCTCACAAAGGAATCAAAGATATGACTACTTTCGAAGCATGGATGAGATACAAACCTGATGTGTCTCATATCAGAATGTTTGGATCCAGAGCATGGGAAAGGATTCCAACAGAGAAAAGGAGAGCCCTAGATCAACAAAGCAGAGAGTGTATTATGGTGGGTTATGCATTGAGTGAAAAATCCTACAAGCTTATTGATCCTTCTACTATGAAAACATTCCTTGATAGGAGTGTACAATTTGAGGAATGGCCACTTCATGATGCTCATCCTCTTGAGCAAGAGAGATTGCCTACCACACCACCACTGTTTGATGAGAAAGAGAGCAAATCTTCATCACATGAGAGTTCAGATTCAGTGTATGAAAGAGAATATGATGAAGAGCGAATGATAGATCCAAATCCACAAGAACTTGAAGATCTAGCACCTATTAGTGAAGATGAGCGAATGGAAGACCACGATCTAGATCTACAGCTTACAGATCCTCCTCCTCCTATATGGGAAGCCACTACTCTTAAATATGTCGGAGATCTTGTTGGAGATCCACTTGATCCGAGGAGAACCAGATCTGATTTTCAGAATGGAAGGTTTCATCCTTCTCACATTACTGATCCATTTCTTGCTGATAGATCTTTCTTCAGTGGAGAATTCCACTTGCCTTTTGGGGTGAGTGATGTACATGATTGATTATCCTACCACAGTCTATCTTGAGGGGGGGCTTTCTTCCCACTGGGTTTTCCCTCTTTCTTCACTTTATTTATTTAGATTGTTGTACGGGGTGACCTTTGGTCTTAGTTACCAAGGCCCTACTAGTTTTCAGTTACTTCCTCATAGTTTGGATTGTGAGGGGTGTTGGAATATTCTCACCATCATTTTTTATATTTGCATGCATCCAGTCATCAGTATGGTAGTCTCCCAACACCTAGTCCCCAGTTTTTCATCCCCAGGAGCTTGTTTTTGCTCAGTTCTAGCCCTCCTAACCACATATGTTCCCTTGTTTCCATCACTGGAGTACAACTTCTCCCTCTTCCACCTATTTAGGAGTTACATCAGTCAGTTCCATGATTAGTGGATTAGTTCCTTGATTTGAGGATTGATTTCTTAGTTAACTGACTAAAGCACTTAGATAGACACCTACAAAGACTAGTTCAGCTCTACTGACTACTGACAGCTCCTCATGCGCCCACATCGGAGTCTCCTTCCCTAAATTTGTGCCACATGCACCAGTTAGACTCAATTAGACTCATATGACTGATATTTGACTATTTGTGACTACCACCACTGATTGGATGATGTCTCCAATGTCATCCAAGCCACACATTGAGGAAAATTCAAATGACCTTAAGAGTATTCGAATTCATTTGATTCTATTGAGTTATGATTTAGTTTCACAGTGCCAGCTTACAACTGATGTATGATTATACTGCAGATTTTAGCATTTCTGAGTTTATGAGTGATCACTGATTCAATTCTTATTCTTTCTTCTTCTCTGCAATTCTTGAGTGAGATTAGTGAGATTTACTCTAGTTGTGTGATCTATCTTGTAAAATATCACAGATGGTCGAGAGGCACTTGAATTTTTTGAAGGCTTTGGTTAGACAATGAGCATGTCTTGAGGGTTCTATGGTGGAGGGATATATGGTATACCAGAACATGGTGTATATTAGTGAATATCTCCCTAAATTAGCGTCAAAGCTCGATTTAGGTTGCATTTGTGATCCAAACTCCATTAACAAACTCGAAGGGAGTACCTGAAGGGGAAAGGTAGATTGAGGAAGGTGAAAGGTAATTATTAGCTGGTGGAGATTAATTATAATACATTTGACTATTGATTTTTATGTATATATCATACTTATTTCATTTTTAATATTCAATATGCATAAATTAAAAGTGTATACCATGTTAAGTAAATATACATTTTTTAATTGTAATTTTATTTTCATCATGCAGCTGGTTGAGAGTGGGATGCACTTCATTTATATGTTGCAAACAATCTTGATTGGATGAAGGTATGGATTGAACAATGTAAACAATCTAGTCATGGAATATCATGGGAAGGTGTGGCTTCATTGGTTAAAGCAATTCATCGCAATGGAGATACCAATCTTACACAAAAGGAAACCAATTTAGCATATGGTTTAAAAGATAAATAGGAAAGCATATTAATCAACCATACTATTTATTTTTTTTCAATCATATTGATGTACACATTGCTTTTATTTCTTTGCATACATTGTAAACATAAACACGCACTTAATCATCAATTGACGATGTAATATTTATGTGTATGGCATATTGCAGGTAAAATACCATAAGGCTATGTGGTGCAATGGTCGTAAATTTCGCATAAAAAATTTGGATGAATTGAAGAAAACATCTGATTGTGGGATAACTGCAGTCTTTGAGCGGACCAATGTTTCCTCTAGAAGTGACAGACATCCATAACTCTCAGAAAATCGATACAATGGGTATTTGGAAGAAGTTTTTCAGTGTGACTTTAAATCCTTCAAATTAGTTATGTTCGTTGTCAAATGGTACAGGTTACAATTGAATCAACGTGATCTCGATAGAACTATTATTGAACACACTAATGGATTTACCATGTGTTGTGGCCACAACAAATCCCATGCTTAGCTAAGCATGGGAGCCCCCCAACTTTAATGAATTCAAAGGTAGGCGGGTGAGTCATCTTGCAAATTTTAGATTTTGATTTTACCTCTAAAATTCTTCACCCATGCTTTTGGTCTGCTTGTTTGCAAGTCTTTGATTTTTCCTTCCAAAGTGTTTCGGTCTGAAAAAAGCCAAAATTTTGAGTATTTTGTTGACTGTTATCATCATCCTAAAACCTGACATTTGGAGAACCTGAAACCCGCAACCCGACATGTGCGGGTTGCGGGACTGTTGTTTTTAAGTTTTGGTTTTGGTAATTCCGAAACTCGCAACCCGAACCCCGCAATCGAGGCATTCGGCTTTCGGGACTGTGTTTTTTTTCGTTTATTTGGTGTGTACTCCTGAAACCCACAACCTGTAATTTTGGGATGTGGCTTTCGGGATGGTCTTTTTCGCTTCGCAGTTTAACGTTCCGAAGTACGCCACCCGCATAGTCGGTTTTCGGCTTTCGGAAATCCTTTTTTTTTACTTCCATTTTGCATACCCACAACCCATAAATCTGTACTTTCAGGTTTCGGCTTGAGGGATCTTTGAATAAGAACTTCATGAAAATATTTGAACTCGATCCTGCATCCTACTCCGGTTAATCTCAGCCGACCATCTGTTATGGTCTCTACCAAATTATCATTTTTTTTGTGTAATCCATGACGGTGGACACTAATACCAGTCTATCAGTTACTCCATGTTGGATGGACGCCATCTCTCCGCCTTAAGTTTGCCATGTTTGGACTCGAGCTTTGACATCTTGTCATTTTTGTTCCACTTCTTAATGATCGTTTCATTTCACTTATTCTCGACCTGGAAGCTTTTATCATTCTCGTGGAAGTTAGGTCAGATCGATCGGATTTGTTACATGCGAAAAATTGATAGCCCGTGTACTGGAACTCCTAGTCGAGACTTTTTTGCAGATAAACTTTATCACCCTAACCTTCGTCTCTGTTATTAATTACCAGTCATAATTATTGATGGGAGATTGCTTGTAACGATGTGATCGTAAAGGCAATTCAAAATCATGCGAGTAGTAATTGAACTTGTACTTTGCACAAGCTTTGATCCGACTGGCACATACCTCGGCTCTTTTCATCACAATTGAAGTAATTACAATGAATTGACTAGATAAGTTTAATCATTGCAGATTTCCCCGCCCGATTATCATCAACCTGCTTATTGGCCTTTAAATAGAAATTAACATGAAATATCCAGTTCATCCCTTTCCTTCTGGGAGAGGAAAGACTCTATGTGGTATTTTTGCATCCTACTATCCAAGAATCATTCAGAATGAGTAATATTCATGCAGATGGTGAATTTTCTAATGTTCAGGTTGAAAATGAAGAGCTCTACCCTTGTTGTATCAAGAAATGTTGTCACCACCATTTGATGCAGGTGTTCCTGATCTTAGCAGCGGTAGCCGTGAAGAAGACTTCAAAACTTTGTCTACCTACATGTAAAACCCTGAAAAGCAAAGGAAGGAAATTCTGGAGGAATCAACCGATCTCGATACTAATGTTATACATGACTTTATAATCAATGAAGAACCTGATGTGCTGGCTACCATTCTTGAAGTAAATCCTCTAATGGATTTCTTTGTTTTTGACAGTGGGTTCCTCGACCTCGAATTTCCTACAGCAGATGCTCTGCAAGCCACACCACCTGTCGATGATAGTGAACAATCTGTGATTGAACTTTTATGGTGCCACGAGACCTTATCTGATTAAAGAACAAGTCTTTCTTTTTGTGAAAGGTGGCAGAAAATATTTTAAGCTTAAAAACAACAAGATTTCTTGGATCGATGGTTAGATCCCATTTTGTAATCCCTATTTTGTAGAATTTCTCCTTTTGGGGACTCTGATGTAAATTTAGTATTTAAGGAGGAATGTTTCCCTTAGTAAGGGGTTGGGAATTTTGGAATTGCAATTCAGCAGGAGATTGGACTGAAGATACTCTATTTATCAGAGTCATTGTAATTTTTGTACAATACTTCTCTATTCAGTAAAGTTATCTTTTAATCCAGTTTCCATTGTTCTTCAAATTTCTTTGAGAATTGCTGAGCTAATGTTTCAAATTTGTCATCAGTTATGTGTTTAATCTTTTGCAGGACATTCATTAATGCATAAGATCTCTCATATTGATTTCTCTGTATGTCTGGATTATGCTCAAAATTGTTCTATTAAATTTCTTTAATTGAACTTTTTTCACTTTTATATTTCTGCAAATGATTCGATGCAAATGAACATGTATAATCAAATGTTAAATTTTCAATTAACACAATGGTTATAGATCAGGTATTTGAATAGGCTTAAACACTTTGAATAATTGTCACTTAATTTTTATTAACTGATAATACTTTAATTAACAAGTGAAGAACCCAAAACATTTATGTTTAAGGTACTTAACTACTTGTTCATCAAACTTCAAATCTAATCTGCACAACATCAACTTTTCCTTTTAGGCTAGATCTGACTTAGAATAGATTCTTTCCTTAGGTAGGTTAAGTTAGGTTTGGTAACAAGCTTTCACACTTAGTTTTCCTTGATAGGAAAACTGATTTTTCAAGATAAAATCTTTTACTCATAGAGTGCCAGCGGAGGCCAAATATCCGTGGGTGATTACCACACCAAACAGCTCGAGGATATAATTTCCCTTGCGCAGGGTCTTTCGAAGCCTTTGGCTGGGTTTTCATCCCCTGTTGTGTGCCTTGGAACCCATTCCAACACCTTGCACTTACCCTGCACCCCCGAGGCATCAACACCATGGTTAATACATGGTTGTTTGAGCCAGGAACGAAGGCCCATGTTCTTCCAAGCCAATGTGAACATGTATTTTACTCGTATTTTCCAGGTAGAGGGGGTTGGTCATTTGTTGTGAGACACGATCCGAGGGGAAGGCGTGGTAAAGTATAATGTAGAGGAATATAATGAAGAGGGTCTTGAAGAAGAATATGTTGTAGAGGATCAACATGAGTTAGATGATCATTATCCAGAGGAAGATGTTGAAGAATTAGTTTAATTAGATGATGCAACAGACAATGTTCATGAATATGATATCGATGATGACATGATTATCGAAACCGACATTAATGACGATGATGATATGGTCAATCCTTACAATGTTGAATCTGGATTGGATGACACAGATGTGGAATTGGATGAAGAATATGATGAAGTGCTTTGAAGTGTATGAGGTATGCCTTAATATATCTATTGAATTAATATTGATAGAATTATTGACTTGTACTGGTACGTATAAATTAATTGTTTTTAAGTTTTTTTGCCATTTTCTAGTATGTTGGCATATGTTGTAAGAGACATTGTTTTTTAATTACGACAAAAATCACAATAATTTATTTTATAGTACATATATTTTGTCGGGTTATGGGGAATTGAGAGTGACGCGAGGGGGGAGGGGGGGGGATGAGCTTCCACCTTCACGTGCTTGACCCTGTTTAGTAGAGAATATTAAACTATTCTCGAAACAAAGAGAATATCGGTAAGGTAATGCACAATTATCAATATGCTTATTTTTCCTTCATTTTTATATGATATTTCATAACCCAAAAATAAGGCGTGCCTACTCATGTACTTGACTCCGCATATTATAACTATCATGTGAATGGGGCCAATGTTGATTTTTTTTCAATTTGTGCTTGTATGGACTGAAATTTGGCATGGTTAGACTAGAAGCATGCATTAACGGTATGGGATGGTTTCCAGACTCAAACATGACTCACACAAACAATTTGACAATCAAACAACAAACCTATAGAATAATTAATGTACTGAACCAGGCCAACGTTGAAAGTTTTTCAATTTGTGCTTGTATGGACTGAAATTTGGCACGGTTATACTAGACACATGCATTGATGGCGTGGGAGGATTTCCAGACTCAAAAATGACTCACACAAACAATTTGACAATCAAACAACAAACCTACAAAATAATTAATGTACTGAACGAGGACAACGTTGCAAGTTTTTCAATTTGTGCTTGTATGGACTGAAATTTGGCATGGTTAGACTAGACACATGCATTGACGGCGTGGTAGGTTTTCTAGACTCAAACATGAATCACATAAATAATTCAACAATAAAAAAACAAACCTATAGAATAATTAATGTACTAAACGGGGCCAATGTTGAAAGTTTTTCAATTGTGCTTGTATGGACTAAAATTTGGAACGGTTAGTCTAGACCCATGCATTGGAGGTGTGGGAGGGTTTCCAGACTCACACAAATAATTCGACAATCAAACAACAAACCTATAGATTCTTATCATTGGAGGGAGTAGGTCGATCCTTCAAAACCTTGATTTCTCTTCATTTCAGCTTACAACTTGTGGTAGTGGAGGAGGTCCAAAATTGTTTAAACATGCTAGAAATGATGTATAAATGCCATTCTAAACTAAAATGTATTTATCGATATGTGGGTTAAAGTTAGGAAAACAATTTCTACCTATATCACATATCTGCATAGGATAATTTTATGTAGGATACCCTTGGATGATAAAATTTTTAGGATCTCGTACAATAATTATATTATAATAAAAATATGATATTTTTACATTCCAAGTGATTTAGCACCCATTATCTAGGTCCAAGAGATGATCTAAGATCACTGCTCATTATAATAAACAATATCTCTGAAGGATTGCTATGAGATTTCAGGTTGAATGCTAATATAGGCTCAACACTATCCAACCCTAAAATTATGATTCATTCTTAATCATGTTAGAGTTACCACTATTTATATATAAGTGACAATTTTTTTTTCCAATCTTTGTCATAGATTTATGTTAATTTTAAACTAATTTGACTAGCAAGATCACTGAAAGAAACATAATCACAAGATAGACAAAGATTTTACCCTGGGAAACCCTCATGGGGTAGAAAACCCAGCAAAGCTTTCCTCAATAAGATGATCAACCAAAATACAAGATGTGATCCAAGACTTGACCTCCTTCTCTACCTCCTATGCATACCTCTCAAACATAAGTGCGCTACTTTCTGAGCTGAGCAAGTGTGAGATAAATGAGGAGCATTCTCCTCTATTTATACTAGTTTCCTGACTGACTATTTCCCTTATGGGGCCGACCTCTCCCAATGAAGTCTAATAACCCCTAATTAATTAACTCAGGGACGACCCCCACATGGTGGATCTAATAACCCTAGTTACCACAATTCATCGGAGGAATAAACATCTCCGGATACATAATAGAATTACCTCGGAGGGATGAAACATCTCTTAGAAGTTACAATATTCAACACTCCCCCTTAACGAGAAGGATATTATAACAACGTCTGTAGGAGAAAGGAGTCATCGACTACATCATACATGATACATCTATAAATCATCGGAAGCTTTCTTCAATACATAAAAATCAGTAACTCAAATAGTTACTGGAATATCTAAATCCTCGCGATCAACAACATTGTCATCATACGATCATCAACATCATCATCACACGATCATCAACATCGTCATCATCATGGTCATCACACGGTCATCAACATCGTCATCACACGATCATCAGCATCGTCATCATCATCATCGTCACACGATCATCAACATCGTCATCACACGATCATCAACATCGCCATCATCATCGTCATCACATGATCATTGGCATCGTCATCATCATCGTCATCACATGATCATCAGCATCGTCATCACACGATCATCAGCATCATATACTCTTCAATACACACGATCATATTATATGATGATCAATCCCGCTCTCTTTAGGACATAGGTCCATGGATGATACAATCCTATCATGTACCTTTTGAACCGAGGTTCAGGGACGATCCAGTCCTATCATGTACCTTTTGAAGCGAGGTCCAGGGACGATCCAGTCCTATCATATACCTTTTGAACCGAGTTCCAGGGACGATCCAGTCCTATCATGTACCTTTTGAACCGAGGTCCAAGGATGATCCAGTCCTATCATTCAATTCTCAGAGATCTTTGTCTACAACTCATTTAAGACACCTCATCATGCCTAGGGATGATACAATCCTCTCGTCAACTTAGACAAAGTCTAAGGACCACTTCTCGGAGACATATGTCTATGGATCATTTAAGACACCTCATCATGCCTAGGGATGATGCAATCCTCTCGTAAACTTAGATAGAGTCTAAGGACCACTTCTCAGAGACATATGTCTATGGATCATTTAAGACACCTCATCATGCCTAGGGATGATGCAATCCTCTCGTCAACTTAGACAGAGTCTAAGGACCGCTTCTCGGAGACATACGTCTATGGATCAATTCAAGGGACTGAAGTCCGGGGATGATACAATCCCCACCTGTCCACTAAGGACTTCATTCTCGAAGACACATGTCTACGGATCAATTCAAGGGACCGAAGTACGGGGATGATACAATCCCCACCTGTCCACTAAGGACTTCATTCTCGAAGACACATGTCTACGGATCAATTCAAGGGACCGAAGTTTGGGGGCGATACAATCCCCACCTGTACACTAAGGACTTCATTCTCGAAGACACATGTCTACGGATCAATTCAAGGGACCGAAGTCCGGGGATGATACAATCCCCACCTGTCCACTAAGGACTTCATTCTCGAAGACACATGTCTACGGATCAATTCAAGGGACCGAAGTCCGGGGACGATACAATCCCCACCTGTATCCTTATCAATACAGATATCGTTAGTACATCACTAGTACAAGTACATATGTATATCATCAATACAAGTATCCTCATTAATATATAAATACAAGTATCCTCATCAATACATCAATACAAGTATCCTCATCAATACATGTATAAAAACAAGTATCCTCATCAATACATGTAAAAAAACAAGTATCCTCATCAATACATCAATACAAGTATCCTCATCAATACATGTATAAAAATAAGTATCCTCATCAATACATGTATAAAAACAAGTATCGTCATCAATACATGTATAAAAACAAGTATCAATATAAAGTAAATATCAGAAATGTAAGTAATATAAGTATCCTAAGTATATATCTAAGAAATATAAATATCCTAAGCATACTAATACATGTATCCTCATCATCGACCTTACTGTCGATGCGGGCAATCTCATCATCAGTGACTATATCACTCCCCCTTTCGAGGAGGGTCATTTTGGACCACACCAAGCTTGTCTTGAAAATACTCAAATTTTACTCGAGACAGAGGTTTGGTCAATATATCGGCAATTTGTTCCTTAGTGCTCACATACTCGAGCTTAATGGCTCCTCTCTGCACCATATCTCGTATATAAAAATATCGAATCTCTATGTGTTTTGACTTATCGTGGAATACTGGATTTTCTGTCACACATGATCATAGTGGGATCCATCTCTAAGTCAAACACTCCAGATAATAGTTTCCGAAGCCACACTGCTTCACAACTAGTAGAGCAGGCAACTATATATTTTGCTTCAGCAGTATTGGGAGCCACACTAGATTGTTTCTTGCTGAACCATGAGATCATGGAAGATCCAAGACCATAACATCCACCTGATGTACTTTTCTTGTCTGAAACACTTCCTGCCCAATCAGAATCTGAGTAACCATGTAATCTGAGTTCATGACTTCCAATATAATATAGACCAAAATCTAATGTACCCTTTAAATACCTCATCACATGCTTTGTAGCTATTAAGTGAACCTTTCTATGTTCTACTAGATATTGACTCAAGGTATTTACAACAAAGCATATGTCTGGTTTGGTATTTGTTAAATACATCAATGACCCAATGATTTGTCTATATAGAGTCACATCCACTAAATCTGATGAGTCATCAGCTAATAAATTCAAGTTGGAGTCCATGGGAGTGGCCATGGCTTTACACTCCAACATATCGAATCTTTTCAAAATCCCCACATCATACTTACCTTGATTTAGAAAGATTCCTTTTGGTTCTTGCCATACTTCTAGACCTAAGAAGTAGTGCATTAATACGAGATCTTTCATCTCGAATTCTGAAGAAAGCTTCTTCTTGCATTCGATAATTTGATTCTCATTTCTAGTAAAAAATAGATCATCTACATACAACAGTAATATAACAGGTTCATCATCCATAACTTTGATATAAAGATTAGGATCAGCTTTACTCTTGGTAAAGCCCATGCTTGTTAAGAAACTGTCAATCCTTTCGTGCCAAGCTCTGGGAGCTTGCTTCAATCCATACAAATCCTTTTTCAGCTTGCATACATGTGTTCTTCCATCTTTAACCTCAAATCCTTGTGGTTGTTCTATGTACACTTCTTCTTCAATCACACCATTCAGGAAGGCTGTCTTAACATCCATTTGGTGTAATTTCCATTTCATCATAGATGCAAGTGCCATGATAGTTCTAATAGAGGTGTACCTAGCAACTGGAGCAAATGTTTCTTCATAGTCAATTCCCTCTTTCTAAGAGAATCCTCTAGCTACAAATATTGCCTTATATTTTTCAATGCTACCATCTGCAGCATGTTTTATCTTGAATATCCATTTGGAAGATACCAAACTTTTATCTTTTGGTTTGGGAACTATATCCCAAACATCATTTTTCATTATTAATTGGTATTCTTCTGTCATTGCTTCCACCCACTCTTTCTTTTGAACTGCCTCTTCATAGCTAGTAGGTTGTTGATCCATAAGGTCACACATCAAAGCCACATAGTTGGATACTAGCTTTGGTTTCTTTCTTTCTCTAATGGAGCCTTCAAGAGCTCCATATCTTTCAACTCCTTGAATGATGTCTCTAGCCCATGCAGGCCTTCTTTTCTTAGATAAATTTTTAATGGGGGGTTATTGAGGTTCTAACATGTCATGATCTTCAGGTATATCATCTTCAGGGATGGGTACAACGTCTGTGATTCTAGGAGGTGTATCTTCTTCATAGACTTCTTCAAGTTGGCACTTCCTGGATTTCTTAAGAGCTGCTTCTTCATCAAATGTCACATCTCTACTTATTTACATATGATGAAAACCTGGTATGTAAATTCTGAAAGCTTTGGATGATTCACAATATCCAACAAATATTTCCTTCTTACCATAAGGATCCAACTTGGTTCTCTTTTATTTTGGAATGTGAATGTTCACTGGACATCCAAATATTTTGAGATGACTTACCTCAGGCTTCTTTCCAATGAACACTTATTCTGGAGTCTTGAATTCAAGGGCACTATGGGATAGTCTATTTTGTACATAGACTGCAGTCCTAGCTGCTTCAACCCATAGATACATGGGTAGATCTTGGTCATGTATCATAGTCTTTACAGCTTCCATGATGGTTCTATTCTTTATTTCAGAAACCCCATTTTGTTGGGGATTGTAGGGAGTGGTTAGTTCCCTCTTGATTCCAGCTTCCTTACAAAAGTCTTCAAAATCCTTTGAAGTATATTCTCCGCCATTATCTATTCTGAGAATATTAATTTTCTTTTCTGAGTGATTTTCTATCAAAGCCTTGAACTCTTTAAACTTTCCAAAGACTTCATTCTTTCCTTTTAGAAAGTATATCCAAGTCTTCCTTGAATAATCATCAATTAATGTGAGATAGTATTCAAACCCACTTAGGGATGTGGTGGGCATAGGTCCACGTACATCTGAATGTATTAGCTCCAGGATGTTCTTAGTCTTTGTTTCACTCTTTGGAAAAGGGTTCTTGACATTCTTCCCTTTTTCACATCCTTTGCATGTGCCATTATGATCAACCTACAAGTTTGGTAATCCTATGACCACCTTGCTTACATAGGGTAGGGCCTTGTAGTTAATGTGAGCAAGCCTTCTATGCCATAGCTCACTGGGGCTAGTGGTTTCATGGACAAGGGCAACTTCTGGGTGACCCTTGAGTTTATAAAGACCTCCTTCTTCTTCACCAATAACAATTGCATCCTCAAATGATTTTCCTTTGGGCCACATAAGTACTTGTCCATCAACAAATGCAATTCTAAAGCCTTTCTTATCTAGTGCTGAGATAGAAAGTAGGTTCTTCTTCAAACCTGGTACATATAAAATTTCTTTCATCTTTAAAGGTGTTCCAGAATCAAGCTTGTAGCTTGCTTCACCAATTCCCTTGATGGGATATTGATAATAATCTCCTATAGATACCTTTTGTGGAAAAGACTTTTCTTCAAATCTTGAGAGAGTTTTCTTTTGACCTATCATGTGCTTTGAAGCACCACTAGCAATGAGCCATGTATCTTCTCTAGGAGACACAGATACAAAGAGTGCAGAAAATAGAACATACTCTTTTGCATCTTCTTCTTCATTCCTTCTAGTTCTTTTCCTAGGGAGGGGCCTTTCATATTCTTCTTCACCTCTTTTGGATATTTTCCTATGAGGCCTTACTTCCTCTTCTTCTTCTTCTTCACTATCACCTTCTGCAAGATGTGCTTGATGTCTTTTATAGTGAAGATTTTTCTTCTTCTTTGAGGGACACAATCTAGCAATGTGTCCTTCTTTATGACAATTGAAACATTGGAAAGAAGAGAATTTTCTTCTTCCTTTATTCTGAAATCTTTGTGGAGATTGAGACTCCTTCTGATTATCCTTCTTGAAGTAAGATTGATTTCTCCTTCTCTTAGTGTGTGTAGCCAAGGCTTGGTCATCTTCTTTGAGTAGAGCTTCTCTGTTAGAAACCCTGGCTTCTTCTTGGATACAATCTTCCCATACCACATCAAACTTCATACTTTCTTTTCTGGCACACATGGTTTGGATGAAAGACTCCCATGGTCTAGTGAGACCATTTAGAGCAGTCATAACTAGTTCATCTTCATCAAGGGTATCTCCAATAGAATCTAGTTGTTCTTTGAGCTGGGAGATCCTTGAGAAATAATCTTGAATAGATTCTCCTTTGTTCATCTGTGTGCTCTTCAATTGAGTTCTTAGATTCATCTTTCTATTGATGTTCCTTCCCTCATACATTCTGGAAAGGGAATCATACATTTCCTTTGGAGTCTTCTTAGATGCCAGTTGGAGAATCAAGTGGTCTTTAATAGAATCAACAATGATTCTCTTTTCCTTAATCAGATCCTTCCTATGCTTCTCTTTGGCTTCATCTTCTTCAGGTTCTGCAATTTCATCCTTGATATAATGAGCAAGATCATTCTCTTCAAGAATGAGACCAATTCTGTATTTCCATGCCTGGAAATTCTCTATACCTTCTAGCTTGTCTTCAAGCTTAGTGCTTGATGCCATCTTCTCTTGGGGGAGTCCAAGAGATAGGAGATGTACTTGATTGACTTGGGAACACTGGTGTGTTTTGTTTCTGGAAACTTTTACTTTTCCACTTTTTCGGATCTGCAACAGAATTTCTGGTTTATTGGACTTTTGGTAAAACTAGGGTTTGACTTTCCCGGAGTTCTACCCAACCAGAAACCTCAATCCAGGGCTCAAAAGATTGATCTTTAAAAGGGATATTCAGCCATGCAACCAGAATCCAAAAATACTAACTTTTGCAGAAACCCTAATTTTGGGAGAGAGAGAGAGAGATAATTTTACCTTGTGAAAGATGTTCTATTCAGGCTAGCTCTGATACCATGTTAAGTTTAAACTAATTTGACTAGCAAGATCACTGAAAGAAACATAATCACAATATAGACAAAGATTTTACCCTGGGAAACCCTCATGGGGTAGAAAACCCAGCAAAGCTTTCCTCAATAAGATGATCAACCAAAATACAAGATGTGCTCCAAGACTTGACCTCCTTCTCTACCTCCTATGCGGACCTCTCAAACACAATTGCGCTACTTTCTGAGCTGAGCAAGTGTGAGATAAGTGAGGAGCATTCTCCTCTACTTATACTAGTTTCCCGACTGACTATTTCCCTTATGGGGCCGACCTCTCCCAATGAAGTCTAATAACCCCTAATTAATTAACTCAGGGACGACCCCCACATGGTGGATCTAATAACCCTGGTTACCACAATTCATCGGAGGAATAAACATCTCCGGATACATAATAGAATTACCTCGGAGGGATGAAACATCTCCGGAATAATAAAGTACAAATATAATATTCTTACAAGTTACAATATTCAACAATTTATGCACAAAATCTATAACCACATCTCTTGACAAATTGAAACTTTTCATTGGTTTATACATGGTTTCATTTGTTGAAATGTTTATCTTTTCAATCTATGCAATGGATTGGGTTTCTATCACATTTGGACATAGTAAGCATTGTGATTGATTGGAAGCACCTTGGAATATAAGGTTTGGAAAGCCACCTTTATAGATTTCATCACATGTGTTTGAAACTTTTATGTTTGAACTTTATGTGATGTCACCATTGAGACCAAGAGATAGGATATCACCCCTTTAAAAAATCAAACACTTATAATATAGTATTGTGACATGGACACATATATATAGAATGGTTTTAAACATTTTTCTTATGCCTTCTAGTCACTTCTTGTTGAGATTTAGCCAAACTATGCCTCCTATACAGTTAAATTGATGAGACAATATATGATGAGCATTCATATTGTTACGATTTTGTTTTTATCTATACAAGTTCTCTCCCATCTTCCCATGAACTCATTTAATTTTCTCTATAACTTTTATGGTTTTTTCCTATTCATTTCCATTGCTCATCAAATTATTTTTAGTAGCTTGGGAAAATGAAATGTCAAAGGGTATTCAAGCCAAAAATCCCAAATATGTATCAAATGGGGATTTATTGTTAGAGATATAAATGACCTAATTATATTCATGCTTAATGTATGGGAGACTCTCATCTCGAGTCTAAGGATGCATGATGTTGAAACATCTCAAAGTTCTATTGGAGAACTTTCATTTTCCCATCATTCTGTGGGTGAAAGTTTTCTCTCTACTTTAACTTAGTTCCATCATACCCCATGATGCCTCCAAAAAATGGCTACAATTTTTTTTGTTCTTATTTGTTCTAATGGAGTTGGGGAGCCCAAAATGTATGCATATGTGATAGAAAATAGCTCCATTTATTCCTAATTAATTACGATATCATTACATAGAATCAGCTGCACTATGTTGAACATGTCAACTACTACCAACACATAATCATGTACATGCCTAGTCCTTTCTCTAAGAAAATCCATGAAAATTCCCTCCCAGGTTCAACTTAAGTTATGAAAAGGAGTGTACAATCCCAACTTTATGTTAGCACATTTTGGAATGCAACAAAATACACATGTCCAACTAAACATAGAAATTTATATTGGCATAGATGTACAATACACATAAATTCAATAATGTCTTCTTAGCTCCATAGTTTTTAGAGACTCTGCAAGGATGGACTTCACTCAATGGGATGGTTATACAAGCAGTAATTGGAATAAACAACATGTCATCTTTGTAAAATAATCCATATTTCAAATGGTATTAAGGCTCCTTCTTTCCCTACTTCATTGCTACCAAAATTGGGTGAAACCTCATGTCCTCTTCATACTAGATCTGCAAATACTAAAAAAAAAGTTGTAGATACATAATGGTTATGAGAACAATAACTAACATAAGGAACCTATACAATAAATCAATAGTATTAATGGTAACCCCCTTGTTGTACTAGATAATAAGTTGATTGTCTTGCAATTAAGACCTCCACTTGGTATGACTTGCTTGTTGCAACTTAGTTTGGGTTTAGAAAAATTGTAGTGCCTTGTGATCATGGATGATTGTCTCCTTTCCTACTATTTAGGCTTTCCAATGCTCATGGGTTAGTGTAATTTTAACAACACCTTATCATAGCTAGGGTAATCCACAACTTTTTCACTGAATGTTTTTAATGGTAGGCAATCTGTCTTTATTATTGCATGAAGATGCCCCCCCATGGAATACCATCTAATACATCAACCTCAATCTCAAAAGGATTATTCATATTTAGAAGCCTTAACGCATGAGATTCACATAATTTATTCTTCAAAATGTGAAAGGATTTGAGGCATGTTCCTTAGTCCAAATAAATTTATGCTATGATTTTGTGAAGGAATATGTGACAATACTTGAGAACATAATCACCAAAACCCCAATGAACCCCGGTTTGGAAATCAAGAACATAACCAGTACAATACTTAATGAAGCTACTCAACGTGGGATTCGTTGGATGCCCCAAGCACCCGCCAGTCACATGGGTTCAATAAATGCCAACCACCCAAGCTATGCACTTTGGATAGGTATTTAATCTATGGTTTTAACCATTTAATAAGAATTGCAAGGTAAAGGTTTTGCGCTAGGTAGGAAAGGAAAATCCCATTCCAAACTATTTACTCAACCTTTTTAACTCATGCCCTTAACACATATGTTGGAGGAAGTTTCCCCACAAAGATAATTATGGGGTAAATACCATAATATTATAATCTCAACGTTGGTATGGGACCTCATACACCTGCAAGAGAAGAATGATAAATAAAATGTTAGCTTGCTAAGCAAGCCCAGGGCCATTGATGGGCCAGTTTCCAACCATTGCAAGGTTAACTTAATTTAATAATGAAAACCTAGTTTAAACCCTTGTGAGGATAAGGGGATCCACATAACTAGAAAAGAAAAAAGAAAAATCAAATAAGGGAATGTAAAGACACAAGGATGACTAATTTATTCATGTACTCATAGCTATGTATGGGTTGGCCCATATGCTCCACAATTGTTGACTACCCATACTTCATCTAAATGTTAATCCCAATAACACATTTTCGGGCCTCGATGTAGGTTATATTTTGTTGATTTTGCCTTGCTAAGCTTGTTGATTCCATTAGAATTCAACAAGTCTTCAATATCCATAGCTAGTTCTCATGGTATATATATCTTAGCCCCACATTGTCATGATTTTATATAAAATGGGCATCCAATATGTTAGTTTAGATGTTGTCGTTGAAACTTCTACATCACTTGTAATACCACTCCTTGTATTTCACAAATTGAATCCTTCGTAAGCAAGCCCATTTATTCATACTACTATCCCATTTATTCATACTATCATGAGGGTAAATCCTAAAATATTTATCTCTTATGAGCATAAACTATAGGGATTGATCTCCTTATCTTCGATTCTCATCCATTTCATTTCACTAATAAGAAGTAGCTTATAAAAACTCCCTCAAAGTAGAGAATGTACATTATATTGCTCATAATCTAGATATCAGGTGAGCTTGACAGACTCAAACCTTAATTCTTTTCCAAATTGTGTGCCAACAATTATGGGCATTCCTTTACCAAACTATATAAATTATTTTCCATTTTTGTGCATTTACTAGCAAAGGGATTAAATGTCTATTATATATGAAAGCAAGATAGAGCAATGTGCTAATTTATTAATTTTTATTTAAATTACAATTTATTAATTTTTATATTATAATTTTTTTATAATAGTAACATTTTATTAAAAAAAAAAATATTGTAATGTGTACTTAGTTTTCCACATAATGTGTATTTAGTGTATTTTCAATTGAAGTGAAATTATCTTTTGATTTATTTATTTTTTATATAACATAAATTATTATGATTTGAATTAGAAAGGTGTTGCAACCATATTGGTCAACATAATAATACAAAAAGTATGGTGTCATGCGGTCCAAAATTCAATATATAATCAAAACCATAAAAGTTTGATGCAAAAAGTATTATATTATCATCCACAAAGGATTTCAAAAATTTCAAACTATTATAAACTCCAAATAAGATGCCTAAGATCACTATTGTTTTGCATAACATAAATAAAATAGAAACTAGTGGAAAACATGCTTGATGTGCACTTTATCATGGCCAACAGTGGTGGGTTGTGAATTCTAAATTCCAAGTCCATGTCTTCTAACATTTGTTGGATGGTTTCCTCTTCTTTAACCTATTAAAATTTTTAGGTTGAAGGTTTCTAACTGAGAACCTAGTTTAAATTACAAACCATATTCTAGATTTAAAACCATATTCTAGAGCAAGTAGCATTCCACTTCCAATACTTGGATTTGTCTCTTTTGTTGAAGAAGAGTTTCCAATATCACTACATTTTGAGTATTGCAGATTTTTTCTTGGCCATGAACTTTGGTTGTAACAAAGAATATTAAATTCTTGTTTCCATCGATAAAATCCTCATGGCTGTGTAGAACCCTATGAATTTCATGAATTTTTCAAAGATAATTCCCATGGTTTTGAGGGCTATCCATGATCCTATGATTCCAATATACCCAACCATAATTACTAGAATGAAACCAAATGGGTGGAGCCAAGTTATTGCTTTCAACACAAATATATTGGAGTTCCAACCTGTAAAATTAGTCACAACAGATCTAATGAACAAGTAAATCAATCACAATAGATGAAACTCAGAAAAATGGTGTAAAACTATGCAAAGCATGCATCAGTGTTCAATATCCCAATAAGGGTGAATAATTACAATACAATACAGTAACAATGACTGAGCAATTCGAATTGACTAAGAAGGTCATTCGAATTACTGAATGGTGTAGCTTGGCTCCAACTAGGAGTCCTCATCATCAATCAGTGGTGGTCATCAATGCACAAGAACCAGTCATCCAGGTGTCAGTCTGAGTGTAACTGAAGTGTGTAGCACTGATATAGGGAAGGAGACTCAGTGGAGGGCGCATGGGAAACTTAACTGAAGTCAGAACAAGTCATCTAGTCAATCTGGAGGTCCAACAGAGTGAAACAGTCAGTCGGGAGTGAAACTAGCTTCAAATCAAGGAGAATTGGAGCTAACTAAGTGTAACTGAAGTGGAACTGCAGTGGTAGGTAAAGAAGTGCGCTCTTCTCTGGCAGTAGGTGAGAAGTGGGTGCCTTCCTGACTAGGAGGGCTAAAAATCTGATGTAAGAATCTCTCGGGTGCTAGAATAAGGTGGGTAAGGTGCTAGAGGCATCAACCTGGTGACTGGGATGCATGCAAAATGCATGCAAACCCTAATTGCATGCAAGGTCCTGAAAATGATGATGTGGATATCCAAACACCCCCCCTCAAGCTAGACTATGATGTGCAAAAAATAATGTAGGGCCCTGGTAACTAAGACCAAAGGTCACCCCAATACAATAATCCAAAAAAAAATGCTGAAAATAAGCTAAGTGAGGAAAGAGGGAAAACCCAGTGGGAAGAAAGCCCCCCCTCAAGCTAAGAACATAATAATGGATCAATCTATCTCCACCATGATGGAAATCACCCCCAACAGTGAACGGAGGTAAGAGAAATTCTTCTCAGTGAAGCTCTTGGTGAAGATGTCTGCAATTTGCTCATCAGTAGGGCAATATTGCATAATGATGGTGTGATCCTGCACCAACTGTTGAATGTAGTGCATATGAATCTCAATGTGTTTGGTCCTCTGCCACTGAACTAGATTTGTGGAGATATTGATATCACTTTGATTTTCACAAAAGAGGACAGTCGAAGTAGTGCCACCAAAACCAAACTCAGAAAGAATACCCTGCAACCAAACTGCCTAAATGCAGGCATTGACTTCCCCTCGATACTTTGCCTCTGCTGAAGAAAGTGCAATGGCTTCCTACTTTTTGCTTGACCAGAAAATAGGCCCATGTCCAATCATGAAAACATAACCGGAAGTGGACTTCCGATCTATGCTATCACTTGCCCAATCTGAATCAGTAAAACCAATGAAATCAAGCTCAAAATCTGCAGCATAATGTATGCCAAAATGTTTCGTACCTTGCACATACTGCAAGATCTGCTTAGCTGCTCGCCAATGAAGCTCACGGGGATGCTGCATATACCTTGACATGGCACTCACGGCATATGAAATATCAGGCCTTGAGTGTGTCAAGTAAAGTAGTGAACCAATCAACTGTCGATACATACTGCAATCTGCAAGCGGTGTAGAATTTCCCTCCTCAAGACTGATTCCTGAGAGGAATGGGAATGGGGTTGCCTTACATTCAGCCATATTAAACTTCAATAACAGGTCGGAAGCATATTTTTGTTGAGATATAGTGATCCCATCAAAATTTTGAGCTATCTCCAAGCCCAAAAAGTGACTCAGCAAGCCCAAATCGCTCATGTCAAAAGCTAGATTTAAGGCAGTTTTTAGCTTGTTTATTGAAGTAAGAGTGCTACCAGTAATGAGAAGATCATCAACATAAAGTACAATAACCAACAAATTACCTTTAACTTGCTGAATATACACATTCGGATCAGATTTGCATCTTTTGAAATTCTGAGAAATAAGGAAGGAGTCCATCTTTGCATACCAAGCTCCTGGGGCCTATTTTAACCCATACAAAGATTTCTTCAATATGCAAACTAATGATGCATTTGATGTGTAGACTTCTGGTTGTTTCATATATACCTCTTCAGCAAGGTCTCCATGTAGAAAATCACTCTTCACATCTATGTGGTGCACTTCCTAGTGCTTGGATGCGGAAATTGCCAAAACAAGGCGGATGGAATCCATCTTTGCAATCGGTGCAAAAGTCTCAGTGTAGTCCACTCCTTGGACTTGGGAGAAACCTTTTGCCACCAACCTTGCTTTGTATTTGCTGATAGAGCCATCAACAACAACTTTCGTGTGGTAGACCCATTTACATTTCACTAATTTTCTTCCAGGTGGAAGAGAAACTAGCTCCCATGTATTGTTCTTTTGAAGAGAACTGTACTCTTCATCCATGGCACTTTTCCATCTCGGATGTCGGTGGGCATGATAGTATGTTGTGTGATCTGAACCAGTCATCAAATAACAAATCTCAGGAAGTAATGGATCAGAAATAGAAAGAGCCATACCTTCTCTTTGAAAGTCTGCTCTTGTTCGTCTCGGATCAACAGGATTTCCAAGGTTCGAACCAGCAGATTGAAAAGTGTTTTGGGCCCACTTTGGTAACTGAGGAGGATCATAATGGTCGTATTCTGAACCTGATATGTCATGATCATCATGTGCTTCTAAAATATCAGAAATATCAGAACTCATACCTTCATTATCGCTGCATGGATCTTCTTCTGGTGAAGGCGGTGAAACAACAGTTTCTTCCTCGACTAGTTGCAAATCTTGAAGCGGTTCTTCAAATTGCACATTGCGCTCTATGAATATATTTTTGGATCTGATATCCATGAGTTTATATGCTTTTGATTATTCCACATATCCTATCAGTATGCACTCAATACTTTGTGGATCCAAATCTCATTTCTTCTTGGAAGAAATTCTAGCCCATGCAGTAGAGCTAAAAAATATCAAATTTGACACATCCGGTTTGTGACCAAAGAATGCTTCTAAAGGAGTCATACCTTTTACGGATGAATGTGGAACTCAGTTCTGAATGTATGCAGAAACATTGATTGCTTCAGCCCAAATATTTGCAGCCAAACCTTTTGATTCAATCATGCAAATAGCCATCTCTTTCAGTGATCGATTTTTCCTTTCCGCTACACCGTTCTGCTGGGGTGTGTAGGGAACTGTATGTTGGATCTGAATTCCACTTTCGGCACAAATTTGCAGCAACTCGGCCTTGATATATTCTCCACCATTATCATATCTAAGAGATTTGATCTTGCTCTCAGTGGCGGTCTCAACAGAAGCCTTAAAATCCTTGAATTTTACAAGCACTTCTGACTTATTTTTGAGAAAAAATACCCATGTAAAGTGGGAAAAATCATCAATAAATGTCAAAACATACCTTGATCGATTTAATGACATATTGGGCAGTGGACCACTGATATTAGAATGTATCAGCCCCAAAATTGTAGAAGCTTTGCTAGATTTTCCGCGGTCGAACATGTGCTCGGGGTGCTTCCCAATAATGCAACCGATGCATATTCCCTTCGAGGAACGGAGTTGTGGAAGACCATCTACCATGGATTTGTTTGATAAAAGCAGCAAATACTTATAATTAAGATGTCAAAATATTTCATGCCAAATCCTACTAACCTCATTACCATGTGTGCGAAGAGCAGTGGGCTTTGCAAGCGGAATAAAGTGTGAAAACTCATAGCATTTTGCAGTGTGGTTCGCCTTTCCAACTGCAATAAGTCTTCCACTTTTGATATCATAAATTTCAACTGTATTAGGGCTAGATGTAACTTGCTTCAGTTCACCAGTGTGTGTCATTTGATATACAGAAAGAAGATTTGAAGCCAAGGAAGGCACATAGAGAACATTCTGAAAGCTTCGATGATCTACATGGATTGTACTTTTTCCCTTTGAAGAAATTTTTGAGTCATCTCCCAAATGGATGGGGATGGAGCTATTTGGATCAAATGAAGAAAAAGAATCAATATTTTCAGCTATATGATTTGAGGCACCCAAATCTATCAAAAGAGTAGTGGGCTTCGAAACAGTTGCCGTGAGTGCTTATCCTCTTTCATGATCATCATTCATATCCTTCTTCCTTGCACCGTCAGGAAGAGTTATGTTATTCTTTTCCAAAAGGAGGGCCATTTGATCTATAGTCTTATTCATGCATGAACTTTCGAGATGAAAGCCACGATTTCAATAAGTACATTTAGATTTTTCTTTACCCTCTTTGCCCTTTTGCTTGAACTTCGAACTGGATGGTGCATCCGTCTTCTTGCCTTTTTCTCTTTGCTTGTGAGGTTCGAATTTGGGCTTCGCTTTCTTTTGCTTTCCTTTACCATTTGAATTCTTGGGTCCTTGAACAAATAGGGCTGAATATTTGGAGTTTATGGACCCCATTTGAATCAACTTATCATGCTCTTTTGTGACGGACTCAATGAAGGCATTCAAGGTAGGAATCTTCCAATTCGGGGTAGTTAGCCGACCGGAATTGAAAGTAGAGACAAATACCGAATAGTCTTTACCAAGCTTGGTGAGAATAGAGAGGATCAATTGCTTATCCTCTTTGATAACTCCACTGTTCTTCAACTGCAATGTCAAGTGCTTGAATTTTGTGAAAAACTCATTGATGGTCTCGAAATTCTCAGGACTAAGAGCAATCAATTCATTCTCTAATTGAAAAGCTCTAAGCTCATCCTGCTTGCCAAAAAGTGTTTCAAGTTACTCCCATATAGCTTTTGGAGTCTTCAATCCACTGAGATGGAAGTGAAGATATTTGGAAATAGAGAGGCAAAGAAGACCATAAGCTTCATCAAGCTTGTTGTAGTGTTTTGTTCTTTCTGACAATGTGCTTGGCTCCAATTCAAGGCCAAGAATGACTCTATAGTATCCTTTTGAATGTAACATGATCTCCATATCTTCTTTCCAATCTAAATAATTGAAGGGGGTGAGGATAGGCTTTGAAGAAGAGTATTCCATTGCTAGGAGTGAGTGCACTTTGATGTAAAAAGACTTGCCAAAGCAAGGTAGCGAATGCAATTGGAGGAGATAATAACCTGCAAATCACAATCAATACAAGAACAGTGAGGTCGAACAATCCACCATTTTAGAGTTTCATCACACCTGGGATTGGAGATCAAGCAATGTTGAATGGGTCCAATGTATCAAATCCAGGATTTATGTGGAAACTCAAGCTTTTGGAGTGGTATTGGAAGTATTTTTAAGCTTTGCATGCACAGGAAAGAATTCTCTTGAGATCTTTCATGCCAAAATTTTTGCAATTTTGAGTAAATTCACTCAAATCTCCTTGTAGATCACCTGTAGAAAAGAAATCTTGTCCCTGCAATGGCTCTGATACCATGTAAAATTAGTCACAACAGATCTAATGAACAAGTAAATCAATCACAATAGATGAAACTTAGAAAAATGGTGTAAAATTGTTCAAAGCATGCATCAGTGCTCAATATCCCAATAAGGGTGAATAATTACAATACAATACAGTAACAATGACTGAGCAATTCGAATTGACTAAGAAGGTCATTCGAATTACTGAATGGTGTAGCTTGGCTCCAACTAGGAGTCCTCATCATCAATCAGTGGTGGTCATCAATGCACAAGAACCGGTCATCCAGGTGTCAGTCTGAGTCTAACTGAGTGTAACTGAAGTGTGTAGCACTGATATAGGGAAGGAGACTCAATGGAGGGCGCATGGGAGGCTTAACTAAAGTTAGAACAAGTCATCTAGTCAATCTGGAGGTCCAACGGAGTGAAACAGTCAGTCGGGAGTGAAACTAGCCTCAAATCAAGGAGAATCGGAGCTAACTGAGTGTAACTGAAGTGGTAGGTGAAGAAGTACGCCCTTCTCTGGAAGTAGGTGAGAAGTGGATGCCTTCCTGACTAGGAGGGCTAAAAATCTGATGTAAGAATCTCCCAGGTGCTAGAATAAGGTGGGTAAGGTGCTGGAGGCATCAACCTGGTGACTGGGATGCATGCAAACCCTAGAGTTTGCATGCAAACCCTAATTGCATGTAAGGTCCTGAAAATGATGATGTGGATATCCGAACACAACCAGTCCACTCAAAGGTATCAAAATAGTCCAAAGTCAAGAGAATAAGGGGCTTTCTATCCCTACTAAAATCGTATTGAACTGTAACACATTAAAACCCAAGACTTTAGAAAATAAACACAAAGTATACACACCCAATTCCTTTCCAACCTCAAGATTGAAAAGCAAGCATAAGAGAATATATAAAAAAATGTTCCAAATCCAAACCAGGTTCCTGTAGATAACTTGAAAGAGAAACAAAGTTCCACCAGAGAGATTTCCTACCCATGAGAATTTGATAGAGTCAATATCGTGAAGAACAATCAACGAGGAACCATTCTTGATGCACACGAGCTATCCCAACCTTCCCTTATCACCATAATCCCACATGCATTCCAACTTATCCTCCAAGTCGCTTCAAAGTGTCGGTTTCTCATTAAGAGGAGCATGTGTGAAGGTACTACGAGAATAATTATCATAGCATAGCAATTTAAACTATATTCTATACCCAACTTAAGTCTAATATTTTTAGCCCTTGGAGAAGAGTTATGGCTTATGCCCAGTTGTTTGTTGCAGTCCTTAATCCCCATTTGTAGTTCATTTCTTGATTTCCACCAAGATAAAAA
Organism: Larix kaempferi; assembly: GCA_027924585.1. NCBI lineage: Eukaryota > Viridiplantae > Streptophyta > Pinopsida > Pinales > Pinaceae > Larix > Larix kaempferi. The sequence goes on along the minus strand of BSBM01000337.1, from coordinate 17,341,389 downwards.
AAAATTGATCCCACCCTTCCCACACTTATCAACCCTTATATTTTGCAATTATTCATCATGAGAGTGTTGGATGAATATATACCCTTGAAATAGAAATTAGGAGCAGCCTTTCAAATTTGATCATTAATGATAAACAAGGTGGCTTGATTAAAAGCCAAGACAATTCTTTAAATCATAGTGGAAATTGAAATTAGGAGCAACTCTTCAAATTTGATTGTTGATGGTAAACAAGATGTCTTTATTAAAATCTAAGGAAATGCTTCAAATATGGTGGGTGAATTGGGACGTGACAAGTTGGAAAGTAGTGATGAATGCACATTTACGCGTGTTCTTACAAGCCAAACCTTAACATAAGGTTTATTACTGGTTTAAATATGATCAACCGTGAATATTTTATTAACATGATGAGAAATCCAACCAAATCATTAAGGTTGAAGGTTAAATATCTCAACCAGTAGAAAGAGAAGACTCAAATTCTCCCAATGAGTACATCGACAACTTGAAGTGTGCATAAATGATGCCATAGCATATCACTCCATGATAATGAGTGTTTAAGGCTAAGTTTGTTGCTCACTCTATGGATTTTACTATGTTTTGGGTAGTGTTCCAATCACATGGTATAAAGGTTGAAGCCTTTCAAGCCCATTAGAAAGCATCATAGTGCAGTTTAAATTGGCACCCTACTGTCTGATACTTATGTTTGGGAAATCATGCAAGGAATTAGCATTCAAGATGACTAATAACATGATACCTTGGTAGCATGTATGCATGGAAGTATTATTAGTTTCATTACTTATAATTTGTTATTCACACGCATGCACTTTCACACAACACATCCGACAAGAGGAAGGATAAGTTGGGAAACCATTCTTATTCATCTTCCAACCAGTCAACTATTATTTATTATGTTAAATGGTTCTTTCATGACACATGAAGATGTAACATGGTTCTTTCACCTATTTCAAGGAGAAAGACACTTCAATTCATTTAAGTCTAGGTGTTTTACTAGGAATGTTTTGAAACAACTTTTATATCGTATTTTCACCTTAGAGAAAAGTTGCTTGACAAGGTTTTGTTGGCATGTTGTTATGGAATCCAATATATTCTATCTCTAACATACTTGAGCGCTCCTTTAAAGCATGATTTGGGTGACGAGATATGGTTTTTTCAGAATTAATTTTTTCTGATTGGGCACATTGACCCCACTAGTATATAGTGCGATTTTGTTTAATGGAGTTTTTGGTGTTATTGATTTCCTATTTTTGGAAAAATTAGGGCATTACTTGTGACCATATTTATGCATGAATGACTGGGTATGGATAAGTTCACTAACCCTATGCATATGGGGGTGTATTTTGATGTAATTGTGTTCTAATTTTGAAAGTGGTCAAATTGACCTCACATGAAAGCTAATTTTGGCTAAGGGTTTTTGTTTAGTGAAGTAAAAAATATTACTAAGTCTTAATTATTTAAGGAGGTGGAGCTCCAAAATGAAATCCACATGCAAGTTCCTTGAGTTATCACTTGCTTCTTGTCTCCTATCTCACTTATAAACTTGAGTCTTCTAGCTATAATTGAGTGTTGGAACTAGTTGAAGTCCCTCATGTTGCTTTCTTAGTGATTTTCTTCTAGTGGTGTGAGTGGACAGGAGCCTTGAGGCTTGATATCCATATCCCCTTATATATTTTGGGCATTGTGAATTCAATCTAATATTTCTCAAATTAATGTACTTGATTCTCTATGAATAGTAAAAATATTGATCATCATACTTGGAGACCAATTTGAGCATATTAATGGTATGAGAATTATGTTTCATAACTGCTCTCTTGCTTTAAAATTTGAATTTGCAGAATTCTAGTGTTGGTAGAGATTATGATGCCTTGTTGGTATTCCTCTTTCAATGCTCCATGACATTTCCAACTACCAAACCATTCAATGAATTGGGTTAGAATAGAAGAGTTTGGCATAATGTTTGGAATATTTTTATCACTATTTAGGAATTGTTTTAGGGTTACAGTTTGCTAGTTATTCAGGGAGACTTTCAAATTCAAGTATTTATTGCTTCCTCTAAAAGTTCCTGGTCAAAATTGTTAAGTTGAAATTGAAGTTCACAATTATATTTGTAGTTACCAGTTTCTTGATTTGAGATCAATATCGTAAATCTTTATGAAATAAGCAGTGGCCTCCTAGTTCTTGATTGCACTTCATTGTAGATACATACAAATTCATAATCTGGTATATTTTGTAATTCCAAAAGTAACCTCATATATTTTAAATAATAATAAGAATTCAAAGACTTAGAATTTCAACATACCATACGTGCAACACAGTTATAATTGTGCACTAAATAGAACACAAACACTTACATTTTGAAGTGTGTCTTGGATTTTTGTTGAAAGCTACATTAGTTGTTCTAGGTATTATACCCAAGCCAACTACAAGGAAGTCATTGTAAACGGTCCTTATATAAGTTTTATAGACAAAATTTGTAATATTTAGGGATAAGTTCAAGAGACTTTGTGTAAGATTCAGTAGAAGCACAATGCTCAATATGATTATCTACACACAAATTATTACTGCAAAGCCCCAATCATTTTTCCAGAAGTGCATTTTTTTTGCTTATTTAGAGGATATAAGACATTTTTACTTCTTATGCCTAATATAATAGAATTCATTGCTAGAAGATATGTTAAGTTTGAGGAAGACCTCTTGGCCTACATGCTTGATTTGGCATCTATGCCATCTTCGACTTGCAAGCCATATCATCTTAATTTTTTTATATGTTTCTTTAATGTGTTTTGTATGTGCCTTTAGTGGGATTTTTGTACTTTACTAATCCAGTGATCACAATCATGTCCTACATGAGTGATTTGATAAGCACCTCCTTGATACTAATGACAATCCTAATGACACACATACATTATATTATTTAGGTGCATCACTAGAAAACTTAATTAAACACAGGTAGTTGTTTGCTATGGATTTGGAAGGAATATGAAGGTAAGAAATACGATACAAGTGATAGTGCCCTAGTGCTACTCATATATGATATCTTTCATAATTATTGAATTGATCATGCTAGATGCATAATGAGGGTAACCATATAGTAGCTTGATGTTGATTCTTATGATTGATTTTCATGGTGTTGAAAAAATGGGGCACATGATAGATACCCTTTTGTAATTGGATGCTTTGCATGGAAATGTTGAGGAACCCAAGTTACATAGGTCAATGTGACCAAGTGCTTTATTTATTGGAGAAAATTTTATTCCATGGTGTAGGTAGAACCAAATAGGTATTTGTATGATTTGTATTCCTCAAGCGAGGGAATCTTAGGAAGGCTAGAGGAAAGTGAGACATCTAGTAGGTATACAAGAGGTAGATCAACTAGATATCAAAATATAAGAATAAAATTCCATAAATACATGGAAATTTTTCTCGTTGAAGGGGGGTCATGTTCTTATGATGATAGACCATAGGCAACATCGAGGTGCCCTTGAGGTTCAAACATCTAGTGAAACAATGGGTACCCAAGGATATTCCTCAACTAAACACAGATTTTTTTGTGAATGAGAGGATATATCGGATTGCACCATCATCATTACATGGTTTGGGGCTATTTTGCATGGATGGCATAAGGGTCGGTTATGGAAAATGTACTGAATTGATGGAGTATGTCGGACCTTGTTACAATTACAAAGATTGGATGCGACTAGTCCAATATACACAAAGTATGCAGAGATAAGAACTGTCTGCAAATTATTTACAGCTGAAAGACAAGGATCAAAATAAAGGAGTGACTATGTACATTGACGGAAGGCCAAAATCAACAGGGAATATTGCAGGGTTTATAAATAGTACACAACTAGGGTCTACAATTAAGCAACCCAATTGCATATTTGAGAGGCATGAAGGAAACCATGTTTTCATATGTGCCATAAAATCAATAGCTGTAGGGGGAATTTTTTTTATCAATTACAATTTGAATCGAATAACATCTAACATTTTACCCAACCTTTAATTAATGAATCTAATATATTATGTATTTTTCGTGAGTCTATGGTTATAATTTAGTTAAAATTTTCTATATTTTTGTCACAGGATAGTGATTGGGGAAAGTCCTTGGTAGTTGATCAGAGGAGTAATTACTCATAAAACATTATTTTTCAATTAATGACGACATGATCGTCTTGCAAGAAATGATGTTTTTTATAAGCATATAAATGATTTGTCATTGGATATATTTGGGCCCACCATCTTCATAAGGTGGGATAAACATTTAAGTAAAAATTTAAAAAGTGTTTCATATTGGAAAAAATGCTCCTGAAACAATGGGATAGGTTTTAGAACCCATAAAGACTCATAAATTTTTGTACCATAAGGAAATGTTTCGGCCTCAAGACTCTAGTGCGATATACTCGAAACCTCGCAACCAAGAAGCTTTCCAAACACTACTGGACCCTTTCAAATTTTTGAAAAGAGGTTCATATGGAATCCTAAATAAGCTAATCTACTGTAGAAACAAACATTGATGGGATAATCAAGGTCCAACTTCGACAGTTTTCACTTTCTCTGAGTACATCACACCTGGGATGGCCAACAATGACCCGGTAATGTCAGTCCCTAGGAATTAAGTGGAAACTCAACAAATTCTAGTTAAATATTGGAATCAGATTGACCTATTGATAACACCAACCTTCTATGGAAACCACTAACTCAAGGTATTAAAGGTTTGACTTCAAATTTGAAGATATGGAGAAAGTGGGCAACTCAACTATGCAATTTCCAACTCATTCCAAATGGCACCTAAGGCTCACGATTCTCTATTATGTCACTTGGTATGGGTCCAATTTTATCTTATCTACCACAATAAATTATAGATCATGATTTTGAGGTACATAATTCAGGGATATGAATTAAAACTTAAAACTGGTCCATTTTGCTTAATGTTTGAGCATAGGAGAGAAATGTGCAGAAGAAAGAAATAGAATTTGCAGCAACGAACAGAGTTATTATATTTATTCATATGGAGGAATGTAAATACATATAATAATATGTTTGTAACATATTCAAGGGATCATATAATGCAAACCAACAACTACCAATTATATTACAATGCCATTCGGTTAACAATGCTTGGAAATTGAAACTCTATTTGAACTAGAACTAGAACATGAAATGACCTAAATCAAAACCTGCACAAAATAATATGCATACTAATATAATGTTGTTGTAGTTATTGCATGAATCGCAGTGAGATGGAATGTATATCCAACTCCTCAATCACTAGCTGAATTGCTCGAACTAGCTACAATGAACAAAATGGGCACATCTCCCAACTCGTGACAAGGGGAGAATCTCCCAAGTCTAGAAAAGCACAGAGCTCTTCAACACAGTGAATAAAATGGAAACATATCCTCCGTAGAGGCTCTCATACTCATTTTATAAGCTTCTAGTGGCTTCTTTGATAAGTTACATTGCATATGGACCACTTGCCTAATCCATTGCGTGCTCACTAACTAAAATTATGACTTGTAGATTTCTGAAATTGTTTCCTTGCTTTCTTGTCTTTTTTTCTTTAGGCTGTTTTTCCCGCTTTTAGAAAAAATATGCAAACTTCTTATTTTCTTTGGTTTTCTATTGCTTTCCCTCTTTTTAGTGCTTTCTTGCTTTTATGTTTCTTTCCTGCTTTTTAGTGCTTTCCTGCTTTTCTATTGCTTTCTAATATTTAATTTAATTTAACATAATAACTATAGGCCAATTTAATTCCCAGATTGATTAATTTTCACTGAACCCATGGGGAATCTAATGGGAATAGTGGTGAACCATAGTGATACCAAAATAGGGACATTAAAATGACAAACAAAGAGGCATGAGATGAGGAGGGTGTCATTGTACTTAATTTCCCTTTGACTTGGGTCTACAAAGTAGCATTGATTATTAAAGTTAAAAAATGAGGGGAAAACAATCACCAACGAAACTAAAGAGATTTTATGAACTCAAACATCTAATGACAATGACTATGACACAAATATATGAGAAAGTGAAATTTAGGAGGTCAAAAAATTCCCTTTCAAAGAGAGACCTTCTAAGGGAAGTTTATTTTGCAAGTGAGCTTTTGAAGGAGTCAAGAATACATAGGACTACATTTGGATATAAAAGCAAGGGATTTTTCCATGTTTATAGAACTATGAATCAATGGAGGGAAAATGTGAATAGAGTATAACAACTTAGAGTGCATGGAATTAAAAGGTGGTAACTAGAAGAAGAATGGTGCAACTAAGGACTTTGTGACAATGCTAGAATGGGGCACTATCATCGAATTATCCTCATTTATTGTTATATATTAGGGTTACATAGTTTTGTAAAATGTAAATATTGTTATTGAATTAAATTTGCTTCATGGACATTGTAAATATTAAATATGACTTAATAAAAACCTTCTTTCACTTCATAATAATTTATTGGTGCAACTCTATCTAGTCCATGCACCACATAAGAAGAGGGGGTTTTATGTTGTTCCACCTATTATATATAAACTTTTAAAACTCTTTAAAACCTTCAAGGATAGATCTCTAACAAATGTTGGATTTTACTTTGTCATAGTGACTGGGGAGATTTTAATGGGCATACCTTACCATCTCCACTATTGGATATGTGAATCAAGCAATGTATTTGCAATCATTCCATCCATCACCATTTAGAATAACTTGTTTTGAGTTCATATGTTGTCTTGGTTTTGGGCATCTACCATCTATAACACTCACCACTAGCATCAATAGATTGTCAGACCTCTGTATACATGCAAGGAGAATGAAATAGGTTTATATTGTATCAATTTGATCCAACTCATTTTTAACAGGCATCCTATGAAACATAGTTAAATATAAAGATTTGTGCTTTATTGCAGTCAAAATAATGTAAGGGATCCAATAATTGTCAATGTTTAATGCAATATCTAGTGTGCATCTAAGTCTAAAATATATGTATGTGCTTATTTTGAATCATTTACCCAATAATTAAACAAATTTATGCCACATTTATGATCACCTATATTAAAAAAGAAAGAATAATCTATCTTATTGCATCATCCAATACATGTTGGAAATGTGTGTTTATCTTTTCACTAGAATCAATTACACTTAGAAGGCTTATTTGAAGAACCAATAATATTATGTGAGTGTATGTTCCTTTTATCCATGTAACCACCCATGACAATTGAGCATTAATGTGTCTTAATCCAAATTTGTTCAAGCTATTCCAACAATGGTATTGAATGGGGAGATGAATCTATTTCAACGATGTGGGATGACCTCTAAGAGGATGAACAACCTTGGATGATCCAAAATCTTAGTTGTTGAGGAAATAAAGAACATATAGATATGCAAAAGGATTGTATGTATTTACACTCGATCCAACAACAATGAACATATTAAAGAGCACCACAACCAACAAGGCAATGCCATTGGTGAAGGGGATTGGACAAAGGGATACTCACCATACAAAATGTTAGAGAGGAGTTAACACAACCAGTCCATCATATATCCCACAAAAGTTAATGATAGTGCAACGAAGGGGATAAAGAATCATGGTAGGAAACATACAACAATTTGTAAAAAGTAGCATAAGCATGGAAATCAAACCTAATATTATATGTTTGTTAGGGAATGATTGTGGAGAGGAGTTGATCTTTGAAACCCTATCTCACTCTTAGTGATATAATATTGATCATCATGATGAGGAGTTCTAGTTCGCAATAACATTCCTACATGAGTGATTTGATAAGCACCTTCTTGATACTAATGACAATCCTAATGGCACACATACATTATATTATTTAGGTGCATCACTAGAAAACTTAATTAAACATAGGTAGTTGTTTTCTATGGATTTGGAAGGAATATGAAGGTAAGAAATACTATACATGTGATAGTGCCATAATGCTACTCATTTATGATATCTTTCATAATTATTGAATTGATCATGATGGATGCATAATGAGGGTAACCATATAGTAGCTTGATGTTGATTCTTATGATTTATTTTCATGGTGTTGAAAAAATGGGGCACATGATAGATACCCTTTTGTAATTGGATGCTTTGCATGGAAATGTTGAGGAACCCAAGTTACATAGGTTAATGTGACTAAGTGCTTTATTTATTGGAGAAACTTTTATCCCATGGTGCAGGTAGAACCAAATAGGTATTTGTATGATTTGTATTCCTCAAGCGAGGGAATTTTAGGAAGACTAGAGGAAAGTGAGACATCTAGTAGGTATACAAGAGGTAGATCAACTAGATGTCAAAATATAAGAAGAAAATTCCATAAATACATGGAAATTTTTCTCGTTGAAGGGGGGTCATGTTCGTATGATGATGAGACCATAGGCGACATCGAGGTGCCCTTGAGGTTCAAACATCTAGTGAAACAATGGGTACCCAAGGATATTCCTCAACTAAACATAGATTTTTGTGTAAACGAGAGGATATATCGGATTGCACCATCATCATTACATGGTTTGGGGTTGTTTTGCATGGATGGCATAAGGGTCGGTTATGGCAGATGTACTGAATTGATGGAGTATGTCGGACCTTGTTACAATTACAAAGATTGGATGCGACTAGTCCAATATACACAAAGTATGCACAGATAAGAACTGTCTGCAAATTATTTACAGTTGATAGACAAGGATCAAAATAACGGAGCAACTATGTACATTGATGGAAGGCCAAAAGCAACAGGGAATATTGCAGGGTTTATAAACAGTACACAACTAGGGTCTACAATTAAGCAACCCAATTGCATATTTGAGAGGCATGAAGGAAACCATGTTTTCATATGTACCATAAAATCAATAGTTGTAAGGGAAGAGTTTTTTATCATTTACAATTTGAATCGAATAGATACAAATGATGTTACTATGGGAGTGGTACATCTAACATTTTACCCAACCTTTAATTAATGAATCTAATATATTATGTATTTTCCGTGAGTCTATGGTTATAATTTCGTTAAAATTTTCTATATTTTTGTCGTAGGGTAGTGATCAGGGAAGTCCTCGGTAGTTGATCAAAGGAGTACACCATCCTCAAGGCAACATGTATATCTCATTGTAATTGTACAAATATTATATGAGCAAAATGTTTTTTATTATGTTTTTTTCGTGAGTATATTGGTTTCATTTAGATAAGGTTTTCTATATTTTTTTTGCAGGGTGTTGATCGAGGAAACTCCCGGCTTTTAATCAGACGACAAAAACCTCGAGGCAACATGTATACCTCATTGTAATTCTACAAAATAAATACGAGCAATATGTTTTTTTATTATGTTTTTTTTGTGAGTATATTGCTTTCATTTTGGTTATGTTTTCTATATTTTTTTTGCAGGGTGCTTATCAGGGAAACTCCCTGGCAGTATATGAGACGAGACTAGCCTTGAGGAAACATGTATACCTCATTGTAATTGTACAAATTAAATACGAGAAATATAAATTTTTATTATTTTTTTTCGTGAGTATATTGGTTTCATTTCTATAATTAATTCTATATTTTTGTCGTAGGGTAGTGATCGGGGCATTTTATCGGCAGTTGATCAGAGGAGTACACCATCCTCAAGGCAGCAGGTATACCTCATTGTAATTGTACAAATATTATATGATCACATTTTTATTATTATGTTTTTTTCATGAGTATATTAGTTTCATTTTGATAATGAATTCCTTTATTTTTGTTGCAAGGTAGTGATCGGAGAAAGTCCCCGACAATTGATCAGATGAGTACACCATCCTCGAGGAAACAGTTATACCTCATTGTAATTGTACAAATATAATATAAGAAATATGTTTTTTTAGTGAGTATATTGGTTTCATTTCGATAATGTTTTTTACATTTTTGTTGCAGGGTAATGATCAGAGAAAGTCCTCAGTCGTTGATCAGAGGATTACACCCTCCTTGAGGCATCAAGTATACCTCATTGTAATTGTACAAATATAATATGAGCAATATGTTTTTTTATTATGTTTTTTTCACGAGTATATTGGTTTCATTTCGATAATGTTTTCTACATTTTTCTTGCAAGGTGCTAATTAGGGCAAGTCCCCGGCTTTCGATCAGATGACACCAACCTCGAGGAAGCAGGTATACCTCATTGTAATTGTACATAGTAAATATGATCAATTTTTTTTATTATTATGTTTTATTCCCTTGTCTATGGTTTTCATTTCAATAATGTTTTATATATTTTTGTTGCAGGCTATTGATTCAGGTTTGATCTAGCAGCAGAGAAATACATAAATATTTATGTGGATGAGCTCATGCGTGATGCTGACATATCATCTTCGCTAGACCCAATTAATATGATAGATAAGGCCTTAAAAAAATTCACAAGGACATCCTTCGTCTACTATTCATTCAGCCACAGACAAATGAGATTAGAGCAAAGGTTGATGTTTTGGTCAAGAGATCTAAAGCCTTGAAAGTAAGTTGCATGATCTTGAATTAGAAGATAAATTCATTTAGGATTTTATAATTTGTACATGTATATGATCATGAACTAAAATATGGTTTGTATTTACAGGGTTTTTGCCTCCACATACTAGTGGTCAAGGGCTTGTTGGTACTAGTAATGGTCATGGAGAGTCGTCACATGAGCATATGACCCCACTTTCATCTCATGTGCCAATATTATCGAATGAACAGTCAACAAAACATCGACACCCTCGATTCCAGATGTGAGTGCACCCTCTAGTAGTCGGTGCATGCCAAATCATGTAGAACATGGGGTCAATGCAGAGACTGGTATTGATATTGCTCAATCAAAATTTCATGGATCTTCCCGTGTCACTAGCACGGGTACACTACAGACTACATTTTCGGTGGACGAAGATCTCGTTCCCATAAAGATAGAGAATATACTAGGTATTTATATAATGGTTAAGTTATTGTATATAATCTGATTGGAATTTACTCATAAAACATTCTTTTTCAATTAATGATGACATGATCGTCTTGCAAGAAATGATGATTTTTATAAACATATAAATGATTTGTCATTGGATATATTTGGGCCCACCATCTTCACAAGGTGGGATAAACATTTAAGTAAAAATTTAAAAGATGAGCTCACTAATCGCTTGGTTGGCATGTTTGGCAGTGAGACCTTCAACCGAGCGGAGGTCCTCAAGAAAGCTGGACAACATATGAAGATTGCAAGGGACCAATATAGGGTTCATATAGAAAGGAAACCTAGGTATGAGCGCCCTCCAATGATTCCAGGAAGGGAGTGGAAGGCCCTGATCAAAGATGGAAAGGAGAGGGCTTTGATAAAAGAATGAAATCTACCACCGAGCACATGAAGGTATGCGATACTTTCAACAATGTAATTATATGTTTATTATTATTATTATTTATTTTTAGATCAAATTTGCAATATCTAACGTATTTCAACCTTTTCACAGGCTGTCAGACACATCAAAGGCCATAAAGGTAAGACAAGAAAAAATTGTCCAACACAAGCTTAGGCCTGGTAGTTATTCAAATCTGGAGACACAAATTGTATGTATCAATAAAACAAATATTGCATCCAAATAAATAATTTTGGTTTTATTGCACCATAAAAGCTAAATTCATGATATTATGCGAATTTGCAGGTTGATCAATTCAAGGAAATTCCCATAGAGGAAGACTTGAAGCTTGGATTCCGGCACGACTTTGGAGTCGTTGTTGAACGTTGAAAAAGCTTGTCTGGGAAAAAACAGTCTTCCGGTGATCCATCTTGTGCGTAGGTAAATAAAATCAATGAAGTTTATTTAATATTGATTACTTGTGCAATCTATTCGTTATAAATCTTGGCCATAAAATATTAAGTATGTTTTGAGCAAGAAAGAAACGATGCACTTAATGCCGAGGATGGAGAACAACCCATTGAAGGTCATGCTTCGAATCCTGGTAATGAATGTATTCATATGCGACAGTTTAAAATATTACATTGCAAATGGTGAATATTCATTGTACTTTTTCATGTTTCAACTGCAGAGCATATAGGGTATCATCCTATACAAGATGAGCCTAGACAAGAAGATGAAGTACATGATGTGGCCCCATCAGGTAAACAACACCTCTCTAATGTTTATTTATTTATTAATGAAATACTTGTAATTATAATAACAAAAGATATCAATGTAACATTTTTACATTATTGCATCAAATCCCAACCCCTTGGAGTAGCGTCCACATCATGAGTACACTACTAGGCAGACAATACGACAAGATGTATATGCCACAATAATTGAACAGGAAGTTGCAGAAGATGAGTTGATTGTTGATTTTGTCAAAGAAAAAAAACATAGAAAGAAGTGACTGAAAAAACAGTATGAAAACTTATTTTTGATAATATAATTTCATGCATTATTTTTTTCCTAATGGACGAATGAGTGAATTAATGAATGTTATATTTTAATGAATGAATGCTAAATGTTTCTTTATGACGAAAACCACATGTTTGCACATAGATTTAATTATTTTCAAGCACATGCATTGGGTATGGGGAATTGAGAGTGATGTGAGGGGGGGGGGATCGGCCATAAGAGATTCCAACTTCACGTGGTTGTCCTTGTTCAGTAGAGAATATTAAATTATTCTTGAAACAAAGAGGATCTCAATGAGGTATTTATTCTTATGTATTATAGAATCCTGTAAATTTTGAAATACATATCTATTTCATAAATTCTTTATCATGAATAAAACATTTCATGGTTATTTGATTTCTACAGGACTTCACACTACGAATTCCAACTTATCGGTAGCCTATGTGAAGAGGTTGCATCAATTGTACTCAAAGGTATGTAATACTCATGAATTTGTATTTTTTATGTCTTTTTATTTAATATTTACCTTTCATGTGCTATCTACCTTTTGTATCTACATACATGTCGAGATACATAGTATAGATTTATTCGTTATGTGAAACCATCTGGAGCCTATAATCCTAACCAACCATTACATAAACCAATTGAGATTAAACACATCGAAGTTGATACTACTTCCTAGTTAGAGATCCAAGTGTAGTAAGTATCCATAAATGAACAATACTTCCATGCAATAAAAAATAAAACCAACATTTCAAGCCATGAACTATAATACCCACATATGCAATGAATTTATAGCCTTCCTTAATCAATCTACCACATGAAATCTACTAGCACTTCACTTAATCTCACCCTTTTATCAAAGAAGTCCATTCCTGGAAAGGAGGGATAGTGTCTAGCTTATACTTTTAAATTTTATGGAGACAGCTCTCACTTACTTGAGTTAGGATATTGACTAGTGGCATCACTTTTTTTTGCGACTGCAAAACCAAATCATATTTTTTACTCATTTTTCAACAACTATTCTGAGGCTTTTTTGTTGGTGGTATCCAAAAAAATTTGTGATGACGAAACAAGGGTTTCAAACCATCTTCTCTACTCATTTTTAGTAGCTGATATAAGGCTTTTGGAGAGTGGCATCACTATTGTTTTGTGTCTGAGGAGTTAGGGTTTCATATAATATCTTTTATTTTAGAATTTACAAGGTTTTTAAAACCCTCTTTTCAAGCCAAGTACAACTTTGAAACAAGTTTTCAAACAAGTTTTCTCTCGCTAGGGTTTCACTCTTTGGTTGAGGCTTGTGCAACCCTAGTACAACTTTCGGTACATTGGGGTAATTTGAGAGTCACCAAATTTCTCCATCGTAGTGCTCTTTCCTTCTTTATTTACTATAGGATTTAAGGTCTTCTAGTTGGTTCCATTTGATTCTCCTCCTTCTAAATCTCAACAGAATATGATCCTTGTAAAATATTGTCCTCGTCATCCTTTGGTGTTGAATACTAAGTGTACATATATTTTCAAACACTTATGTTATGGTGACTCTCAAATCACCTCTTTTAGACATTTATATTGTGGGTACTTGTACAAAACTTTGAACATGACACTTCACTAAGTAGTTTTGCCCAAAAATCAATTCATTTGATGTTTGAAATCAATAAAAGAAGGGAAGGCATAAATGGGGATGTGGCTCTTTGGGACAAGATTTTCTCATCTGAGACTTTATTTAAACAACATAATAGTTGTCCCCATAATAATTAGTGTCATAAATTTTTTAGAATCTTTGAACCAATTTCAAGTTAGTTCTTGTGAAGGTCAGAATGAAGACTTGAGAGAAAAATTTTCAAACTGAAGGTTTTCTTGAATAGGGAAACGAGAATGATGTAAATAAGAATGTTCAATGTGTAAATACTAACATCATCAACTTGAAGGAAACTCTTCCAAGTGGAATCTTTTAGAAATCCTGTGAATGAAATAAATTTTTAAAAAAGGGAACAAAAGTTGTTGTTTCAGAAGATGCATGAAATATTGTATGAATAAATCATATGTGAAAGCATATGATACTAATGGCACCAACAAGATGTTCATACAATTGATGTCTATGCAAACAACCCCTTACAGGTTAAATACTGGAACAAGCAATGGTGCGATCAAAATGATGCTCATTGCTAATAGACTTTTTTTATCAAAACAGTTGGATGCCATTTATTGATAGCTAGAAAATATGCATCAATAGCTCATAACATGTATAGGAACAACATTTCTGCCTAATTAGCACTAGCAAATGTTTTAAATTTCAATCATATAACCTTATCAATAACCTTATCAATGCATTTTTAATAATAAATAGATACAAATTTTAACTTTCACACATAAACCATCAATACAAGTTTTAAACCATCCCAAATAAGCCTTAAGGATCACAAAAGCACTAAATGTCTAAAATATGTATTAAACAACTAATCTTCTTCCAAAAAAATACCTCCATTACATTTACAATAAAGTTGAAAGAGACCATCACTGATAAGAGGACATCCTGACATGCAAATTTTATTCAAAAAAGATGAGTGTAAAAGCTATGATCATCATAATTTATCATCCACGCTGTTGCAATATCATCCAATCCTGAACCTGGTGCTGCATAACAAAAAAGAAAATATGTATTGGAAGTTGGAACTAGATACCCATGAGGAAAGTTAGAATATAAAAAATTCAAACAATAAAAAAGAGCTTCATGAGGATACTTGGCTAAGGGATCCACTATAAAAATTTATCTCATTCTTGATACAAACTAGCCTCTCAAAAAGGCCCCAATCTTCCCTATTCATTGGTCTAATCGACATTTTTATAATTTTATTTTTATTTTTAAAAATCCTTCATAGCCGTCGGATTTCCTACGAACCTAAATAGTGCTCTGATGACTACGTTGTATCTCCAATGACAGAAAAAGTTGGCAATCCGACGAGCCACAACGGATATTGATGTTGGATTTCAGGCTATAGATGTCGGATTTTCGACGTCTTTTTGTGTGCCCGGTGTTGGATATTTGACAATTGGTTGATCAATTTATAAAAATACTACGTATTTTATTTGACGAATATGGTATCAGATATTCAACGTAATTGGTGTCGGTTATTCGACACTCGGTTATTACGTAGGTTATTCGACTTCGATTGGGTCAGATTATCGACGTCTTTGGTGTCAGATATTCGACATTTGACCAACTAAATTGGTAAAAATATTGCGTAGGTTATTCGACGGTGGGATGTCGGATATCCGACGAAAGTTTACTGACATTTAAAAAAAACATCTTTGTCGGATTTTAGATGGAGTGTTGTTGAACTTCAGACAAATATGCCGTCAGATTTTGGGTTCAAATATGCCTGTGAGTACTATCCATCGGTGGTTTGGCCCTGATATCCTCATTGCACATTTGGTCACAAAAGTAACCATCCTCATCTTGTGGAAAGCCTCCATCTATGTAGATGATTTCTTCTTCCTCATATGGCTCAAAATCCTCATCTTCAATGACTAGAACTAGCCTCATACCTGCAAATTTATCTTCTTTGAACAACGGGACTTACTATTTCAGCTCGTAGGTCCAGAGAATTATGTTATAATACCACCATAATATATCCAATCTTAAAATCAGAGATATTAAGTTTCCCGGAGGAAGCTTTGAACCGTGCAACTCAAGACTATGTCGAAACTATGACTGCAGATGCACTAGTTTAGTAAAATGGTCATAACTTGGATATTTAGAAACCTTTTTGGACGAAATAAAAAGTGTTTCATATTGGAAAAAATGCTCCTGAAACAATGGGATAGGTTTCAGAACCCATAAATACTCATACATTTTTTTACCATAAGGAAATGTTTCGGCCTCAAGACTCTAATGCGATATACTCGAAACCTCGCAACCAAGAAGCTTTCCAAACACTACTGGACCCTTTCAAATTTTTGAAAAGAGGTTCATATGGACTCCTAAATAATATAATCTACTACAAAAACAAACATTGATGGGATAATCAAGGTCCAACTTCGACATTTTGCACTTTATCTAAGTACGTCACACCTGGGATGGCCAAGAATGACCTGGTAATGTTAGTCCCTAGGAATTAAGTGGAAAATCAAAAAATTCTAGTTAAATATTGGAAGCAGATTGACCTATTGATAACACCAACCTTCTATGGAAACCACTAACTAAAGGTATTAAAGGTTTGACTTCAAATTTGAAGATATGGAGAAAGTGGGCAACTCAACTATGCAATTTCCAACTCATTCCAAATGGCACCTAAGGCTCACGATTCTCTATTATGTCACTTGGTATGGGTCCAATTTTATCTTATCTACCACAATAAATTATAGATCACAATTTTGAGGTACAGAAGTCAGGTATATGCATTAAAACTTAAAACTGATCCATTTTGCTTAGTGTTTGAGCATAGGAGAGAAATGTGTAGAAGAAAGAAATAGAATTTGCAGCAGCAAATAGAGTTATTATATTTATTCATATGGAGGAATGTAAATACATATAAGAATATGTTTGTAACATATTCCAAGGATCATATAATGCAAACCAACAACTACCAATTATATTACAATTCCACTCAGTTAACAATGCTTGGAAACTGAAACTCTATTTGAATTGGAACTAGAACATGAAATGACCTAAATCAAAACCTGCACAAAATAATATGCATACTAATATAATGTTGTTGTAGTTATTGCATGAATCTCAGTGAGATGGACTGTATATCCAACTCCTCAATCACTAGCTGAATTGCTCGAACTAGCTACAATGAGCAAAAGGGGCACGTCTCCCAACTGGTGACAAGGGGCAAATCTCCCAAGTCTAGAAAAGCACAGAGCTCTTCAACACAATGAAAAAAATGGAAAAATATCCTCCATAGAGGCTCTCATACTCATTTTATAAGCTTCTAGTGTCTTCTTTGATAAGTTACATTGCATATGGACCACTGGCCTAATCCATTGCGCCCTCACTAGCTAAAATTATGACTTGTAGATTTCTGAAATTATTTCCTTGCTTTCTTGTCTTTTTTTCTTTAGGTTGTTTTCCCCGCTTTTAGCAAAAATATGCAAACTTCTTATTTTCCTTGATTTTATGTTGCTTTCCCGCTTTTAGCAAAAATATGCAAACTTCTTATTTTCTTGCTTTTATGTTGCTTTCCTGCTTTTTAGTGCTTTCCTGCTTTTCTATTGCTTTCTAATATTTAATTTAATTTAACATAATAACTATAGGCCAATTTAATTCCCAGATTAATTAATTTCCACTGAACCCATGGGAAATCTAATGGGAATAGTGGTGAACCATAGTGATACCAAAATAGGGACATTAAAATGACAAACAAAGATGCATGAGATGAGGAGGGTGTCATTGTACTTAATTTCCCTTTGACTTGGGTCTACAAAGTAGCATTGATTATTAAAGTTAAAAAATGAGGGGAAAACAATCACCAACGAAACTAAAGAGATTTTATGAACTCAAACATCTAATGACAATGACTATGACACAAATATATGAGAAAGTGAAATTTAGGAGGTCAAAAAATTCCCTTTCAAAGAGAGACCTTCTAAGGGAAGTTTATTTTGCAAGTGAGCTTTTGAAGGAGTCAAGAATACCTAAGACTACATTTGGATATAAAAGCAAGGGATTTTTCCATGTTTATAGAACTATGAATCAATGGAGGGAAAATGTGAATAGAGTATAATAGCTTAGAGTGCATGGAGTTAAAAGGTGGTAAATAGAAGAGGAATGGTGCAACTAAGGAATTTGTGACAATGCTAGAATGGGGCACTATCATCGAATTATCCTTATTTATTGTTATATATTAGGGTTACATAGTTTTGTGAAATGTACATATTGTTATTGAATTAAATTTGCTTCATGGGCATTGTAAATATTCAATATGACTTAATAAAAACCTTCTTTCACTTCATAATAATTTATTGGTGCAACTCTATCTAGTCCATTCACCACATAAGAAGAGGGGGTTTTATGTTGTTCCACCTATTATATATAAACTTTTAAATCTCTTTAAAACCTTCAAGGATAGATCTCTAACAAATGTTGGATTTTACTTTGTCATGGTGACTAAGGAGATTTTAATGGACATACCTTACCATCTCCACTATTGGATATGTGAATCAAGCAATGCATTCGCAATCATTCCATCCATCACCATTTAGAATCACTTGTTTTGAGTTCATATGTTGTCTTGGTTTTGGGCATCTACCATATATACCACTCACCACTAGCATCAATAGATTGTCAGGCCTTTGTATACATGCAAGAAGAATGAAATAGGTTTATATTGTATCAGTTGGATCCAACTCATTTTTAATAGGCGTCCTATGAAACATAGTTAAATATAAAGATTTGTGCTTTATTGCAGTCAAAATAATGTAAGGGATCCAATAATTGTCAATGTTTAATGCAATATCTAGTGTGCATCTAAGTCTAAACTATATGTATGTGCTTATTTTGAATCATTAACCCAATAATTAAACAAATTTATGCCACATTTATGATCACCTATAATAAAAAAGAAAGAATAATCTATCTTATTGCATCATCCAATACATGTTAGAAATGTGTGTTTATCTTTTCACTAGAATCAATTACACTTAGAAGGCTTATTTGAAGAACCAATAATATTATGTGAGTGTATGTTCCTTTTATCCATGTAACCACCCATGACAATTGAGCATTAATGTGTCTTAATCCAAATTTTTTCAAGCTATTCCAACAATGGTATTGACTGGGGAGATGAATCTATTTCAACAAAGTGGGATGACCTCTAAGAGGATGAACAACCTTGGATGATCCAAAATCTTAGTTGTTGAGGAAATAAAGAACATATAGATATGCAAAAGGATTGTATGTATTTACCCTCGATCCAACAACAATGAACATAGTAAAGAGCACCACAACCAACAAGGCAATGCCGTTGGTGAAGGGGATTGGACAAAGGGATACTCACCATGCAAAATGTTCGAGAGGAGTTAACACAACAAGTCCATCATATATCCCACAAAAGTTAATGATAGTACAATGAAGGGGATAAAGAATCATGCTAGCAAACATACAACAATTTGTAAAAAGTAGCATAACAATGGGGATCAAACCTAATATGATATGTTTGTTAGGGAATGATTGTGGAGAGGAGCTGATCTTTGAAACCCTATCTCACTCATAGTGATATAATATTGATCATCATGACAAGGAGTTCTAGTTCCCAATAACACTCCCCTATTATACCAATAACACTTTGTCAGTATACCATCCATCAATGCATTTGGGATCTAGATTGTGGCCTCAAGGAAGATAAGAATCTCCCCATGAGTAGCTCCAATGATGAAATCCAAAAGTGGAGGAAGGGGATTTCCCAAGAAAAATCATGGTCAACTAAGCCCACAAGCCAAAAAAAGTATGAAGGACTCCAAATGGGAAATCTTATGTAGTCACAGAGAGGAAGCAAACCCTAGTATGGGGAAGAGAAACTCCCATTACTAATACTCTTAAGAGGATATAAGCATATCATATTGCTTATTAGGACTACCACCCATCTCTTGTAAGCGTTGGGAATGAACATGAAGGATGAAAGGACATGAAGGAAAGGATAGCTAGGGGATATAAAGACACTTAAGGTCCATTTGTTTTCTCATCAATAGACCCAAATAATCAAGAATTTAATGCTTTTCTTTCATGGCAAGTGCGGACACAAAATAGGTGGTAAGAGATGATAATTGGGGTGATGAAAAACTAATGTGGAGAACATCGAGGAGTGGAGAAAAAACATGTTTTCTCATTCAAGATCTCCAGCAGAAATTTGATGTAGATAACAAGTGTTGAGATCCGGTTAAGGGATAATGACTATTATCAAAAGTTATATGCAACACAACTTGACAAACGAGAGGATGTTCTCAATGTGGTAGAGAAGTAGACCTCATTCTTCTCCTTTGCTCCATTGAAGTAATCCCTACAATATATCCTAGCCGAAGTTAGCGTCAATCGAATTTTCAATGATGGGAAGGGGGTCATCACCCAAGATATATTTAAAGTAAAACCCAATGACCACTTGCTACCAAACAATAACATGGAAACATTTTTTGGAATTTCTTTGTGCAAGCAATTACAAGCATAGTGTTAGAACACAAAACTCTATTCATACTCATAAAATGGTCAAACACTTCACATAACTATGATATCATACCTCAACAGTGAACTAGTCTCAACCACATTAATTAAATATTAAATGCAATAGTATTGTAGGCTGATATACTACTTGTAAAGTGAATTTGCAACGAAAAATATTAAGGAACAATAAACTACAATCACATATAAAACAAAGAAATTTTGGCCAATATCCCAACAAAAACCTCGAAGGGAAAACCTATATGTGAGAGAGTATTTTATTATTTTCTTAGTAAAAAATAAGAGTGCAACAATAAAATTACTCAGTGAGTACAAATTATCTCAACCTTTGAAGAATGAAATTTTGTCTCGAAAACTTTGCATATGGCTGTCAAGTTTTCTGTACAGCCAAAATATTGAAATTTGTTCCCACAGTGGCACAGTACGGACTGTACTCTTCAGTCTATTGACTCGGTTGAAGTTCCCACTGAAAAAGAAATGAAATATTCTCGATTTAAGTGCCCACATAGTCTAGAAAATCATACCCACAACTACAGTATTGAATATGCTCATTAAATGTTGTACGAACATCACTGAATGTTGTACGGTACTCCCTCAAAAATCATGCCATTCATCTAGGAACTTGTGCTCAGTTCTACTTCTCGATAAATGTGTCTACTCTCTCTCGATTTTTGTGCTGTAGTTTTGCTGTAGGTTGCCTCGATATGCATGCTATAGTCTCTCTCTCTTTGTTGCGTGCTTCTCTCCTCAAGAAGTTGACTTGGTATCCTCTCAAGAAACTCAACCTTGCTCCAAATCTATTGGGGGGTGAGTACAAATGAGGAATGAAATCCCTTTTTATAATTTTCCCTTGTCTTTTCACTTCCTCTCCTGGGGTAGCTGAATGATCACTAGATCAAGGGCCCACATTTAATCTAGTTTTATCGCATCAATGGATGAGAAAAGTCACTTTTCTCTCCATTAATTAATTTCTTTTCAAATCCCACTTAAATTTAAGTGAAAATCACTCTATAACTCTAAAGTGACATTAATTAATTTTCTGAAGCAATTAATGCAAGGGTCATGTAACTTGTCCCCTTTTAGTGAATTATACAAAGATCAGTATGGGAACACTTTTGTAAGTACAAAATTCAACACTCCCTCTTACCAAGGAAAGTGTTCTCCCTCACTCCCAACTTGTCCCTGAAGAAGATAAATTGCTTCCCCACCAAAGCTAGTAATCTGCTCATGTGCTTCTCACACAATATAGGTAATGCCCAACCTTTCTAAAATCCTCTCTAGAAAGGACAAATCAAATTTCCCTTCATGTTAGGAATCATAACATGAAGGACATCATGAGCTGCAACGCTCATTACTTCCACTTCGCGTGGTAAGACCTTTTGGCATGTCCTCCGCCAAAATCACACCCCAGTCTCACACTATCAGTTGTAGAAGCTCCATCTGTCTCTGGAATCCATCCCTCTACAATTCATGTATTCTGCACTGATTCCACATGTCGAGACATCTCATATTTCTCATCCATCAGTGATAAGTCATACTTGCTAACCCTCCTTCCAGCACTGGAAGAAGTGGCCTCTCACTTAATCCCCTAAATCCAATACATACTACTTTGTATCACAACAATCTTCGAAGCATCTCACTCTCCCCTCTGAACTATGGAATGACTACTCAAAGCCACATCAATCCTTGAATCATCTTTCTCTCCATATGCCTCTGACTCAGAACCCGTTATCCACCCAGATCCTCCTGTTGTAGGTTGTCCACGCACTACATACTCACTATCTCTCCAATGACCTATCAACACAGGATCAACCAAATCCACTCCCAACAGATAGATGAAAATGTGTTCACTCTTGAACGACATCGCATATCCTGCACCTTCCAAGGATATAATTGAGAGTATGCTATCCTACAGTGATGGAACATAGAGTACTCCTAATACCTCCAGAAGCTCTCCAAACTCTAGCTAGAACCGTACTTGTCCCAATCCTCTGACTGCATGCACCGTGCCATCTCTATCTTGTACAAGTTGATATGGAACTGTCTCTATAGTGACTCGAAAGGCATCTCTTCTCCTATTCATGTGACTACAATACGCACTATCAACAATCCACTTCCCAACATCCACTGATCCACTACTGCCACAACTCGAAACAACTGTGGAAAGAGAGAATTACTTATCGAACTTTGCAGCGTAATTCTCTATATCAGTTGTAGCTACAACCTGTTCCTCCTTCCTCTGCTTTCCCATCTTCTTCTTAGGATATTGGCCAGCATAATGGCCAAAATCATTGCATACATAACATCTGACTCTGCTAAGGTCCTTCTTCTTCTCACCTCTCTTCTACTTAGCCCCTCCCATAGGGCCCTCTTCTTGGACATCTTTCCTTTAGCTGATAAGGAAACATTCTCTCTGCTTCTTAGCCCCTCCCATAGGGCCCTCTTCTTGTAATTATTTTCTTTAGCTGATAAGGAAACATTATCCTCATCATCCCCTCTCTGCTGGCCTCTAGAGCTAGATCTCAGCTCCTATCTGAAATCGTACCAAACTCTGGAACAAGATGGAAATTTCTCTCTAGCAACTACTGCTCGTGCAAAGTCATGCCATGGTTGAGAGAAACCATTCAAGGCTACTCTCACCAAATCAGCCTCATCCACAACCTCGCCAACAACAACCAAATCATCACGTGCATGTTTTATGCGGGTCAGGTATGATGCAACTTTGTCGGTCTTAGTCGTTTTAACGTCCCTCAACTTCTGCCTCAAAACCATTTTTCGGTTTTAATTATCATCCTGATACAACTTCAGTAGGGCATCCCACATCTCATAGGAGTTCTTTTTTCCGGACACATGAGGCATGAAGTGGTATTTTACTGCATCAAGAAGAATGCGCCTAGCCTTTACATTATTCTAGTTGTACTCATCCAAAAGGATAGGATCATAAGGTATTGTGTACACTTCCTTGGTTATATCCCATAACCCAAGTTCCTCCAATGATAAGGTGACCCTCTCCTTCCATGGAATCAAATTTTCATCCCCACAAGTCTGTCCTCAAACCTCAAACCAAGTGTCAATGACATATTCATAGACAAACCAACAGCTCCTCAACTCAACTTTTCTAGAGAAGGCAATCTATTCCCACTATGTCAGACTTCAACTTAGTTGTCTCTCTCTGCTCATGCAACTACAGTTGCACAAAAATAAACCTCTTCATGCAAATCTCTTGCACATAAGCTCTACCAACGGTCTGCTTTCATCCCAAAGCCCTAGATCTGATACCATGTTATAAAACAAACCTATGTTCATATTGAGAAAATGGTCAAACACTTCACATAACTATGATATCAAACCTCAACAATGAACTAGTATCAACCACATTAATTAAATATTAAATGTGTAAGTACTATAGGCTGATATACTACTTGTAAAGTGAATTTGTAGTGGAAAATATTAAGGAACAACAAACTGTAATCACATATAAAACTCAGGACTTTTGGCCAATAGCCCAAGAAAAACCCCGAAGGGAAAACCTATGAGAAAGATAATATTTTATTATTTTCTTAGTAAAAAATAAGTGTACAATAGTAAAATTACTCAGTGAGTACAAATTATCTCAACCCTTGACGACTGAAATTGTCTTGAAAACTTTGCATATGGTTGTCAAGTTTTCTGTACACCCACAGTCTCGAAATTTGTGCCCACAGTGGCACAGTACGGACTGTACTCTTCAGTCTACTACCTTGGTTAAAGTTTCCATTGGACTAGCAATGAAATCTTCTTGATTTTAGTTCCCACACATTCTAGAAAATTGTGGCCATAGCTAAAGTAATGAATATGCTCATTAAATGTTGTACGATCTGCATCGAATGTTGTACGGTACTCCCTCGAAAATCGTGCTAGTCACCTAGGAACTTTTGCTTATTTATTCTCGGTAAATGTTCCCGCTCTCTCTCGATTTTCATGCTACAGTATTTCTGTAGGTTTCCTCTCATGCATGCTATAGTCTCTCTCTCTCTCTCTCTCTCTCTCTCTCTCTCTCTGTTGCGTGCTTCTCTTCTTAAGAAGCCGACTTGGTCTCCTCTCCAACTCTCTTGCGCCTCTCAAGCAACTCGACCTTGCTCCAAATCTCTTGGGGGGGTGAATACAAATGAGGAATGAACTCCCTTTTTATCATTTTCCCTTTTCTTTTCACTTCCTCTCCTGGGGTAGTTGAACAGTCACTAGATCAAGGGCCCACATTTAATCTAGTGTTCTCACATCAATGGATGAGAACAATCATTTTTCTCTCCATTAATTAATTAATTTTCAACTCCCACTTAAATTTAATTGAAAAGTCACTTTATAACTCTATAGTGACATTAATTACTTTTCTCAAGCAATTAATGCAAGGGTCATGTAACTTGTCCCCTTTTAATAACTTATGTAAAGATCACTAGGGGAACAATTTCCTAAGTACAAAATTCAACACATAGCTTATTGATTTATACTATCAAAACTTTAAAAATATATTTTTTATAAGCAAAAAGTGGGTATAAATGTATTTTGCTTCATAAGTGTAGCTCAAGATGCTTTAGAAGAGTTAATAGGAGAATTTATGCTGGCACGAATATACTCGAAGGTAATTCTAATAATTCTAAAAGCTTAAATTTATTTTTTGAGACCATGAACCCATGGGCTATTTTAGAAAGACATGCTTCCTTTCTAGTAAATGTGAAAGTAAATTTACTTTTTCAGGCCAAGCAGCCATGGACTGTTTTAAAAAAGTCATGCTTCCTATATCCATTTTGAGTGGGATCTAAAGACAAAAATTCTCACCATAAAAGTGCTTGAAAATTTTATAATATCTTTGACATATTGAAAAAAGATTTTTTTACTAGAAAAAACGTTGTATGTATTCAATCAACCCTACCATCTTTGGGATACCTTACAAGATAATGATAATTTATTTATTCTATCATCACGTATTAGAGATACCTTATTCTATAATGATAATTTATTTATTCTATCATCACGTATTTATTTACTCTACCAAACTACACATATCCTTTTACAACTTCCTACTAAATTTGAAATAAAAACATTGAATGCAATTACATAGACCATCCCATACGTGAACATTTTTTTTTCATTTTCCTCCTTACATTGCACATTATGCATTTCCATCAAACCTATAGTACTTAGACTTCTCTATACTAAAATACCCGATTACATGTTTAATATATTAAGGTGATGCAACTTAATTTACTCGTGAGGATCTTAAAAGTTTATATTCACTCTAGAATATATATAGCATTTTCAAAATCCATATGAAGGTTAGTTGTTTTAGCTTTCTTCAAGTGAGAATAGGCATAACCTTCTTCCGGGAAAAATGATTGTATACCCATTCATTGAAACACCATCATTTTTCTTCATATTTTTTTTAAGACTTTTCTATCTAGCGAAGATCTTTTAAGGAAAAAATGTCTTGCAACTTCCAATTGGTGGTCTCTCATTTCAAATTGGGTAGATTAACTTTCTCCCTCCATTTGAAAGTTTTTATGCTAAATAAGGTACAACAATTCATTGAAACACCACCATTTTCTTTATAATTTTTTGAGGCTTTTCCACATATTAGAGTAAGACCTTTTAAGGATAAAATGCCTTGAGAGTTCCCTTTGGTAGTCTCTCATTTCAAATTGGGTAGATTGACTTGCTCCCTCCATTTGAAATTTTTTATGCTAAAGAAGGTGCAACTGTAAAAATAAAATAATGTTTCCTACCCAAAAAGAAATTAATAGGAACTGTGAAATTCCAAAGAGAAAAAAATTAAAAGGCAAACTTCAAATAAATTTTGCAATTTCTTAATACTTGAGTCCCCAAATGTGTTGGTCTCAAGTTAACCAATGCTTTAGGCTCTCCCAGTGGATTTCTACTTCAATATTTCCCAAACCTTAACTACTTCAATATTTCCTCCTTGCATTGCACATGATTATGCATTTCAATCAAACTTATAGTATTTGAAGACTTCTCTATACTAAAAGACCCCATTATATGTTTAATAAGGTGATGCAACTTAATTTACTCATGTGGATCTTAAAAATTCATAATTACACTAAACATATATATATATCCATTTCAATAGCCATGTGAAGGCTAGTTGTGTAGCTTTCTTCAAGTGAGAATAGGCATAGCCTTCTTCCACCCCATATGCCTAAATGATCCTAGGAAAAAAATTGTATACCCATTCATTGAAACACCACCATTTTTTTCATAATTTTTTGAGATTTTTCACATATCGAAGATATTTTAAGGATAAAATTCCTTGGGAGTTCCATTTGGTGGTCTCTCATTTCAAATTGGGTAGATTGACTTTCTCCTTCCATTTGAAAGTTGTTATGCTAAAGAAGGTGCAACAATTCATTGAAACAATGTTATTTTCTTCACAATTTTTTGAGACTTTTCCACATATTGGAATAAGACCTTTTAAGGATACAATGTCTTGGAAATTCCCTTTGCTTGTCTCTCATTTCAAATTGGGTAGATTGACTTTCTCCCTCCATTTGAAAGTTTTTATGCTAAAGAAGGTGCAATTGTAGCAGGAAAATAATGCTTCATACCCAAAAAGAAAATAATAGGAACTGTGAAATGGAAAATATTTTTTTTTAAACCTATTGGAGGAGGCTAGTCAGCCAAATGACTAGGTCCTCCCATCCAACTAAGGGATTAGACAACTCAAGTCAGTCGAGTCAGTTGGGTGAACCAACCAGACAGTTAGAAAGTTGTAATGGAACAACTGCTTGTCTATAATATATATTAGGCCGATGAGCCAGAAGATGTAATGATACTTCTTATCTATGATGGTATTTTAATATAAGACAACTTGTTACTTCTAACACCATTACTTGTGTTATTTCTCCTATATTTATGCATGTATGAATATTTTGTATTGTTATGTATTGATTTGATACTCGTAACCTCATGTAGTCCCTTATATTATACCATTGGTTATGTTGTCAGGAGTACTAAATCATGATAAAAATATGACCAAGTCTGCATAAATGGTAAGTGAGGAGGAAATTAGAGAATGGTGGGATTGAAATATAGTGAATTACATCCAAAATTATGCTAAAAGGAACAAGTTGGCAATTACTAAGGCCAGAGAGAATTTTTTCACTAAATCACATGAAAAATTCATAGAAGTTGTATCTCGGGAGATAAATAATTTGGTTGACCAAATTCATGAACAACCTTGACCCTCAAAATGAAAAATTGTTAATGCATAATCTCTATGATGGAGGAAGGACGAACTTGAATGAATGCCCTCAGAAGATAAGTGGTGACTACTGTGAAGAGTAATCCATTGAAGAAAGGACCTTGGTCAAAAAAATCAGAGCTAGATTCTACAACGACTTCCATGACTCTTTTTTTGTCACAATTTCGACTCTATTATATAAATTCCTAATTGAAAAAGGAGTCAGTCATATAGTCAAACCCTGACCTCTGTTGGGTCTTGGTGCATGCTCGAATTGGGAACATAAGCAAAAAGACTGGGAAAAATTTGTCAACAAACACCAGTGGGAATAATTTTTGAATAAATGAACCCTAGTGCTAAAACAGTCCTACTCGCTCAGTAGGAGTCGGTTCGACATCAGGGTGGCTCATCGACCATGTGAGATGAATAGAAGGATGATGCTAGTCGACAAAGAAATTGAAAATTGAAGGCCAACAAGAATCGAAGTCCACCTCAATGAAATAAATGTCCATCCAACTATAAACAAATAACAGATATACAAAAAATAGAAAGAGAAAAGAGGTTCAAGAGATAGGAGGAGTTAAGGGACATTGCAAGTCAACTACGTAATAGTAGAGTTATGAAGAAACCAGGTGAGATGGTCGAGCAACAAAAATACATGCCTAAGTCAAGGGAAATTCGACCAGATGAGAGAAAGGGTGAGGTGCTGACATAGATGGAGAGGTCACATAAGATGGTGTTGACCCCGCCAGCAGATCTAAGAGATGATGTATCTCACAAGAGAATAATTATGATTAAGCAAGAAAATAGAAGAAGAGTGATACATGCAGTATAATGAGCAACAGAATAATATGGTACAGTAGAACTCAGATATAAGCAATAATACTTCGGTCATACTAAATTATTAATCACAAATGGACATATAAATAATACAATGCATGAGGAATTCGAATGCCTAAGGTGGCAATTCGAATTAGCCTTCATGGAGTGATCAAAGGATCACTGGAGTGTCATCGGAGCACAACTAGGTGTCCTCATGATCATCGAAGCGCAACTGGAAGTCTTCATCATCATCAGTGGAGTCATCAATGCTCAAGTAACTGTCAACCATCAGTCAAACTAACTCTGGTAGGTGTAACTGAGTGTAACTCAATGTAACTGAGTGTAACTGAATGTAACTGAATGTAACTGACTGTAACTGACTGTAACTGAGTGTAACCGAGTGTAACTAAGTGTAACTGACTGTAACTGACTGTAACTGAGTGTAACTGAGTGACAATTGGACTGGTAGGTGAAGGAGGGCGGTGAGAAGCTCTTGCGGGCTGGCTAACTGAGGGCTAGGTGCTGGACTGATGACTGGGATGCATGCAAACCCTAGAATGCATGCAAACCCTAAAAGGTGCATGCATGACTGAAAATGTAAATGATCAAAATACTGGTGGGACTAGGATGGAGTATAGGAATATCCTAACACCCCCCCTTAATCCATCCTGGGCCCTGGTAACTAAGACCAAAGGTCACCCAATACAATGAATAATAACAATCAATAAACCAAGGAAGTGGGAAAATTTCATGGGAAACATACCCCCTCCTCAAAAAATAGACTGTAAGGCACACATAAAAAATAAAAGCTCCAAACTCAAGCATGTGTGATGCTTGGTCATATGTCTGGAGGTATCTTCTTCTTGGGAAGAAGTGGATCATGCTCAAAAAGCATGTGCTTGTACTTGCTCTTCAGATCGAATGTGATGAGAACAAATCCAACAGTATTAGAATGATCCTTGAACCTGTGATTCGAATCAGCTGAGGTAGGATCACATTTTTGAATGTGCATATAGTCCTTTGTCTTCTCCTTCGAACCACCATGGGTGAGATTATGCCAAAAAGAACTATTACATGTTTGCTTGAAATCAAAATCAGATTTAAGACTTTCAAAACAGTTTCTTGATATCTCCTTTGAACCAGCAGGGGTGAGATCAAAACTATCATATGCATGAGAAATTATCCCAAGCGAATGGCAATGGCCATATTCTTCAATGACCTTCTGAAAGCATGAATTTATGATCATATAGTAGTATAAAAGAGATGTTTGTTGAAGAGGAGCGAATGCATTACCTCCATTAGCTGATTTGACCTCTGAAATAATCATGTGATCATGATGCAAACCAACAGACTCTGGTGCAAGAGAGGATTTAGGACCTTCTGCAATATCTAGAGTGTGAGCTGGCACAGAAAGAGAAGAAAGTTTGAGCATGAGTGGAGAATCTGCAAGTTCTTTGTCAACAACTTCAATATGAGATGATACTGGTTCATGATCTGAGAGACCATCAAGAGGAGCGAATGCATCACTTTGTTTTCTTTCGAATGGGTTGGGACCAAGTCCTTCATTCTCTTTGCCAAATTTTCCATCCAAGTGAGCCCATATCTCTTTTGGAGTCCATAACTCTCTTGGAATTTCAACACCATCACGGTATTTGAATTGGAATCTCTGGTATGCACACAAAGAAAACATTATTGCTGCAAAGTGCATGTCTCTTTTATTTAACCAGTCAATCTTCTCTTCAGGGGATTCGAACTCTCTTTCAAAATAACAATAAAAAAGATCATGGATCTTCAAGTCTGCTATCATTCTTGGTTTCCATTCATCATAGTTGAGTGGATCAAGAGGAGTAATTCCTGATGAATACATTGAAGCTGTAGAGGACCTGCAAAAACAATATAGAATAACTGCAACTGCTACTGCTGCAAAAATGCAGAAACTGCTGCAACTGCTGCACTCGAAATCTTGGTAATAACCTGCAAAAAAACTCTCAAGAATGGAGATAAACAATTCTCTCAACATGCTCTGATACCATGTGAAAATCCTCACAGCAGATCTAAGAGATGATGTATCTCACAAGAGAATAATTATGATTAAGCAAGAAAATAGAAGAAGAGTGATACATGCAGTATAATGAGCAACAGAATAATATGGTACAGTAGAACTCACATAGAAGCAATAATACTTCGGTCATACTAAATTATTAATCACAAATGGACATATAAATAATACAATGCATGAGGAATTCGAATGCCTAAGGTGGCAATTCGAATTAGCCTTCATGGAGTGATCAAAGGATCACTGGAGTGTCATCGGAGCACAACTAGGTGTCCTCATGATCATCGGAGCGCAACTGGAAGTCTTCATCATCATCAGTGGAGTCATCAATGCTCAAGTAACTGTCAACCATCAGTCAAACTAACTCTGGTAGGTGTAACTGAGTGTAACTCAATGTAACTGAGTGTAACTGAATGTAACTGAATGTAACTGACTGTAACTGACTGTAACTGAGTGTAACTGAGTGTAACTGACTGTAACTGAGTGTAACTGAGTGACAACTGGACTGGTAGGTGAAGGAGGGTGGTGAGAAGCTCCTGGGGGCTGGCTAACTGAGGGCTAGGTGCTGGACTGATGACTGGGATGCATGCAAAATGCATGCAAACCCTAGAATGCATGCAAACCCTAAAAGGTGCATGCATGACTGAAAATGTAAATGATCAAAATACTGGTGGGACTAGGATGGAGTATAGGAATATCCTAACAAAGAGTAATCCATTGAAGAAAGGACCTTGATCGAAAAAATCAGAGCTAGATTCTACAACGACTTCCATGAATCTTTTTTTGTCACAATTTCGACTCTATTGTATAAATTCATAATTGAAAAAGGAGTCGGTCATATAGTCAAACCCTGACCTCTGTTGGGTCTCGGTGCATGCTCGAATTGGGAACATAAGCAAAAAGACTGGGAAAAATTTGTCAACGAACACCAGTGGGAATACTTTTTGAATAAATGAACCCTAGTGCTAAAACAGTCCTACTCGCTCAGTAGGAGTCGGTTCGACATCAGGGTGGTCATCGACCATGTGAGATGAATAGAAGGATGATGCTAGTCGACAAAGAAATTGAAAAATGAAGGCCAACAAGAATCGAAGTCCACCTCGATGAAATAAATGTCCATCCAACTATAAACAAAT
The DNA here is from genome assembly GCA_027924585.1 of Larix kaempferi. Lineage (NCBI taxonomy): Eukaryota > Viridiplantae > Streptophyta > Pinopsida > Pinales > Pinaceae > Larix > Larix kaempferi. The sequence goes on along the minus strand of BSBM01000337.1, from coordinate 17,309,603 downwards.
AACAGATATACAAAAAATAGAAAGAGAAAAGAGGTTCAAGAGACAGGAGGAGTTAAGGGACATTGCAAGCCCACTACGTAATAGAAGAGTTATGAAGAAACCAGGTGAGATGGTCGAGCAACAAAAATACATGCCTAAGTCAAGGGAAATTCGACCAGATGAGAGAAAGGGTGAGGTGCCGACATAGATGGAGAGGTCACATAAGATGGTGTTGACCCCGCATTCCTTGCATATTACAATTCTTGATGCCTCAACTCCTTTCGACTTTGTACCAATGATAATGATGGCTAGAACAATTATTAGACAAATATTTGAGCGATATCTAGGATTTGTACCTAATGACAACATCATATGGAGTCAACTAGATCAATGTGGACAATTTATGGACCGACTGATGATTCAACAACCACATCATGGTAATTGGATTACCTTCATGCCCGAGTTCGAAAGACACTCTTTTAATTTATTCTATTCAGACCATGTGGAGGTTCCCCCCCTGAGAGTAACGTTATTGATTGAAGCTCCTACTCTGTCGGAGATTTGACCTATCGACGAGGATTATATAGAAGAAGTTAGAATGTCTTGGTATAAAATTCATCGACCAAAAATAAGTATAGAAAATCAACATAAAAAAGTAAGTTCGTCTCTAGTTGTGCAATCTCCTCCTATAAGTAATAAAAGTCAAAACTCTTTCAAAATGTTTTTCCATCAGTCAATCCATACCCCTATCTATGAAGGAGACAAAGATCCAAAGAAGCATTGGTTTGTCTGTGAAACTCTATGGCAAGCTAATCTCATTGATGATGAAAATCACCAGATTACACAATTTGCAAGTGGTCTTCGCAAAAGAGCACTTACGTGGTATATGAACTTCATCGAAGATGGAGCTAGAAAAAAGAAAGACATCAAAGAAAATTTCTTAGATTTCTTCATGAATGAAGATAACAAGTCTGACCAATCATAAACTAAAATAAATTACACAAAGGCTGGGAAAATCAGTCCGTGAATATGGCATAAGATTTAAAAATTTGCTCACTCAGATGCCATCCAAATTGGACAAGTTGCTTGTAATTTAATTCTTTGTTGCAAGACTACAACCAAGAATTAAAACATTGTTGTTGCTACATGATTTCACAACATACGATGATGTTTTAAATAAAACTTTAAAAGTCAATTCAAACACAAACTTTTCATGTTGACCTACAGACAGAAGGATTGAAGAAAAACTAGAAATAATGTACAGATCACTTTAGCAACTCACGCTAAGACAAAACGACTTATGGTGCACGACATGCTCGATGGAAGGTCATACCAAATAGCACTATCATTATGATGGCCGATGATTTCATAACAAAATAACATCTCATGAAGACAAAATACCATGTCCTAAGGAAAGACGACTCCATGAAGAACCTCAAGTATTTCCTGAGGAAAGGCAATGAGAAAATTTCCAAGTCGCTCAAATGACTTACTACTACGACATATGCAAAATATTTGAGCTTCACTCAATTGTTGAATGCTCATATAATGTAGATAGTGTTAAACCCAAAAGGTGCATCATTTGTAGGATGATGCAACACACTACTGCAGAGTGCATCAAGAATCTCAAGAGTAATATGAACTACCAGACAATGTATCGAGCACAAACTGTCGAGAAAAATAATCAAAGAGGTCACGAATCTAGACATAATGACCAATGTAACAACAAATACAACTGATGGTGGCTACAATGTTCGAGGAGATACAATAATAACCAAAGAAACTGCTCCTTCGATCGAGGGAAGCATCACTGCTATGTATGCTTCAATGAAGACCACTTGAGTCTTGTTTTTCTGTGGAAAGACATAATATATCTCAATTTTTGTACAAAATGTAGTGTGGGAGAGCATAAATTAAAATAATGTCCCATCATGCTTGAGAAAGTTAATAATAAAAAGAATATTAATCTTTTGTCTAGTGTTCCCAAGCATGAAATTTTGAATCATAAAAACTTACAAATCGTCACAAGGCATGTCACAAATATTGGACATGACAATCCACAAATCACAAACATTCAAAATAAGAATAATAAATATACAAATCCACACCAATAGAAACAAATATTTAATAATGATTCAAGAATTTTTTAAGAGTTAGCACAAGACAAAGAAAATGAAGAACCTAAGAATAGAACTCTTAATGAATTGCTACAACTTCTTACGAAGGAAGAAATTATCTCCATACTCGTTGATTTAATGTATCTTGTAAAGAACATCACAAGCAATGAAAAAATCGTTAAAATCTATGTCATCTTAACCAGAAGGAAAAAATTGATATCGACCCATTGGTCAACCTCGAAGTCAAAGGGTATTGTATATCGCAAGTTGTCCTCGACTTTGACTCTCGGGCCAACATATGACATGATCAACGTGGGAATGACTTGGTCGACCACAATTGCTGAAGTTGGGTATCTACCTCAGGTTAGCTAACCAAGGCCTAATGGAACCCATTGGAGAATGGAAAAATGTGAACATTGGTATCATGGGCGTCAACACACAATTTGACTTCGAAGTAATCAACCTGAAAGAAGGAGCCAAAACATTCCTTACGTTGGTCAAATGAACGTGGGGAAGAAAGATGAAAGATTCTATATCTCTTGAAAAAGATAGAATAAAACTTAAGGGAGATGGAAAAAAGGTTATTGTGCCTATCTACCCCTCTCAATAAAAACCATGGGCAGAACCAGACAACCATGATGCAGATATAAGAAGATTATATCAAGTTATGCAAAATAATGAAGACTCAATTCAACCTAATAAATATGGAGAAATCCAATAAGGGTCACCTATGTTTGTCAGTCAAAAATCCGACTCTAAGCTGTACCACTGGAAAATAGAAAACTATGAAGAACATGCAAGAGAATGTTGGTCAGTCGAGGTCATTCTTCGTCGACCAACACAAAATGGTTTCCAAATATTTATCATTCCAAAAATATTTGAAAAAAGAAGAAGGGAATACATGACTCTGGTACTGATAAAAAGTGAATCGAACAATCTACCCCCACTGTGGCACAAAGAATGAGAATCACCCTCAACTTATGTAGAAGAGGTCTCTAAGAATGTGGGAGAACAAGGACGACTTCAAAGCTTAGTTGAGACTTTCACATGACAAGCAACCAAATGGTGTGACATCCATCAGTTGTGCATGGAAACTTGGACGACTGCATCAACATATTTTATTGAAAGATTCGGAGGGAAGAAGTTAACAACTCAAGCACAAATTCAAAACTTCATCTAATATTTAGACCTCGTTGTGCACATAGAAAACAATGAAAAAGAATTGAATAGACTAGGATACCATGAAAAAAGAGCATGGACCCATCTGTATCCAAGCACATTAGACGACCTTGTTGAAGAATGTAACTTTGGAAGATATTCTTATAGTTAGAGATAGTGATATCTTAGGATGTCCTCCATGATTCAGATTCCTTGCAAGCAGGTACATCAGCAGTATAGGAATCAATATGGATTAGAGGGTGAGATGTACTATACTCAATGACATGAATCCAGCAGTGGATGCATGCAGACCTTCCGGGGTGTTTTGCCTCATGCATGCATGAGTTTTGCATGTACGTCTGTTAATTAAAAATGCATGCAAAAGTGACTTTTTGCGTGCATTGATATTAGGTTTTTGGTAAACCTAATTGATCATTGAGATGATATAAGGATGCAGAAGGTCACCAGTAAAGGTTACTGAGTTGACTAGTCAAAGAGAGATCAGTCAAAGTTAGGAGGGCACATAGTACATGTAGAGAGCAACTTTCTAAGAGAGAGAGGAGCTTCTGCAGTAGGGAGAGTGAGGGGATCTGAGTTGGACCAGACCTCATTTGATCAGAGGCACTTGGATACTAGATACAGTGAGCTAAGAGATCTCAACAAAGATATTTACATATTATTTAGAGAGAGGATTATTTGCAGCTGTGGAGGCGCGCACTTACTGAGGAGAGAAGCTCGTTGTGCATCTAGTTGATAGATTGAGAAGCTGAGACTTTCAGATTAGGTCTTCCTCAGTGATTTAGGAAGGACTGTGACAATCAAAGCTCAGAACTGTTGATATCTGATTCAGTACGAGTTTCTAGCAGTTGGAGAGAGGGCACACTTCTGCATGCAAAACTGCAAGGATGCATAAGACTTTGAGCAGAGCAGCCTACCATTCCATACAGAGAAGATTAGGTCAGTGAAGTACATAGGGAGATAGTACATCCTGAGATGGGACGATTCAAATCTTTAGGAGGTTCAAATCCAAACTGACAGCGGGGGGGTGCATTACTCAAGAGAAGTAGTTGCAGCTACTGCAGATCTGGGGTTATTCTAACCCGTCACGTTTTGTTATTTGTTTTTGAAGAACTGTATGTACTAAATCTATTCTTACTTTGCTCTGGGATCGAGAAAGAAGAAAGCCTCACAGAAAACTGGTTTTTCCACGTTTGGGGTTTCAAGGGTATATCATGAGATTATGTGTGATTGTTGTGTATTTTCATTATGGATGTGTTAAGAGATCTATAGTGTTTGTATCTTAAGTCATTATTGTATTTTTTATTTATAGAGACTCAAACCACTTGATATATCAGGGCATCTAGAGGGAGTAGTGATATCTGGAAAACTTAACATGGTATCAAAGTCATGGTAAGGGTCAGGGAGAAAAATCAGACTCAGATCTGCGAGCAGTATACCAAATATAGTTGGAGACTCAGGTTGATTTTCATATATGTAGAGAGGGAGACCATATCTACCATATCTGAAGTGTAGGGTTCAAATATGTGACAGTAGAGGTCAGATCTATTAGATCTATGACTTGGGTGGATAGATATGAGATAGATCTATCAGATCTAGGGGAGTAGGTTCCAGATCTATGCAGAGATATATCAGATATGAAGAGAAAAGTTTAGATCTGTGAGCGCAGACATCAAATCTGTGAGAATAGACAACATATCTATTATATTTTTGAGTGCGGACATTAGATATGTGAGGATAGATGCCATATCTATTCGATCTGTGAGGGAAGAGACCGGATTTATGACATCATAGATCATATTTGGGAGAGCGAATCCTAGATCTGAGAAAGAGAGACATTAGCTTGTTCACCAAGGAACATATCTACAGGTTGGATATGATTCAAAGATTTTGAATCAACAGTGTTATCAGATATATATAGATTCATGGCTTTAGGAATTTGTACAATTATGCATCTAGCCATATGATGGGAGTACGAGAACTATTCTTCGGTGTTTCAGAAACAAACTCAGATTTCTATGAGAGGCTAGCAGTGCTGAGATTTGGTTCGATGATCTTCCAACCAGAGTTAGAAGGTTTACTGAGGATGGAAAGAGGGATGCATGTACCAGAGTAGACTGATTCATCCTCAACATAAATTCTAGAGGATGAGGGATATAGTATTGTGTTCCAAGATGGACAGAGGTTTCTATATTCAGAGGGAATGACCTTGGATGTAGTAGTGAGGCATGGCATTAGGAAAGGTAAGTTGTACAGGTTGTTAGGGAAGCATGTATGTGGGTCTAGGGAGACCTTGGATGCAGTTTCAATATCAGTGACAAAGGGAGAGAATGATGCTTCTCTCAAGATGACACTAATAGAGGAGGAGCACAGATATTCATATCAGGGTGCAATAGATGCAACCGAGAAGTCTTCAAGTTCAGAGGGAGTAGCTGCATCAACAAAGGATGTGTTTGATCCTGGTGGATGCTTCTCCAGAAGTACCTTCCTTGCTAAGAGGGAGTATGTGGTCAAAGGGTTGGGACGAGTATCGTTCCTACTCGATTTTGGAGAACTACTGGAGGTGTCAGGAGTCCTCTTCATTCCAGGACTAAGAGGAAACATACTCTCAGTGGTAGCATTGGATGCTGCCGATTACTCAGTTGTGTTCCAGAGGGATCTGATATTCACATACCCAGAGGAAGTTGATTTAGTCTTGATGGGCCACAGGATTGACAGCGAGTACTTGGTTCGGGGACAACCCACACCTGGCACATCAGGTTGGTTGAGTGCATCCTCATCAGAGCTAGAGGAGGATAGAGAGTGATATTATCATAGGAGGGATGTTGATAGGACGAGTGAGTCCTTTCAGCAGATGGGTGAGCGATATGCTCACCATGATGATGGGAATCAAAGGAGTGATTATTTTTATCCAATGGATGAGTGAGATGCTCATGGATTTGATGAGACACAGGGGAGTGAGTCTTTGGACTCAGATCAGATGGATGATCATGATGCTCATATAGGTACCAACCAAAGACTGATCTGGTATGAGATGACTAAGATGAACTTAGCTCAGGAGAGAGATGAGTTAGCTCAAAGACGAAGGGAGATCTCCTACAGGGAAGTAGATCCACTTGATGGAATATTAGGTGATTGGCTACAACAAAGGTTTAGAGGGAGTCAGAATCAGAGTTCAGTGACAGAGTCAGTGATTGATCAGGAGGATTCTTCTGGAGCCACATTGATGTAGTTTAATCAGGGTACCACAGGTCATAGGGAATCATTGACAGGAAATACATTTGGGCCAGTGTCAGCAGCAGGGGACTTGTTGGATCCAAGCAATAATGGTTGGACTTCCCTCGATAAGAGGGAGTGTTAGAGATATTGGTATCTCAGGATGTCCCCCGTGATTTAGATGCCTTGCATGGAGGTACATCAACAGTATAGGAATCAGTATGGAGTAGAGGGTGAGATGCACTCTACTCAGTGACATGAATCCAACAGTGGATGCATGCGGACCTTCCGGGGTGTTTTGCCTCATGCATGCATGAGTTTTGCATGTATAGCTATTAATTAAAAATGCGTGCAAAAGTGACTTTTTGCATGCACTGATATTAGGCTTTTGGTAAACCTAATTGATCAATGAGACGATATAAGGAGGCAAAAGGTCACTGGTAAAAGTTACTCAGTTGACTAGTGAGAGAGAGATCAGTCATAGTCAGGAGGGCGCATAGTGCATGTAGAGGGCGACTTTCTGAGATATATGAGCTTCTGCAGTAGGGAGAGTGAGGGGATCTAAGTTGGATCAAACCTCATTTGATCAGAGGCACTTGAATACCAAATACAGTGAGATGAGAGATCTAAACAAAGAGATTTACATATTGTTCAAACAGAGGACGATTTGCAGCTGTGGAGGGGCATACTTCCTGAGGAGAGAAGCTCGGTGTGCATCTGATTGACATGTTGAGAAGTTGAGACTTTTAGAGTAGGTCTTCCTCATTTATTGAGAAAGGAATGCGGCAAGCATAGATCAGATCTGTTGAGATCTGATTCAGTATGAGTTTCCGACAATTGGAGAGAGAGGGTGCACTTCTGCATGTAGAACTGCAAGGGAACATTAGACTTTGAGCAGAGCAGGCTAACATTCCAAACAAAGCAGATCAGGGCAGTGGAGTACAAAGGGAGATAGTAAATCCTGAGACGGGTAGAGTCATATCTTCAGAAGGTTCAAATCCAAACTGATAGTAGGGGGTGCATTACTCAAGAGCAGCAGTTGCAGCTGCTGCAGATTTGGGGTTATTCTAACTCGCCAGGTTTGGTTGTTTGTTTTTGAATAACTGTATGTACTAACTCTATTCATACTTTTCTTTGGGATCAAGAAAGAAGAAATCCTCACACAAAGATGGTTTTTCCCCGTTTGGGGTTTCCAGGGTATATCGTGAGTTTATGTGTGATTGTTGTGCATTTTCATTGTGGAAGTGTTAAGAGATCTATAGTGTTTGTATCTTAAGTCATTATTGTATTTATGATTTATAGAGACTCAAACTGCTTGAGATATCAGGGCATCCAGAGGGAGTAGTGATCTCTGGATAAATTAACACTTATTGTATTTTTATTGCATTTCCTTTGGGAAATATTCATATTGTATTTGATTATGTAAAAAACCTAAAAGAAATAATGTAAAATAGTCAAGTTGGCTCAGTCGGTAAATTGCCCCAAACAATGGGTAGAACTTCCCCAGTTAGGGAAAGTTAGGTCGGCCCAATTATGTAAAAAGGTCAGTTTTGTGACCAATATAAATAGGGTGGCACCTATCTCATTTGTGTATCATCTCACTCAAGCAAGTTTGCATGAGTAGTAGCAGAAAGGCAAGTTCGCTTGGGAGAAAGAGTAGTTGCATTAAATAAATATTTTCTTGGAGTTTCTATTATATATTGTTCTCAGGTTATTGTACGATATTGACATTGTACTTTCGGATGAATCTATAATGAAGAATTTTTACTAGGTTTTTTCCGTGAGAGGGTTTTCCCAGGGTAAATATTTTGTTCTCTTATTATGTTGTTCTTGTCTGTCTTTCATTGATCCTATTGTATATGGATATTGCAATAATAATATAAATTGTTTGAGGGTGAAATCGCGAACCTGGGAAACAATTTTGTGATAAACGGATTGAAAAAAACGGAGCGCAGGCGGATGATCACGCGAAAATAAGTCAACCTCAAACTCTAGGCCGAGAGTTTGAACCAATTGCCGCGCTGTATTTTTAAAAAAACTCTCGGATGAGAGTTTGAACTAAACTCTCAGTTGAGAGTTTGGAAGATATTTTTTCGCCGAGAGTTTATGGTCAACAAACCTGCGAAAATATATGGCATCTTTCCGGAACCTGCAACTTCAGCAAGCTCGAACCCCTGCAAATTACAAATATTATTTGTCAAACTTGGTAGCAATGGATTCATCTCAGAATCTAGTTTCCAATCATATAATAATTGTTTCATTTCGACTTGAATTTCTATTTATTAATATTTGTTTCTAAACCTTGTCCCTTAAGAATTTTATTACTTTGAAAATCACCCGAAATGAAAATTCAATATCATAACAAAGACAACACCAAAAAATTTGAAATTTCACAGAGATCATAATTGGCTCGTCCTCTTCAAAAGGGTACTTTTAGTTTTTCCAATAAGAGTCACATTTGAAAGAAAATGTGAAGACAAAAACATGTGTCGATAATGCACCATTTTCTGAACATACATTGTTTCGATAAATAATAAAAAATAGTTCCAAAGTCTTAAAAAACTCAAAATATAGTCCAGGATCCAGTGTAGTGTGTGTATATTATGAGCCTACAATTTTTTTCCCTAAAATGAATAACCATCTATCAAAAAACCGTCGTCAACACAGGTCACTCATTATCCATACCTAAAATTTTCAAGTATATGCCGTCTGTTGACAACAAATTTGTCCCACGATATGTCCATAAAAAAAATTAAAAAAAATACGAGTAGAAAGCTAATTCAATTCTCTAAAACCTTTGTGTTTACTTCAAGTTGAAATTCCTAAGGGAGATATGGGTTTGAAGAGGTCGAAGTTGAAAAACATAAAATTTAGCCGTTTTGTTTGTCAAAAACAAGTCAAAATTGTTTCCCAACTTCATGTTTTCACCCTTGAAGATATAAGATAGTAATATTGGAAGTTTCAAAATTATAACATGGTATTAGAGCTAGCCTGAAAGAAGACATTGTGCAGCTGCAACTGCTGGAAGAGAAAACTAAGGTTTCTCTTTCCGGAGGCTTTTCACCATAGTTTGGTTGAAAAAGAATGTCAAGGAAACTCTCCCTAGGAGGGAACATTTTTTTGTGGAGGCAGAATTACGATCAGAGAAATTTCATTTTTGGGCCTACCAACACTGCTCGGGAAAACTAGGGCATCAGGTTTTTTGGCAGATCTATCCACAGTATCGGAAGAATAGTACCTTTTCTCAACTCACTTTAGGGAGGCGCACCTTTTCCTCCATTCAGTTTTTCAAGATCCCGAATTTGAAAAATTAGGGTTTCTCTGACAAACCCTAATTCATTTTGAAATCATATCTTAGAAGACGTTGAAGTAAGCACTTGGTTCAAGCATCTCAATTGGTAAGTATTACTATCTTTATTTCCATTTAAGTTTCTCATTTTATCAAGATGACAAACCATACCAAGCTTGAGGATAAGCTTGAAGGAGCAGATAAATTTTGTGCCTGCAAGTATAGAGTGTTGCTCATTCTAGAAGAGAATGAATTGGACAATTATATCAAAGAGGAAGTTGCGGAGCTAGAGGGAGATGAAGATACAGCCAAGCACAAGAAGAACTTGATTAAGAACAATAGGGTCATAGTTGATTCCATCAAGGATCACTTGATCCCCCACATCTCATCTCTGTAAACTCCGAAAGAGATGTTTGATGCACTGAATAGATTGTTTGAAGGAAAGAACATTAATAGAAAGATGACCTTGAGAACTCAACTCAAGGGTGTGAAGATGCAAAGCTGTGAAAGAATTCAATCTTACTTCACAAGGGTCTCCCATATCATAGATAACTTGGAAGCTATTGGAAATCATGTTGAGAATGCAAAACTTGTAATGACCACCTTGAATGGTTTTCCAAGATCATGGGATTCATTTATTCAAGGAATATGTTCCAAAAAGAAACTTATCAGATTCAGTGCACTTTGGGAAACTTGCACTCATGAAGAAACAAGGATTGAAGCCAGAGAAGAGAAGTTAGGTGAAGAAGATAATCAAGTTATGGAAGCTCATGCTAAGAGAAGCAAGAAAGAAGATCACCATCACAAGTCTAGAAGATTCTAAAAGGGTCAAAGACCTCCTAGAGATTACTCAAACTTCAAATGCTACAATTGTGATGAGATGGGACACATTGCAAGAAATTGTCCTAAGAAGAAAGGAAACAAGAAATGAAGCAAGAAGAGGCATCATGCTCATACTACAGAAGATGATGAACCAGTTAAGAAGAAAGCAAGGGAAGATTCCTCGAGTGATGAAGAATGTGTCTTGAAATTTTGATGATACAATAATAATTGGAGTGCAAGAGGGAGGCTTGTACAAACTGAAGGGATAAGCAGATCAAGCATTGGTTCATGACATGATGGAACCAAGTGAACTATGGAACATAAACACTACAAGGATTTACCGACAGGTCTACCCGAGATCTAGACAAAACATGAAGGCACATGCAAAGGATGTGCATGATGCAAGAACGTGAAGAGTTTGTTTTCAAGAAGTGATAACAAAGCGAAGGAGATCTTGAATCCAGTACATGAGGACCACAAATGAAGACTTCAAAAAATTTCAGACTAGATGAAGAAGAAGATCAAGGTATTCAGAATCAAATGATGGAGTAGAGTGTGCTTCTAGAAACTCCAATAACTTCTGCAAGGAGGCAGAAACCAAGAGGGAGTCTACAAAACACATAAAAGATAAGTATTTACTGTCATTTGAATTCCTGAGTATCTTTTAAAGGATATTGCTCATAAAATTTACATGTAGATCTGTGATGCAATTTTCTTTTATGCACTTATATATGACTAAGATTGACTAGCAGTAGGCTCATGTAGTGCGTCTTATGGGTAAGTGGCCTATAGTGCTATACAACATTCCATGATCCCCTAATGGAGCTAGTCTAGCATGAAACCTCTTTGCTAACATGATTGAGAGAAGTGCACACTCTTAATAATATGTTCTTGTATAGATGGAAGGCATCTAGATAGTTATCGTGTGTATACAAGATATGGATGAGTGTTGTGCTGAAGCATTGGCTAAGATGCATTGGTTGCATGACTGTGTACATTATGCATAAGAAGTTGTCATTACATCGAATGTTACTAATCATATGACCAACTTGGACTTGTAGGAAAGATCGTGTGCTATGACCTACAAGAGAAGGATGATAAGAATTGTTCCAAAGCCAACAATTGATGAAGGTTCAAGCAAATTTAAAAAATCAAGCTTACTATAGAAGTACAAGGCAAGGTTCATGGTTTCTCTCAGAAAGAGGGAGTCGATTATGACGAGACGTTGTTGCGCTTATAGCAAGGTACACTTCAATTAGAGCTATACTTGTGATAGTTGCAACGATGAAGTGGAAGGCACATCAAATGGACGTGAAGACCGACTTCCTGAAAGGCATAGTAGAAGAGGAAGTGTATGTGGAGCATCCACTAGGATTTGAGACACATGATAGGAAAAATCATATGTGCAAGTTGAAGAAGGCCTTGTACGATTTGAAATGGGCACCTAGGACGTGGTGTGGCAGAATCTAGAAGAACTTTTTATGTGTTAAGGAAAATATGCAGTAGAGATCCTAAAGAGATTCGGGATGATGGATTGCAAGGCCATGGCCACACCAATGGCATCGAATCTGAAGTTGCTATGTGATACTTCTTCAGAGATGGTGGATGCCACGGTATATAGGAATATGATTGGTTCATTGATGTAATTAACGAACATGAGGTCGTATTTATGCTTTGCGGTGAACAATCTGATTTAATACATGGTAGAGCCAAGACGTGTTCACCTGGTTGCATCAAAGCATGTGTTGAGGTACCTGATGGGTACGGTTGACTATGGCCTCATATATGCATCAGATTAGAGGATTAACCTATAGGGTTCTATTGATGCGGATTAGGCTAGTAGTGTCATGAATAGAAAGAGCACATCAGGGTGTTTCTTCAGTTTGGGATCTGGTATGATCTCATGGTTCAGTAGGGATTAGATGAGTGTGGAACTCAGTACAGCCAAAGTAGAGTATATGGAAGATTGTTCGGCAAGCTACGAGGCAGTGTGGCTTTAGAAGTTGCTTGCAGGTTTGTTTGATCTCGATTTAGAGGCGACTTGTGTCTTTTGTGACAAGCAAAGCTGTGTGAAGTTGTCTGAGAAACCGATGTTTCATGACAAGTCAGAACACATCAAGATCAGGTATCACTATATCAGGGATATGGTGCAGAGAAGAGCAGTGAATCTCTAGTATATAGCGACAAAGGAGCAGATAGCCGATGTGTTGACCAAAACTCTGTCAAGAGTGAAGTTTGAGTACTTCAGTGACAAGCTTTGGGTGGTTCAGATCAAGAGGGAGTGATGAGTAACATAACACATATGAGACACAGGTAGTCACGAGTCATGTGACGTAATTGAGACTGTTGGGCGTCTCCACTTGAGATGTGAGTTGTAGCGAGTAGCCATTGGTTATGTGACGTAACAGTGAGTCTCCTAGGCTACACTCACAAGGTGTGTTGTCCTAATGTGGATATGTGATGTGGTAGTAGGTAGTCACAGATTATGTGATGTAATTGATTCTCATAGACTACGAGATTATCTGGACACGTGGTGAGGTAACGCAGGTGGTTGCAGTATGCAACATAATGTACGCTTCTGGAGTGGACCCACCAAATAGCTTTCTCAATTCATGAAAAAGGGTCAATGACTACATCCAGTATGAAAAATGACTGGCACTATAGAGTTGCATCCAGTATGAAAAAGGACTAGCACTACAAAGAGAGTTGCATCCAATATGGAAAAGGATTGGCACTGTAGAGAGAGTTGCATCAAGTATGAAAAAGCACTGGCACTACAGAGATAGTTGCATGCAGTATGAAAAAGGATTGGAACTGCAGAAATGGATACATCCAGTATGAAAAAAGACTGGCAATGTAGAGTTGCATCAACTATAAAAAAGGATTGGCACTACAGAGATGGCTACATCCAGTATGAAAAAGGACCAACACTATAGAGAAGCATCCAGTATGAAAAAGGACTGGTGTTGTAGAGATTCCTACATCCAGTATGAAAAAGGACTAGTATTGTAGAGATTTACATCTAACATGAAAAAGGGATAGCACTGTAGAGGTTTACATCCAGCATGAAAAATGGATGGCATTGAAGAGGTTTGCATCCAACATGAAAAAGGGTCGGCACTACAAAGACGATTACATCTAGCATGAAAAAGGGTTGGCTTTGTAGAACTTCTACTGATGTATGTATTCAAGAGATGTCAGAATTCAATGGTTAGAGTACAAAGTTGCATCAACAGTGATAGAGATGTTGATGATAGTTCTTGAAGAATACCTTGTTAAGAGGGAGTGTTGAAGAATGTAAATTCGGAAGATATTCTTATTGTATTTTTATTGTACTTCCTTCAAGAAATATTCATATTGTATTTGATTATTGAAAAACCCTAAAAGAAATCATGTAAAATAGTCAAGTCGGCTCAGTGGTTAAACTGCCCCAAACAATGGGCAATCTGCCCCAAACAATGGGAAAAACTACCCTAGTCAGGTCGGCCCAGTTAGGGAAAGTCAGGTCAGCCCAATTATGTAAAAAGGTCAGTTTTGTGACCAATATAAATAGGGTGGCACCTAGCTCATTTGTATATCATCTCACTCAAGCAAGTTCGCATGAGTAGTAGCAGAAAGGCAAGTTTGCTTGGGAGAATGAGTAGTTGCATTGAAGACATATTTTATTGGCATTTCTATTATATCTTGTTCTTGGGTTATTGTACAAAATTGGCATTGTACTTTCTGATGAATCTATACTGAAGAAGTTTTTCTAGGTTTTTCCCATGAGAGGGTTTTCCTAAGGTAAATCTTTGTGTTCTCTTGTTATGTTGTGCTTGTCTATCTTTCAGTGATCCTGTTGTATATGGTTATTGTGATAATAATATAAATTGTTTGAAGATCTAACATAACCATATTGGAAGTATCAAAATTCTAACAGACCTCCCTAACAAATGGTACAGGATGGAAGAAACAAGAGGACAAAAATTCAACTGAAAAACACTCAGAGAATTTCATAAAGTATTTTTCATTTTCTCCTCCAGAAGAATGCCTAATAAAAGCATTCCAAGAAATATAACAATTTATCAAACCGTCAGGGAAAACAGTCAATGCATCTAATAAAATTGACCGACTCATATTAGACTACAACATAATCACGACCACACCTAAATAGTTGGTCCATCTCCCGACTCAAGTGGACATGGAGAATGAGCACACTTGAGGGAAAATATTTCAATGGAAAAAAATCATCCCCACATAACTCAACCAGTAAATTCAGTCCTAAAAAGATCAACTGAGAACAAAGAAGGAGATGATGAGAACAAAGATTCCCCCTCGTCCTTGACATAATTCAAGGAAGGAGTCTGACCAATTGATAAATCAAAAGCACATGAAGGGATGGATGCCGAGATAAAACTAAAATAAGTTGACATATCAGTAGATGGGAAACCTAAAATGGCAAAAATAGGTGACTATTGGTCGGAGCAGCAGAGTGCAGAACTATAAAATCTACTGAAAGAATACCAAGACATATTTTCCCACAACTATAAATACTTGAAAGGATTAGTACATGAAATGGGAGAGATGATGATTGATATAATTCCTAAAGAAAAACTGGTAAAGAAACGATCTTACAATTTGGCACACAAATACAAATATATAGTAAAGAAAGAAATTGAAAACATGTTGGCTGCTAGTATGATATACCCTGTAGATCAGTTGGAATGGGCCAGCCCCATCGTCATTCAACCAAAGAAGCATGAACCCAATCGTATGTCGATATGTGTCGACTTCAGAGGCTAGAATAAATTTACACTAACCGACCCACTGCCAAGGCATTGTTCGTCGATGAAATTATTAATGATGTCACTAGTCACGAGTATTACTCCTTCATAGATGGAATCTCTAGTTATAATCAAGTACCTATAGCAAAAGAAGATCAACATAAAACGACATTCATGTACAAATTTGGATCGCTTGCATACAAGGTCATGCCCTTTGGATGAAAAATGCACTAGCTATTTTTTCTCGGATCGTCATTAAAGCATTTCAAGAATTCCCATATAAAACAATGGTTGTCTACTTTGAAAACTGAAGTATTTACACAATTATTAGAGACCATATATAGTGGCTCGAACTGATATCAGAAAGATGTCGTCAAATCTAACTTTCATTAAATATAAAGAAATGTATCTTCACCACACCTATTGGAGTATTATTGGGTCCTGTCATCTACAAAGAAGGCATCAAAGTAGACCTAGCAAAAATTAAAGTCATTCTTGTTCTAAAACCTCCAGTGAACCCTAATCATGTTAGAATTTTGCTAGGACATACTAGATATTATAGGAAGTTTATCTAACATTAATCAGATATGATATTCCCCCTGGAAGGGTTACTCGAACTAAACATTGAATTCAAGTGGACACTGGAATGTGAAGAATCATTTGAGCTACTTTAAAGAAAATTGGTAGAAACTCCAATACTCGGAATTCTAGATTGGTCGAAGAAATTCCATGTCCATATTGATGCGTCGGGTATTGTAGCCAATGCAATACTCACTCAACCAAGAAACAATGAACTCGTCTACCATTTCAAACCCTAGTTGAGACTTTCACGGGACAAGCAACCAGATGGTGGGACATCCATCAATTGCGCATGCAAACTTGGATGACTGCGTCAACATATTTCATTGAAATATTCGGAGGGAAGAAGTTAACAACTCAAGGAAAAATTCAAAACTTCGTCCAAGATTTAGACCTCGTCGTGCACATAGAAAACTATGAAAAAGAATTGAAAAGACTAGGATACCACGACAAAAGAGCATGGCCCCATATGTATCCAAGCACGTTAGACAACCTCCCTAAAAAATGGTATAAGATGGAAGAAGCAAGAGGAGAAACTTTCAATTGGAAAACACTCAAAGAGAATTTCGTAAAGTATTTTTCATGTTCCCCAATAGAAGAATGCTTAAGAAAAGCAGTCCAATAAATACAACAATTAATCAAATCGTTAAACATTCAGTGCATCTAATAAAATTGACCAACTCATATCAGACTACAACATAATCACGACCACACCTAAATAGTTGGTCCATCTCCTGACTCAACTGGACATGGAGAATGAGCATAATTAAGAGAAAAATTTTCAATGGAAAATAAATCATACCCACATAACTCAACCAGTAAAGTCGGTCCTAAAAATATCAACCCAAGAACAAAGGAGACGACGAGCACAAAGATCCCCCCCGTCCTTGACAAAATTTAAGGAAGGAGACTGACCAATTGATGAATCAAAAGCACTTGAATGGATGGATGTCGAGATAAAAATAAAAGAAGTTGACATATCAATAGATGGGAAACCTAAAATGGTGAAAATAAGCGACTACTAGTTGGAGCAGCAGACTGTAGAAATCGAAAATCTACTGGAAGAATGCCAAGATGTCTTTCCCCGCGACTATAAAGAATTGAAATTTTTAGTACATGAAATGGGAGAGATGATGATTGATATAATTCCTAAATCAAAACCTGTAAAGAAACTACCTTACAAGTTAGCGCACAAATACAAAGATATAGTAAAGAAATAAATTGAAAACATGTTGGCCGCTAGAAATAAATACTAGTGAAGTTGCTGCCAGATTTATATACGAAAACATAATCACAAGATTTGGATGTCCGCTTAGACTAAATAGCGACCAAGGAACACATTTCGTCAAGAAGGCCATCGACGTATTACTTAAAGAATTCATGGTCGACCATCACAAAAGTTCATATTATCACCTGCAATTGAATGGAGTAGTCGAGTCGTTTAACAAAACATTGACAAAAGGCCTGACAAAAATTTCCAGTATTGATAAAGACAACTGGGACGACAACTTACCTGCAATCATTTAAAATAGTCTATGTTCAAGACGTCATTTAAACTAGTGTGTGGTCAAGAAGCAAACGTCCCTCGACATTTTAAGCAACAAGCTCCAATTATTGCTCAAGTATTACATCTTGGCACTGTTCAAGCTACACAAGACCAAATGTTTGAATTGCAAAAATTATAACATAGAATGCTCGCCATCCACCACAAGAAGTCCAAAAACTACAGCAAAAAGCATGGCACGACAGAAATATTAAAATCAAAGATCTCAATCGGTGACCTAATACTCTTGCATAATAGTCGAATAAAAGGAAAACCTAAAAATCTTGAAATTGGCTCTCTATGAACTTATATCGGCTCGCTCTTATGTTGCTACCTTATGTTGGTGATGGTTACTCTGCCTCTTATGCTGTGAGGTATTCAACTAGGAACACATACAAATATAAGAACACCCATAGGAACATAAGCAAATTTCGGATATATTCTAGGAACACTTGCAAAGGCAGGAACATCGCTTCTACTAGCAAATATTGTACTCTTATAGGTACTATACATATAGAAACATCACTTCTTGGTCAAGGATCTCAACAATAATGGCTCGATCAGATTAAAAACATTGCAAGGTCAAGTTTTCAGAAAGGTCGTGAATGGTGTTGAAAAGTTAACTTGGAAAGTTGTCCTCTATGATTCAGATGCCTTGCATGGAGGTACATTTTCAATATAGGCATTAGGATGAGGTAGAGGGTGATATGCACTCTACCTAGTGGCATGAATCCATCAATTTATGCATGCAGACCTTTCGGGGTGATTTTCCTCATGCATGCAAAGTTTTGCATGCATAGTTGTTAATTAAAAAGCATGCAAAAGTGATATTTTTTAATGCACTCACTTTAGGGTTTTGGAAACCCTAATCGGACGGTGAGTTATTATAAGGAGGCAAGAGGTCATTGGAAGATGTCACTTAGCAGACAGATCAAAGAGAGATCAATTTGAGAGGTGGGAAACTTTGCTAAGAGAGGGGGGTGCACTTCCTGAGGAGAGGAGGATGTTGTGGATCCAGCTTGAGGATTGAGCAGCTGAGACTTCCGGTGTAGGCCTTCTTCAGTGATTGAATAAGAAATTCGGCGATCAGATATCAGATTGGTTGAGATCTGACCTAGGGAAACTTTCCAGTGTTGTAAGAGGGAGCACTTTTCCTGTAACGAACATAAATAGGATAATAATAAAATAACAATTATTATTTTATTATTATCCTATTAATTAACAATTATTATTTTATTATTATCCTATTTATGTTCGTTACATTCTTCAGATCTAGGTTGCAGGCTTTCATATTTGACAGAGCAAATCAAAGATATGGAGTGGGAGAGGTAGTGTGGGATGAGATAGACTTGCAGAGTGATCCAGATCCGAACAGATAGCAAGGGCGCACTTCCCATGTGCATGTAATATATATTGCATGCAGATCTAGGGTTGTGATACCTGTCAGGTTCGGTTGTATTCTTCTGAAGAGTTGTATGTAACTATTCTCTTCTTATTTTTCTCTGGGCTCGAGAAAGAAGAAAGCCCCCATCGGAGCTGGTTTTCCGCATTGGGGTTTCTAGCGTATATTGTGAGTTCATTTATGTGACTTTTATTTTATCGGTTAAGTGTTAAGAGATCTGGTAGTACTTTTTGTTATAAATATTTATTCTTCATTTGGATTATAGAAACTCAAGGTCATTGGGATCTCAGGGTTTCCAGAGCAAGTAGTGACACCTAAATAATATTAACAAATGGAGTACGATTAAAACATTATCGACTATAAAAGAGGCATGATGCCAACTAGTGACCATATCATCACTAGTCAAACATTGTGTCCCTAGGTTTGCATAGAATTAGGAAAAATTAACCAAGTTAATTTAAATCAAAAAGTAGTTACATAACTAACCCACCAAAAACGTATAAAAAGGAGTATTGAAACATGGAATTTGGCAGGGTGGACACAATTCAACGCACATGGGAGAAAACTGAGTGGAAGAAGCAAAGTGCAAAAATGAAAGTATCCAGCAGTCCTGAAAAAACCTACTGGCTTCGAGCAACAATCCAAGGAATAAAGATATAAGGAAGCAGCTACGGAATATTTCTAACAAACGATCGATTAAGTTATCACCCAAGCGACACAACAAAATATATGGACCTAGAGACCGTCAAGATTACCAACGGGGGCAACGACTACCACGCACTTCAACTAATGCGCGAAGAAAACTTCTGTTGGAAGTTTCACCAAGCGTGCGAGTGATCTCTAACCTGCAAAGCTCGTATTTAATGCAGTTACCTTCCCACAATAAAATTTTGCAAATCACCACGCTTATAAATACACCACAATTTGAAGACCCTTGGATTCAATTTTCCTCACAATTTGAACGAGAGCAAGCAAGCCACCACAACCATCAAAACTAAAGCCGTAGAATAGAAAGCCAAAATACAACAGGAGGAAGCGGCCATGACCCTCGTAAAGCCCAAATCTATAGAATAAAGAAAGCAAAACTCGACGGGTTGAATTGGGGAAAATACTATGTAGAAATGAAGATGTGGGAAATCCAAGACAAACAATGGATAGAACCTAATTAGAATCTCGCTACAGTAAGAATTTGTAGTTATCTAAACGCACCTCTGCTAGCTCCATTTGATAACCTAAAAGGAATCATAGAAAGATTCATTGTTAATAGATGCCATGACGGAAAAATCTAGATCGACGAAGCCATCCCGATCACAGACTCACTCATTGGTGCAATTATCGGTCTATAAAGTAAGGGACCAGCAGTACCCATCACAAATAAACCGATTCCCTTAGTTGAAGAATTCACACAGTCAACCATAGGGAAAATTTCAAAACGGATTATCATCAGCAAAGTGTGATATGAAGCAATTAAGTGGACTTCCATAATAATATTATTGTGCTTAACAAGCTCAGGTCAGCCATCCGGCTTAAGGCTCGACAAATTGGAAGCAATCAAACAAGGCGTGTCTAAGGCGAAAATTTTGAATTGGACTAACCACCTAGCTCAATTAGTAAAAGCTAACTGTGAGAAGTGCCAGGAATCCGCAGATGCCATTAGATTTTCATCGTTACTCATCTAGATAGTAATGGAGAAAATTACTCGAGTCGAGGAAACAACATTCACCCACCACTGATGAAATTTTTTTAGATATTTGCAGGAAAAGGATCGTCTTTCAACTTAAACAAAGCAAAGACCTACTTGGAATGTTGGCTTCAAGAAATAAAAAACAGATGTACCAGATAAAGAGTGCCACAACACATTCATCGTTGCTTGCCTCAAGGAGCACACACTGAACTTGCCCTTGACCATACAAAAGTATGGTACACACAAGGTGCAGGAGGAGATGCTTAGGAGCTTGATTATTATCCTATCATTCTTGAGTTATATACTGACTTGTTGAGAAAAACAAATACTAAAATCCCCATATCGACTATAGCTAGAGCTCAACATATGGATCTCGTTGAGTTGTTAACAGACAGAGAGTTAGAAGACCAAAGAGAAACAACACTATATATTACAACATTTAGCCTAGAAGAAGAACCAGTTAATCCATTAGTAGTTGTACTAGTCACAGGTAAGAATAAAGAACCAGTCGACGAACCTTCCAGAGAGGTGAGTGAAGATGAGGAGGAAGAGTCGCTCATCAAAGTCGAAGTCAAGCCCGAATTTAACAAACCTCGACTTAAAGAAAAAGTTGACCAGGTTACTGAAAAGATCTTTACACATCAACGCAATCAACTAGACAAAATTCCAAGAAAAAAAAACAACTCTTGCTAGAAGCTATAGAAGATGATATAGAAGAACCCATAGGTCAAGCTAAGCATGTCTTAGTCGAAGCAACAAGAACAAAGTAACCATAGACCAACAAATCTAGGAGCATGAACAGAAGGACCATCGCAGCCACCCATCTCAACAACTTCTGTTGTAGTGCAAGAAAAAAATTAAGATAATTCAATCATCACAAGAAAAAATTTCAGTGGATCTGACAGAAGACTCGTTGATTGTTTCTGACCCAAGTCGAATAAGAAGAACAAAAACAAGAGGTACCCTCATCCAATATCGATCCCTTTACAATGACACCTGGATTTCATCAATTTCTCGCTCAATACACTAAATACATCCCTTATCTATCCAAGATGTCTGCAAACCCACCTGACTAGTCACCTAATATACCTGAGCTCAAACTCCCTACTTCTCCAAGCAAAGTAAAACTTCCTTCCATGAGACAATGATGAAAGCCTTTGTTTCTCCTTCGACTACAGTTGTGGCTCCCTTACAAAACCCCCTACAAATAAGTGTTGAAGAAATTTTGACAAAATACAAAAGGACTATTTTAAGTATTTTTTCAAACACTTAGCATCTCAATGGTATTAAGCTTATAAACATTTTCAGATTTAAAGAGTTAAAACACACATGCCAAGTACTTCAAATAGACAAATTATGAACATCAACCATGTTACACAATGATTTAGGTCAAACTGACCGAGGAAAAACCCTTACTGGGAAAACCCTTGAGAGAAATATTTATTGAACTGAGAACAACTGAACTTCTTACAAAAATTAACTTTTCCACTTAAAGAATAAAAAAACAATATTAGCAAGACCACTTATCTCAGCCCTGAGACTGATGCCTCGATTTATGTGCTACTAAACAACTTATACGACCTGCATGCACATGCCAATCTGCTGTTGTTGTATGACCCAATCTGACTAGTAATTATTATGCCCGGAACTGCCTCAAATAGTGCGCCACACATGTCAGTTTGCTACAACAATGAATGAAGGTACAAACTGTCAAATTGTTAGGAATTTGTGCTAGTATAAAAATGCTCCAACCTGCAAATTCATACCAACATTTAACATTGTACTTTTTGTGTAATAAATTTTGTTAGCCTTCCTGGAAAATGTGTCAGGAATAACTATGTCCTCCTTGGAAACCAAGCCACTCAAACACTGTTGAAATCTCATGGAAATCATGCTCTAGATCTACACTTGGAAAATGCTCTTTTCAATCTCTCACTCAACCCCTGGGTGTGTCACTTTTACATAAATAAACACTAGGGACAACACTTAGTCCTCCCCATGACCAACACACCCAAAAATCATGAGGAAGACCTCCAGAGTTATGATTTTCTAACATTCCCTCCTAATGAGGGAGGTCCTTCTAACACTATTTGTATCTCCTCCACCTTGGTCCCTGTTCCCTGTTGTAGATCCCTCCTGCTCTGGAAACTAACCTGGAGATAAGTGTCTGAAGACCACTCTGAACTTTGAACTCTGAGAATCTGCTCTCAATTCTAGTACCTACTGATCAACTCCGTAATGACTAAGCCTTCTACCAGTACTCTGAAGAGACCCACTATCTTCATCTGGAAGCATCAACTGAACACATGTAGCTGATACCTCATCCTCAAACTCTGACTCTGACAATCGGCCACCAGACCCTGGATATACAACCTCCCCTTGTAGCACATAGAGTCTGTCCCTCCTATCTCCGAGTAGAATGGTTGTGCCAACTGAATTTCCCACACGATAGAGAAATACATGTCCATATTTCACAAACAATCCATATCCATCATCCTCCAGAGATGATACCAAGAGTCTACCGACTCTAATCCCTGGAACAAATAGGACATCATCTACCTCCAGAAACTTATCAAACTCCAGTTGGAACCATACTATTCCAATTCCATGCACTATTTCCTGAGGACTACCTATATCAGTCTCCACGAAATGCTCGGGTCCTATCTCAGCAATACTCTGAAATACACCATACAAGCCAGTCATGTTTCTAGTTGACCCATTTTTAACTATCCATGAATCATAAAAACTCGAACTACCCACGGTGGAATCAAAGGATGACAATGAGAACTCACGCTCAAACTGAGCAACATATTCCTCCACTGCAAATGTTGTAGTATCCCTCTTCTTCTCTTTCTTCTCCGGATAGTTTGATGCATAGTGTCCAAACTAGTTGCATGAGAAACACTGGACTTTGCTCAAGTCCTTCTCCATCTTCTTCTTGCCTTTGGTGGTGAGTGCAATGTTCTCCTCTATGTCAACACTGGCGTGACCATCCTGAGATTTATCATGATCTCCTCTTGGGTAAAATCATCCCACAACCTACTCCAGCTAGGTAGATTCTCCCTTCCAACAATGCACTTGACAAACAAATCCCAGTTTTTAGCGAATCCCTTCAAGGCTATCCTCACCAATTCTGAATCTGGGACTACTTCCCCTACTGCATCTAACTCATCTTTCACTTGAGCAACTCTGGTCAAGTAGGAGGTCACGTTTTCATCTTTTACCATTTTAACGTTATGCAGTTTGTCCCTGAGTGTCATTTTCCGGTTTTCATTTCTTGCTTCAAACAACTGATTTAAGGTGTCCCACATATCTTTGGATGTCTCCTTCACAGCCAAATAAGGGATCAAATTGTCTTTAACCCCATCTAATATCACCCTCTGAGCCCTAGCTTCGAGCATCTCATGCTCTTCAAGCTCATCTTTGCTAGTGGGTTTGGTCACAGTGGTGTTGGCAAATTTCCAAGTCTTCCATTCTTTGAGGACAGTAGTTATCCTTACCTTCCATGGCAAGAAGTTAGACACCCCGTCTAACATGTCTTCATACTTGATGCTCGCCATGCCTATAAACCCCTACTCACAACCAACAATAACTTTAAAGATCAGTATAGGGTCACAAATGTTTTACCCAACTCTAAAAACACTGTTTAAACACTGCCTTTTGTCCCACTCTAATACCATGAAGAAATTTTGACAAAATACAAAAATTCTATTTTAAGTGTTTTGTCAAACACTTAGCATCTCGAAGGTTTTAAGCTTATAAATACTTTTAGATTTAAAGAGTTAAAACACACATGCCAAGTACTTCAAATAGACAAATTATGAACATCAACCATGTTACATAGTGATTTAGGTCAAACTGACCAGGGAAAAACCCTTACTGGGAAAACCCTTGAGAGAAATATTTATTGAAGTGAGAGCAATTGAACTTCTTATAGAAATTAACTTTTCCACTTAGAGAATCAAAAAAACAATATTAGCAAGAAAAGTTATCTCAACCCTGAGACTGATGCCTCAATTTATGTGCTATTGAACAGCTTGTATGGCCTGCCTACACATACCAATCTATTGTTGTACGTTCCAGTCAAACTGGTAATTACTATGTCCAGAACTGCCTCAAACTATGTGCCACACGTGCCAGTCTGCTACAAAAATGAATGAAGGTACATGCTATCAAATTTTTAGGAATTTGTTCTAGTCTAAAAATGCTCCAATCTGCAAATTCGTACCAACATTTAATGTCATATTTTATGTGCAATAAATTATGCCAGTCTTCTTGGGAAATGTGCTAGGAATAACTCTGCCCTCCTTGGAAATCGAGCCACTCAAACACTTGAAATCTCTTGGAAATCATGCCCTAGATCCTCACTTGGAAAATGTTATTTTCAATCTCTCCCAACCCCTTGGTGTGTCACTTTTACATAAACAAACACTAGGGGCAACACTTTGTTCCCCCCATGACTAACACACCCAATACTCATGAGGAAGACCTCTAGAGTTATGATTTTCTAAAAAGTGTAACATCACCACATATGTTGTATTCCAAAACATCAATCACCTCCCTAAGTACATATGAGTTATGATTTTCTAAAAAGTGTAACATCACCACATATGTTGTATTCCAAAACATCAATCACCTCCCTAAGTACATATCTCCCTTTACCCGCATCTAATACAAACCCCCTTATTGCATCAATACCCATGTCGACCGCAATTGATTCGACAGTGATCACAACTTCCTACATGTCGGCTTCTACTTCCTTCATTGTTGTCACGACTCCTCCACTTTCCACGTTATTATCGACCCCAATGTTGACAGCCCCTATGACAATGCCATCAATACCTTCTATCCTCATCTTGGCTTGACCGTGCCTCCTGTGTCACTCCCCCCAATATGACTCCCCCTATAACTACTCTACCTTACCTTGCCAACAACCTTATTGACGATGACCCCCCGACTAAACCATTACTTATCATGACCATCTCGGTCTTAACCATTTCATCCCTACACTCGTCCGCACCTCCTATGCCAACAACCGATACATTGACGACCCCATAGACGACCCCATAGACGACCCTAGACCCCATCAATGACCAAAAGATATGATCTAAAAAAAAAGTAAAAGCAAGAAGTCTAAGAGTGACACCAAGATAACCTTGACAGTATAACAAGCATATGGATCGACATCAAACAAAGTTATCTTTTCACCCTCCAAAGCATCAGAGCAGGGACTTGACGACTTTATTAAAGTCACTACCAAAGAACGCAGCAAAAGGTGGATAGAAAATGTCATGTCCCCAAATTATACATTGGATCACAATGGCCTAAGCCACTTGGCCATGTTCATGATAGTTTGTCAAATTGGTGCTAAGGGTCAAACAATTGCCAAGCATGATGTCCATATTAGTAATAATGTAAAATTAGAGCCAAATGGACAAGGTGAGTCACATGAATAGCAAATTCCCAATTCAAAGTTTGTAATGTCCCCATCCAAATAAACTATCATGGAGGAAAATTCCACTAACTTAATAGTTCCCTAAGTTGGGAGGCAAAGCATCAAAAGTTGGAATAAGGGAGCAACAAGACCCAAAATAACCTTAGACTTACAAATCCACATTAAATGGGTCAAATAAATAATAATAATAAAGAAAATAAGATGGCATTGGATCATGGGACACATAAGAGGTTGTGGGGTCCACATGTGGCAAGATTGCCCAATTCGAGTTCAAGGTGGAGGGTAACGTACTTGGAGGAGTTTAAGAGGCATTATTCATGGCATGAATCTTGGAAGGTCAAATTGGAGTGGAAGAGTAACTCCCATGGAAGAGGATGAGGCATCATAGAGAAGTTGTGTCACTTGTAGCTAGATTCTCGGGCATCTATGACAACAATGATGAAGGAATCTATGAGAAATTCAGACCTGATTGCATACCTATGACACATCTGACATATCAGGGCTAGAAATAGCTGCCAAGAGGGCGCATAGAGGGAGTTATGGTCAACCAAGATTCCCAATTCGAATTGGGGGAAAGAGGAAAGCAAGGAAGAAGTGGACAAGTGTCTCATGAGAGAATCTTTCACTAATTCGAGTTGAGTGAAGTCTCTTGGAGGGAATTCGACTTCATGAGTCCAAGGTTAATAAAAAATGAGTATGACAAAGGGGAGCAACTTTTGGTCATTTTTCATTTGCTTCTTTGCAATTCGGGAGAGCTTAGGTTGTCCTTGCACGTTGGATGTTCATCCTCCCTATCTTAGAACCAATCTCATGGGTGAAAAATTCCTATCCAAGTTGGTTGGAGGAGAGACCATTCATACCTCTCGACAAAGCTTCATGGAGATGTTTTGTTGTAGGTTCAAGTTCATGTCCTATCTTCTTTCTCTATTATCTTTCTCTCAAAACTCTCTCAATGTCCATGTATAATTGTGATGGCACACTCATAGCTGCATAAAGATTGTGGTGAGTGATATTTCGACTCCATTGTCATGTTATTTGATGTATCTCATTGTAATTAACTGCATATGAGAGCCATAGTTCGAATTACCATACATTCCATGTGATAGCTCCAAGCAAAATCAAGTTTCGAGCTAGTTCCCTCGCTAGTTTTACATGGTGTTTTTGTGATGACTTTGTATCTGTTTGATATCAGATATTTTCTGATTTTTAGTTTATGTCTCGAGTTGCATATGAAGTAATATGAATGACCCAATTGTTGTGTGCAGACCCTTGGAGTTTTGCTAAAGTTTGTGCATTAATCTTTATGATCTTGTTGATAATTTTCTCACTATTTTGATGTCATGTAACCTATTGTTTGTTGGGAGTTGTAGCTGACCCTAAAACCTTATCTAATGCTGCAATTGGGTTTCCCTTGAAGTCTTCTGTCAGTTCCAAGTCTCAGATCATAAAATAGGGAAGGCCGTACAGTGTTTGGAAAGCCAAAAATTCAATAGTCTAGTGGGGTTTTCAACTATCCAATTCAACTAGTTTTATTACCCTTCCTTCCTCCTTGAGAATTGCAAACCCTTAAAGTTTATAATGAGTGTCTTAAGGTCTAAGGGTTGCATTAGGGTGTCTTAAGTCCTCCCTAACCCCTCCATACAGAATTCGAAATCATTTGGGAGCATTTGGGACAGTTTGGGGTTTCACTAGTTCAAGGTTCGAAAATTGGACAAAATGAAGTAATTTTCCAAATTAGGAATACTACAAAAAACTCTAAAACGATGAAAGCACTAAAGGACAAACAAGCAAATGTATGGCTAGTTTGTGCAGCAAATGTAGAGGAGATTATTGGACCGCTACCAGATCCTCTCGCGGACAAAACAATCAACAAATTACAAACTCTAGTTCAATTTGTCTTAGAAAGCTATCAAAAAATTCAAGATCGACTGACTCAAAACAACAAGATGAAACCGGCTTCCTCATCGCTGACCAATTTAGAGCCTTTGAAGAATGCAACAAGAAATTAAAAGAATATGAAGTACAGACATCCAAAGCATTAGCCATCCTCAATAACTAGTATTGATACTACGGGAAGGTTTGCGTAGAGATCCAGAATACGCAGAGCACTTTACTTGAGATTTATAAGCAAAAGCAAGCAATCAACCTAGCCACAACACGGATCTTAAATGACCAAGATAAAATGGAGCAACAACAATAGGACCAGTTAAGAAGAAACAAATACCAATGGCTTCATGAAGGAAAGCGAGCTCAAGAAGTCAGTTGGTTCACCAACCGCATCTACAAACTGATGAGATCAGCTGAAATTCAAATGCAAAACTTTGGACCAAATATGCAGAATATGGTGAATCAACCCATTCAAGTTAAGCTCATCTGCCTATCAGAAATCACCAGCTTGGCAACAAATATTAGGACTATCATCACTGAATGGAAAGACTCTCAAGACTGCCTTGATCTCTCTACCTCAACAATTGTTGAAGCATGTGTCGACTTTACTCCACCAGGCCAAAAGCATATGGGCCGCAGCAACTCTGAAAAGTAAATTTTTTTGTAATTTTGTAAAATTTGTATAAAAGTCGCATCCCTGTGTTCTCTTCGAGATGAAGAAATGTTTTGGGGTGGGGGAGATGTTGGAGAGGTCTACTCGACCAGACGACTAGGTCCTCCCGACCAAGGGATTAGTCGACTCAAGTCAATTGAGTCGGTTGGGTGAACCTATTGGACACAATGGCCACACTAAGAGGGGGGGTGAATCAGTGTGAGAGCAATTTAAACTTTTTCACCTTCAATTAATCAATCAGAGTTTATCTAGATTATGTTATCAATTACAACATCA
This sequence comes from Larix kaempferi, assembly GCA_027924585.1. NCBI lineage: Eukaryota > Viridiplantae > Streptophyta > Pinopsida > Pinales > Pinaceae > Larix > Larix kaempferi. The sequence continues at coordinate 17,280,742 of BSBM01000337.1, read as the reverse complement.
TGAGTCATAAGCACAATAATCACATCAAAGAGAGACATAGCAATATATCTAATGTAAACTTTATTTATGGTAATGGAAGACTTCAATCTTCGTGATTACAATCAGCACCAACTGATGAAAAGAGCACCAACTCTTGTAACAGGACCCAGCCTGGTTTTCTTAGCCCCAACTAAGAAGGGTTTGAGGAGTCCAATCCTCAAGTGCAAGATTCTTCTTGCATGCAATCATATACCTCTGTTGCTCAACCAACCTCTGCTGCTCAACCAATCTTTGTTGCTCAATCAATCTCTTTACTACTGCAACACTGATCATCAAAGCATCATCATCATCATGGAATATATTTCATCAAGGTTTGATCATCGTCAAGGTCTGTAACATAGGGTGTACATCATTATCAAGGTCAACTCATTTCATTATCATCACACAATTCATCATCAAGCTGAATGTGTCATGTAAATAGCGTCATCATCTTTATCCAACATATCATCAAATCATTGTTATCAAGGTCTGAACATGTCATCATCATTAATACTCCATACCACTGTACATTTACTTGTATTGTTGTACCTCATCACCATTATTGAGTATCCATCATCTTTATCAAGCATACACCATCACAAGTTATCCTTCATAATATATCATCATAGATATGCACAACACTGTACTGTACATATATGTACATCATATGGTATAAGTATCATTGTTTCACCACATTACTTTATGTATACTGTATGTAAATGCTGCTGGTCAAATACTGTATACATAACTGCTGCTCATCATCATTTCTTAATGCACATCATTACAGTAAGGTTTATATCATAAAATGTCATCCAACAAGTATACATTGTCATCATCATCACTGTACATACTTCCGAATAGATCATTGTACCAATACTTTTGAATACAGTATACATCTATCACTGTATACCTGCCATTGTGTACATCATTGAGTATGCTTCATTGTACACACTCATTTGTCTGAACACTGTATTAACATGCCTGAGTGGCCACACTAGGGAAATCAAGCCAAACATGCTTCATAGCATATCACATCACTTCATCATCATATATGTCTTATCATTGTATAAAAGCATGTATCATTATTGTGTATAAATCATTACACATCACAGTCATCATACATTTTTACCACTGTACTCTTTTCAAGAGAGACAATCATCATACCTTTCATAAGCAGAGGATATAAAGGACTTACATCAATACTGTATTCATTGTACATTCATCACTGTACACCCATGCAGTATCATCATACATACTTTGTTTATTCAATGTCTAAGTATGTCAGTGCAAAAGATCTTAAACAAACCTCAAACTGTGTAAAAACTTCAATTCTGGACTGACAATGAATTAGGGCTGTGTATGATGACCTCAAACTGTTCAACCCCAAGATATCACTGTAATAGGCTTAGATCCATCAAAAGTTGGACTTGAAAACTCAGACTGTGTAAGAGCTATAGATGTCTTCAACATTGGACTATTTAACCCCAAAACAACTCAAAAACGGACTGTCATACCACCAAAATTCGTGACTCGGTAACCACTGTTGCTGCTGCAAATTTTGAGTCTGGTGTAACCTCTGCTGCTGCTGCAAATTTCGGGGCTGGTGTAACCTATGCTGCTGCTGCAAATTTCGAGTTTGGTGTGTGCTGAGTATAAGACCCCAAGCAAGTTCAGATCTGAACTGCTACTTAGCAAAATAAACCCAAAATATTTCTGCAAAAATCACAGTCACAAAAAAAATCAGACCTGCTGTTGTTGCCTCAGTGCAGTCATATACCCGAAATTTCTCAGTCAAAAATCAGAGATATATCCAAAATTGTACTTGCAAAATGAAGTTGTTTGACTGGGTGTTTATACTAGTTTTCCATAGAATTTTATGGAGCCGACTTTCCAAAAAAAAAACTTTTTTTGTTAATTTGAATTTGTATTTTGAAATGGGGCCGACCTTCAACATGGTAAGATGTATTTTAACTTTTTATTTTGACTTTGACTTTTAATTTTATTTCTTTAAATTACTTTATTCAAGATCCACAAACCACTTAGGTCACCACACAAAACAATTCATAAGATTGTGTCCACAAGTCATTATCACTTCTTAGGGTTTGCAAGTCATTAGGTGTCATACAACACCGTCACCCCATCTTCAAGGGTATGTCTTCAAGGTCACCATCATTTAGTGTGTCTAGGTGGCCAAGTGGGTGCCATCATATCCTTCATCAATCCATTAGGGCTTTCAATGGAATGCCATGTGCAAGATGCCATCATGAGCTTCAAGCTTGTCACCAAATGGTAACATGGACCATCGTCAACTTCAACATCAAGCCAATATGTGTGTGGGTTCCTTAACCACATCAAGTGCAAATAGTGGGCATCAAGGTCTTCACAAAGGTTCCATGACTTCATTAAGTCATCAATGACCACATCATTATGCCATCTAACCATGTCAATTGCAAGTAGTGGGCTCCATGACCTTTGCAAGGGTATCAAGGTCTTCATCAAGGGTTCCAAGTCTTCATGGGATTATTTATCCTACCGAGGACATGTTCATGGGTTCCATAGCCTGTCAAGGACCATACAAGGTCATCATCATCATATAAGAGCTCCATGATCCCAACAAGGGTTGTAAGGTCATCACCAACACAAAAAGGGCCTCATCATGCATTCCTTCAAGTGATAGGGGTACAAGGACATCGTGATCATGACAAGAGGGCTTCATGGACTTGTTCAACCACCTCAACCACACAAGGAGGCCCCCAAGGGTCAAGATCCATCATGACATCACCTGTGGGGTTGCTAGGTCTTCTTTTGGGGTACCATGACACCATCAGAGCATGAATGACCACAAAATGGGTCATTAATGCTTCTTCAACCCATTTAGGGCTTCTCCATCATCCACAAAGGCTTCAGGACCATATCTAGGGTCTTCAGCACCATAAGCAGTGTCTTCAGCATCTTCAACAAGGTGGTGGCTCCAAGATCCATCCTTGTGGGTACAAGGACCTTGTCAACTGGGTACAAGGTGCTCCAAAGCACAAACCATCTCTGTGTGGGCTCCAAGGCACTGGATGTGAGGGTACTGGGATCATCCATACTTGTGCACTGCCAGAGGGAGTTGGTGGTATCAATGACTACCTGTGGGGCCACTGCAAGTCCATGTTGGTATCAATGTCAATTTCATCAACAATCTCCCCCTTTGTTATTGATGACAACAACTCATGCTCCCCCTGTGAACATGCTCCCCTTTTGTCTTCATCTCTCCCCCTTTGGCATCAATGGCAAAGGGTGTCCACATATCTGCATCTGAAATCACTAATCACTGATCACTACTGACCCTGTCAATATGCTTGATCCTAGGACCTGTCTGTATGCTTGGAGAACCATCCTTTCTCCTTTGAGTTCATCTTCCAGCCTCATGAACTCAAGGTGTGCTAAGGTCTTTGAGAGACCTTAAGCTTGGCTTTCCATATGGCAGCCATCCTCCCTGCTTTGATCAACCTCTCCTATCTATAACCACTCAATCTTCGTCATGCATACTTGCTTCTTGGCATTTGTCCTTTCAGCATTTGTTCCTTCATCTGTATTGGCTTTCCTTGATGAGCTGTATGAGAAACTTCTCATGGGTTGTTTCCGTGTACTCCAACAGTATTAAGCTTTGTTCCCAAAGCCACTGCACCCATAACATCTCATCGTATGACAATATGCATCAATGTGACCAACATTGTTGCATGTCCAACACCTGACTGAGCTGTTGGAACTTCCAACACTTCCTTGATCAACTTCATGTCTCCATGCCTTAGAGTGTCCCTGACTGTAGGCCTTTGTCTTCTGATCTTCAAATCTTCCTACATTGAACTTCTTCCAAGGTTCATTGATTCTTCTTGCTGATGTGTATGAAGGACTCCTCCTGGGTTGACTTCTTTGACTTGCACATGCTTGGGCTTTGTGACCAAACCCACTACAGGTGTAGCATCTCAATGTGTGGAAAGTAGCAATAATATGTCCAACTTGGTTACATGTCCAACATCTAACTTTGTCATTGGGGCTTCCAGCACTTCTTCTTCCGTATAGTCTACAATCCATAGCCTTGTGAAAATAACCATTAAATCCATTTTCATACCTGGGACTTTGGTTCCATCTTGGAGTTGTTTCTTTTCTAAGCTTGCTTTAAGGAATAGACCTAACTCCTTGTTGCAATTTTGAACTTCCAAAGTCCTTGTTGTCATGTGCAGGTGCATGGGGAGCAACTTTGGACATTGATGGACCTGCTTCTGGAGTCTTGGGAGACCAAGTGCCATCTTCAGATTTTTCTCCTTCCTTCTTGTAACCAAGGCCAGACTTGTCAAATGGAGATCATTGGCAATCCAAGATCTTATCTAGGACAACTGAACTATCATTGAACTTGACAAAGGCATTACTCTTTTCACCTTTCTTCCTGAGACCAACTACCTCCATCTCTAGCTTTTGGATTTTCTGTTCCTTTTCTTCCACCTGATTCTTCAAGATTTCTTCTATCCTCTTGGCTTCCTCCAGCTGAGTCTTCAAATCAAGATTGGCCTTTCTATTTTCTTCAAGCTCTTCTGAGCCTTCACCAGGCTCTTCTTGTTCTTCCTTTTGACTAATCAATTCAGTCCTTAGTTGTTCAACTTCAGCATTCTTATCTTTCAGTTGATCCCACGGCTCTTTCTCCTTGTGTTTGAGCTTCACAACCAATACTCTCATTGCCATGGTCTTCTGCTGATATTCATTCAAAGACTCTAAGATTCCCCTTTTGAACCTTGTGAATTCACTATGGTTCAGATTTACAGTGTTCAAGACCCAATTTGCTCTAAGATCAATATTTATCAAAGTGAGATGTATCTCTTGTGCAGCCTTTGATAGATCTTCATCATCTTCTACAAGAACCTTCTCAATTTCATCACATGCTATCATTACAATCAAAAGAATCCATACCTTTACTGGAGTCCACTTCTTGTTTTTCTTCTTCTTGATTGACCTTTTTTGGAGGCTTGTCTTCTGATTCCTGATCTGTCTTTTCGGTGTCTGGTCTACCCTTTTGATACTCGCTTTCCAATTTGAACCAAAGGTCTTTAGCTAAAGTGTACTCTCCTATACTTTCTTTCACTGAGCTGGGAAGTCCATCCATGAGGAACTTCAAGGCTGTAGCATTGTCCTTCTTTGCTTCTTTCTGTGCAGTTGCCTTGCCCTTCTTATTGGATGGAGTGGGTGGATTGATCACAATCTCCCAAACCCTAAACTTCTTCAGATATGCTTTCATTTTGCTCCTCCACCCAAAGTAATCTGTCACATCAAGTACGGGCACATCATTGCTTGATGGCTCTGCTTTTGCTTCCATTGCGTGTCCACGGATCTTCTTCAAGCTTGCAAGACTTGTGACGAAGGCCTACTCTGATACGAATTGTTGGACACAATGGCCACACTGAGAGGTGGGGTGAATCAGTGTGAGAGCAATTTAAACTTTTTCACCTTCAATTAATCAATCAGAGTTTATCTAGTTATGTTATCAATTACAACATCATATTCATCATGAGTCATAAGCACAATAATCACATCAAAGAGAGACACGGGAATATATGTAATGTAAACTTTATTTATGGTAATGGAAGACTTCAATCTTCGCGATTACAATCAGCACCAACTGATGAAAAGAGCACCAACTCTTGTAACAGGACCCAGCCTGGTTTTCTTAGCTCCAACTAAGAAGGGTTTGAGGAGTCCAATCCTCAAGTGCAAGATTCTTCTTGCATGCAATCATATACCTCTGTTGCTCAAGCAATCTCTTTACTGCTGCACCATTGATCATCAAAGCATCATCATCATCATGGAATATATGTCATCAAGGTTTGATCATCATCAAGGTCTGTAACATAAGGTGTACATCATTATCAAGGTCAACTCATTTCATTATCATCACACAATTCATCATCAAGCTGAATGTGTCATGTAAATAGCGGATCATCTTTATCCAGTATATCATCAAATCCTTGTTATCAAGGTCTGAACATGTCATCATCATTAATACTCCATACCACTGTACATTTACTTGTATTATTGTACCTCATCACCATTATTGAGTATCCATCATCTTTATCAAGCATACACCATCACAAGTTATCCTTCATAATATATCGTCATAGATATGCACAACACTGTACTGGACATATATGTACATCATCATATGGTATAAGTATCATTGTTTCACCACATTACTTTATGTATACTGTATGTAAATACTACTGGTCAAATACTGTATACATAACTGCTGCTCATCATCATATCTTAATGCACATCATATCTTAATGCACACATCTTTATAGTAAGGTTTATATCATAAAATGTCATCCAACAAGTATACATTGTGATCATCATCACTGTACATACTTCTGAATAGATCACTGTACCAATACTTTTGAATACAATATACATCTATCACTGTATACCTACCATTGTGTACATCATTGAGCATGCTTCATTGTACACACTCATTTGTCTGAACAATGTATTAACATGCCTGCGTGGCCACACTAGGGCAGTCAAGCCAAACATGCTTCATAGCATATCACATCACTTCATCATCATATATGTCTTATAATTGTATAAAAGCATGCATCATTATTGTGTATAAATCATTACACATCACAGTCATCATACATTTTTACCACTTACTATTTTTAAGAGAGACAATCATCATACCTTTCATAAGCAAAGGATATAAAGGACTTACATCAATATTGTATTCATTGTACATTCATCACTGTACACCCATGTAGCATCATCATACATACCTTGTTTATTCAATGTCCCAGTATGTCAGTGCAGAAGATCTTAAACAAACCTTAGACTGTGTAAAAACTTCAATTATGGACTGACAATGAATTAGGGCTGTGTATGATGACCTCAAACTGTTCAACCCCAAGATGTCACTATAATAGGCGTAGATCCATCAAAAGTTGGACTTGAAAACTCAGACTGTGTAAGAGCTATAGATGTCTTCAACATTGGACGATTTAACCCCAAAACAACTCAAAAACGGGTTGTCATACCACCAAAATTCGCGACTCGATAACCATTGCTGCTGCTGCAAATTTCGAGTCTGGTGTAACCTCTGCTGCTGCTGCAAATTTCGGGCCTGGTGTAACCTATGTTGTTGCTGCAAATTTCGGGTCTGGTGTGTGCTGAGTATAAGACCCCAAGCAAGTTCAGATCTGAACTGCTACTTAGCAAAATAAACCCAAAATATTTCTGCGAAAATCAGTCACAAAAAAATCAGACCTACTACTGTTGCATACTGTTGTTGCCTCAGTGCAATCATACACCCGAAATTTCTCACTCGAAAATCAGAGCTATATCCGAAATTGTACTTGCAAAATGAAGTTGTTTGACTGGGTATTTATACTAGTTTTCCATAGAATTTTATGGAGCCGACTTTCCAAAAATAATTTATTTTTTTTTAATTTGAATTTGTATTTTGAAATGGGGCCGACCTTCAACATGGTAAGATGTATTTTAACTTTTAATTTTATTTCTTTAAATTACTTTATTCAAGATCCACAAACCACTTAGGTCACCACACAAAACAATTCATAAGATTGTGTCCACAAGTCATTATCACTTCTTAGGGTTTGCAAGTCATTAGGTGTCATACAACACCTTCACCCCATCTTCAAGGGTATGTCTTCAAGGTCACCATCATTTAGTGTGTCTAGGTGGCCAAGTGGGTGCCATCATGTCCTTCATGAAGCCATTAGGGCTTTCAATGGCATGCCATGTGCAAGATGCCATCATGAGCTTCAAGCTTGTCACCAAATGGTAACATGGACCATTGTCAACTTCAACATCAAGCCAATATGTTTGTGAGTTCCTTAACCACATCAAGTGCAAACAGTGGGCATCAAGGTCTTCACAAAGGTTCCATGACTTCATTAAGTCATCAATGACCACATCATCATGCCATCTAACCATGTCAAGTGCAAGTAGTGGGCTCCATGACCTTTGCAAGGGTATCAAGGTCTTCATCAAGGGTTCCAAGTCTTCATGGGATTATTTATCCTACCAAGGACATGTTCATGGGTTCCATAGTCTGTCAAGGACCATACAAGGTCATCATCATCATATAAGAGCTCCATGATCCCAACAAGGATTGCAAGGTCATCACCAACACAAAAAGGGCCTCATCATGCATTCCTTCAAGTGATAGGGGTACAAGGACATCGTGATCATGACTGCCTTGATCTCTCTACCTCAGCAATTGTTGAAGCATGTGTCGACTTTAATCCACTAGGCCAAAAGCATATGGGTCGCAGCAACTCTGAAAAGTAAATATTTTTTGTAATTTTGTAAAATTTGTATAAAAGTCGCATCCTCGTGTTCTCTTCGAGACGAAGAAATGTTTTGGGGTGGGGGAGATGTTGGAGAGGTCTAGTCAACCAGACGACTAGGTCCTCCCGACCAAGGGATTAGTCGACTCAAGTTAATTGAGTCGGTTGGGTGAACCGACCAAACGATCAGAAAGTTGTAATGGAATAACTACTTGTATGCAGTAGATATTAGGCTTGTAATCCAGAAGATGTAATGATACTTCTTGCGCATGATGGTCCTTTAATATAAGACAACTTGTTACTTCTACCACCATTACTTGTGTTTTTTCTCCTATATTTATGCATATATGAAATTTGTGTCACGTTATGTATTGCTTTGCTACTAGTAATCTCATGTAATCCCTTAGATTACAACAAAACCCAACAAATAAATTTTACAATTTCTCAAGACTCTAGTCCCAAAATGTGTTGACCAACCCCTTGGGCTCTCCCAGTGGAATTCTACTTCAATATTTCTTGAACCTTAATAGCTAATCAAACTTCAAGCTAGCATAAAAAGCAGTGTTCCACGGGGACGCGTTTCCCGCATTTCCTGCGTCCCGGAGACTCCTGACGAAGCGTTTCCCCCCACCCATGCCTCTAAGAATTTTTTTTATGTTTTTCCATTATTTTCATTTTTTGCAATCCCTACTTAGTACTACTTAGAAAATAAATCAATATATTTAGTATTTACATTGCACAATCATGAATATACATAAAATGAAATATTATTTTTGGTATTTTATTTTATTTTTATAATTTTAGGGACGTCCCCCCACCCCCCCCGAATTTCCCTAAAATTTGGGGGTGGTCTCCACGCATCCCGAATGTGCATTTCCTCGTTCCCGCGTCCCAGAAACTTGGGGGAACATTGATAAAAAGTCCTCCAAGACTTCAAAAGTCTCAAAATATTATTGTTTGTGAGTTGAGGTGCTTTTTGTTTTTTGTCTTTATGAACAATTACGATATGCATCAAAACAATCTAAAAATCCCCGACATCCTTCAAACATCCTTAAATCAGAAATGTCTTAAAGATTTATTTATTTTATTTTATCTATTTTTCCAAGGGAAGGAGGGGCATCCCCACCTTCCTAAGAAAAACTATTTCTGAGCAGCCATCTAAATCAGATACCTCTTGAAGGTTTGTTTTCCTTTTCTTTTTCTTTATTTTAGGAAAGGGGCATCCCCACCTTTCATAGAACATCCCCTTCTGAAACACCATCCCTTAGGAAGAATGAAATGGTGTGAATGTGTGCCCTTGTGTGACATGAGAACGAGTAGACAAGGATGCATTAATTCCCATTATTTTCAAGTGGTATCTGCTTTAATGTGCTCATTCACCGCTTGGTATTTCGGAATGATACACCAACGTAAAAGAGATCTGAGCACTTATTAGGGTTGAAAGTTAGCATCAAGACCACAAAAATCATGACATCCAACAGAACACATAAATTATATTCTCAAAAAAAATGGTTTTGTTCTTAAATAAAAAAAGTGAACTCTAAGTGATAGTTTCAAGTTGGGAACGAAAAAGAAAAAATGCTATAGTGAACTGACTGCCTCCTCAAGGGCCAAAATTTCAAAAATAATAGTTATTTTGATTACTTAATAAGTTCTCCATGCATATATCATCAAAGCTTTTAATATTTTTGCACTTGTCCGCAGAAACTAAATGGATGTTTATATCACCACCTTAAGAAAGCTTTTTCTTTAATTTGGTTTTGAATAACCATGAAGTGAAACAGTAGCAGATAAAAAGCAATAGCTACTATCAAAATGTAATCCACCAATAGAAACAAAATGGTAATAGCTACTATCAGAATGTAATCCACCAATAGAAAAAAATGGCAATAGCTACTATCAGAATGTAATCCACCACGAGAAAAAAATGGCATATGCCTGTAGCTTAATACTTCCAGGATATATTGACCAACGCTTTCCACCATATGAGGAAACAACTTATCATTTGCCTTGCTAACAAACCTCAAATTAGAAGATGGAAAGAAAAAAGACTTCGACGGCATCATGAGTTTCGAATTTTCAAAATATTTATGCAGGGTTTGAAAACTTAACAAAATTGCTTTAATCATGTAGGAGTCTTTGATAACAAGTACAATTTACAGCATACAGTTGTGTATTCTGCTTAGGTGCTTAATCTTAGAGCTGACAAAACACAAGAAGTTTGTATCAGTACACCACAAAGAAACTACTAGCCAAAACATCTCAGACAATCTATTCGTCCTCCATTTCTTCAGTACTTTTCTTATATTCAGGTTTAAGCTCATATGTTCCTTGATTTGTACCCCTTTTGTTGTAAATGCCAAGATCATTCAATATTTCCTTTATAAATTGCTGCAGCAAGATTCACAGGGAAAGTCAATACATAATACCCCAACAATATCATAAGCACAACAAAACATAACTTCAAACCAAAGAGATTTCAAGACAATATCTAGGAACAAAAAGGGAAGCAAAAGAAAACTTTTCCGAGGGAATTATAATGCCGTCTTTATAAATAAGTAAATTCTACTTTTGTGCCTTAATAAGATATAACAATAAATTTTACAATTCTAAAGAGATTTCAAGACAAAATAGAGGACCAGACATGGAAGCAAAAGCAAACTTTTATGAGGTATTTATTATGCTGTCTTTATAAAAGAGTTAATTCTACTTGTGTGCCTCGATAAGCTGTAACTATACAATTTACAGTTCTCTCAGATCAATGATGATTGCAGCTAGGATACAGTAAAAACATCCATACACAAAAAAAACCATCAGACAAAAAAATTCAGAATACCATTCATGAATCTCAAATTTGGAAATAAATCCAAAAAATATAGTTATCATTAAAGGAGGCCCAGCCCTCTATATTAAAAACATGATTTGTAAGAAATTAGGGTTAGCATGCATTTCTAATGTTAATTTTTTCATTTTAGTGACCAATAAGACGGTTGAAACGACGAATACGGCATTTCAAAAATCTGAAATCCCGCTGAAAGGCTGAAACACTCTAGCCACATTTCAGAGGCATTTCATATAAAGATCCATTTCCAAAAAGTGGAAACATGTTTCCAGACCCTGTGGGGTGGTGTTTCCAGTAACTAGCTTCCAAGAGAAATATGCAGGGAGTAGGGGGGGAATCTTGGTGAAACAAACTCAAGGCCCTGCAATCATTTTCCACACAACTTCGCCTATAAGAGAATTAAATGCAAGGATCTTATTAGTAATTCGATTCCCTGATACGTCATACGGCATTTCAATCTAAATGCTGCTGAAATTATTCAGCCACATTTCAGAGGCAGTCCATACAAGGATCCATTTCCAAAATGTGGAAATGTTAACTTTCAGAGTTACTCTGAAAGTAATTACATCATGCTTCTGGGTGCTTCATGTGATGTGGGGTGCATGGTGTATGGATGACGCTTGGTTGTACAATGATGGGCATACACATTGGAGTTGGCTTGCTCATTGATTGCTATACCTTGTCTTGATGTTTATGTGGCATTTTTCCTTGGAACATTGTAGACCTATGGAGCTTGATGACTGATTCATGTCATTGGCACATTGAGGGTAGTTGCTTGATTAGGAGAACACCTGTTGAAATATTGTAATGAGTTAGGTCCTATCATGTTTTTGTGTTTATCATGGTGGGGACAAGTTGTCTTTCCTAAGTAGTGTACTTTTGAAATATAAAAGAAAAAGTGACTTTATGTTTTAAAGTTAAGTTACTTTATTAAATGTATTTGTGCATTAAATGATTAAAAAAAGGACATTTAATGTGCAATTAATGTAAGCCCTTAGATCTAAAGTGATCTTAGCCATTCAAAAGGTAGTTTGAATTAGTTAGGGTTTAGGGAGGGTGAAATCACCTATTTAATACATCTTGGGAGAAGAGCCAAAACACAAGAGAGAAGACAAGTGAGAGAGAGATTAAATCTTGTAGAAGATTTCTGTTTTGTGAGGGACTGATCATCAAAGACATCTTGAGGACATGATTCCCAAGAAAGTTATGTTCCAATCATTGGACCGTACAGTCAGAACCGTACAGCCATTTCTGCTAACCGTACATGCACAGAACCTGAGGTAGATTGCTGGCACAGTTTTCGAGGCAGATTGAGGTGAAATCTGGCATGAATTTCGAGGCAGTTTTTTCTGTATTTAATTCTGAACAGAATCCGTACAGTCCGTACTGTCTGTACCTGGCACAGTTCCCGAAAAATTGCTGTGTACAGTTCGCACATGTGAGTTGGCTGTAAGTATTATTTTGGCACAAATTCCAATGCAGTTTTGCAGATGAGTGGGGTTTCTGAAATTTGTTTTGATGCTGTAGAAGAAATTCTGAATTGGTGAATTTCTGAGTTTATCTCTCATTAATAAATTTCTTTCTCTGGGTTTTCCTCCGGTGAGGTTTTGCCCTGGGCTTGGCCCTAAATTTCGGAGTTGCTTTCATCTTCAGTTCAAGTGTTTGGTTGTATCGTATTTATACTTTAACTATCAGAAGTTTCATTTTTTATGAATTCATAGTTCAGAAAAATTATAAATCAGAGTTACAGTCCAAGTGTTTGATAAAAGTCCAATAAAAGGGTTTTGTGAATTTTATCAAAAATCTTCAACACCTTCCCTTGGAGGAGTATTGGCCATCTTGGAAAGAACATTGAGCCCCAGATGGCAAAGGGACATTTGGTTGCTTGCAGGGAAACTTGTACTTCACTAAAGGATGCTTGAGTTGAGATGTGATCATGTAGGTGGGGTGGACCCAGAGGTACATATGGCTTAGGAGTTGTGTTGGAGCTTTGAAGGCCTTCGGAGCCTTTCTTGTTGGACGTGAATGCCTTGGAGCTTGACATGTGTCACTTAGAGTTGGAGAACTTCACATGTGGGCCTATCTTATGTACAGTTAGGTTGCTTGTAATGGACTAGGTCAACTTTGTGTTGTAGGCCTCCTCTTATCACATTTATAGTAGCTGGGCTACCATATATTTATTCCAGATTCCAGTATATTTTTCAGCCAGTCCTTTACACTGAGATGCTTGAGATGAGCTTCTATTTTTGGATCACTCCTATGATTATGAGCAGCCAATATATTCCTTTGCCATGACTGAGTCTCAGGAAACTCAGATTTGATGACCGATGTAGCCATTTTGCCATACAGAACAATATGCAGTGCCCAGAGTTGCAGCAGCAGGTTCCCAGTAGACGGATGATGGTTCCGATGGTTTGTACAGGTATATGATCCAGCATGTATTATCTTGTGTATTGGTTTATGATGCTTTGTTGGTCATTCTAGTAGCATGTTTTAGCATTTAGTGTCATCATCTGGAGATCATATATATACATTGGACTTGGTTGTTATTATATATCAATCTAGTGTCCTGCTTAGAATTATGAAGTTCTTGTCTATACTCATTGATTTTACCCTCCTTAGGAGGATGGAGGTGATCATTCCCACCATTATATGGCTTGCTAGTTTTGGCATCATTTTCACTATCTCCATCCATCCGCTACTTTCCATTTATTGTTTTTACCTTGACTTAATACTTATCCTGTGATATGGAGGACTTCCCCACTCTAGCCTCTTTGTTGGATAAGCTTCCTTGTTTACTTTGTGTCTCGGCTCTAAGTTGCCTAAGTTGTGTTGGCTAAACCTAAAACAAATAGTACTACCATCATTACATTGTATCTGGAAACTTTATTATATATCTAATATCTTATATGAAAGCCCATTCAAGAATGTGTTTTTCAACACACGTGAATGAAGGCCTACTGAAATGAAAATCCAAGAATGTGTTTTTCAACACACACAGACTAAAAGCCTAATGAAATGAAATTCAAGAATGTGTTTTTCAACACACATGGACTAAAAGGCTATGGAAACTGATATGAAAGGTCCAAATAAAGCAATGGTTTAATAAATGCTAAATCCAATGATTGCTGACCGTATTTGAATGTAATGATGTATTCCTCATTAGCCTGCGGGTTGTGATATGAGATGGAGGAAGGGACAACTAATTCTAAGTGTCCCTTAGAGTCTTGAGTTACGGTTTATCGGGCACCTAGTCATGGCGGCTCTAGAAAAGATCCTCACGGAGCTGAGTCAGCTTGGATGTGAGTTGTAGACATCTGTCAAGGTTGAATAAGCACTTCCCAAACAGCTTACCCATTTGTGAGACACTGCCATCCCCTATGTTATTGCTTGTCTAGCATATGCTTTAGTGTGTATCCCCTTTCCTGCATCCAAACTGTCATAGTGTTGAGTCAGTACAGTCATCCCTTAGCCTAGTCTTGCATTTATCCACCCTCACCCATCACTAGCAAATTGATCACAGCCATGATGTGAGTATAGCCTTGAGGTTCTAGTCTGAGCTATTATTATTAATAAAAATCTTGAATATCTTATTTTAGATCGCCAGTGAATTTGATCATTTATACTAGCACATGAATCCTGGAATCACTTTTAATCATAGTGTCACTGTGCCTAAACACCATAATCCAAATCTTATATTTCTTAAGCCTCCACAGTGACCCCATTTCCTTAAATCTAGGGTTCCATACCTGTCACCTTACGTACCCTATCTTAATAGCTTGATCTGGTGATTGGGTTAGATCTCTCCTGTAGGGAGCATATCAGCGTCTTGGCCTATACTATCTTTGGCTTTGATAGTGTAAATTGAAGGGTGCCTCGATTGGCGTGACAACCAATCCTTTTAGGAATCGAGGCTCTCGTGGTTCACCTCTTTGGTTGTCTGTCCCCTCTACCATCCTATATTGGATCTATCATTTGGGGCAACTACAAGTTTGGTGATAACACCTCCCTCACCTCTTATATAAAGAGAGAGGAGAGCGTGATTTGAACATACTCGTACTTGTTCACATGTTTGAGTTAGAGATGTGAGACTAGATCAAACTTGTCTTTTTGTAATCTTTTTTCATGTGTATTTTCCTATGTTTTAAAAATCAGCCAAATCGGTTTCGGAATCTGCCGATCTACCGATTTGACAAGGAACCGAATCAAATCAGTCTGCAAATCGGTTCGGTCGATCGGTTCGGTACCAAACCGAGCACCGAACCGGCCGATCTGAACACTGAAATCGGCCAGTTCAGTACCGAACCAGTCTAATCAGCGGAGTTATGTAAAAAATCGGTCGGTTTGTCTAGAAATTTGTGTGGGTGCCCACGGACTCGAAAAGACAATGCAATATCCCCATGGTGCAATAGTACTTGGTGATATTAATGGTAATGTTAAAACTGACATTCTCCTTATCTTTTATTTTCCGTCCTTTTACTTAAATTTTTAACATTACCATTAATTGTTTCAGGATATTTGAGTGGTTCCAACCTCATCGAACTTCATATGCAAAAAGTAGACTTTTAGATCCCATTCAAAATTCAGCAGACATAATAGTTTCCAGGATTTTAGGATTGCAAGGTTTCCACCAGATTCTATCATGTATGAGGGTATGGAATTGGTATTTAATCAAGCACATCAACCCCTGTATGTACCTTGATGTTGGTGGTGTTGATTGTTGAATTCCTTTGTCTTGACCTTAATAAAAATGTACTCTTCACTCATGCAAAATCACTTATCAAACATGGGAAGTTTTTTCTACGTTATTTTAGCGATTGGATTAGGAAGTTTCATCAAAATTGTAGTGTTGAGTCGTTGACTAATGTCCCTGGAGGATCAACTTTGAAATTCGAGTTAGAGGTAAGGGCTAGAGCCTAGAGGAGGGAGGCATAGGGTGTTATTGATGAATAGAATCCCAATATAGGCAATGATTCGTTGACATGTATGATTGATGATTTATATTTCACATTCATTTTTATAAATGTCTTTGCTAATTTATTAATTTAATAAATATATATATATATAGATAGATAGATAGATAGATATTGCATTTTCTCATTTCCAAAATTTTGGGGGGTCACGTTTCCCATGTTTCGAAGTTTCCCCGTTTCGTCCTCATTTCTTTGTTTCATGCAACTTAGGTTGAAGCTGTTCAAACCCTCGTACAACAATTTTGAAGCAAACATGTGCTTGTTATGACCTTTGCAGCAGTAAAAACTCAAAAAGTCATGAAAATCACCTTAAAGGCTAAAAATAAATTGTGGTCAGTACTGTGGATAAAAGCAGCCCTAAACAACAAGTATAGGTGCTCTTTGGCCTTCAAACAACATGTCTGGGTCATAACAACAGTCCTAAAATCTTGAAAATGTTGTTTTTCTTTAAAATTTAAATATTTTATCTATGTTGCATTGGCCTCGTGGACGGGGGGGATGTGGGGGACGCGGGGATGAGTTTCCGGGATGGCTAGAGCGCAACCCCAATTTTTCAGGGGACGCCAGGTTGGGGACGACAAATATATATATATATATATATATATATATATATATATTGAAATAGAAAGTAGAACTAATGATGAAATCCAAATTAGAAAAGGAAATATAAAGTATTGTCCAATCATCATTGTCCATTGTCAAAACTAAATACTGAAGACTCGAAATACATGCCTAAGATCTAAAACTGAAAACTTCAACTAGCTCTAACTTCTAAGTTAACTATTAAACAGTAACTTAAAACTTGAAAGTTAAAACAGTAACAAAAATTTAAAATTTTACAACATTGTGTACATGAATGATGAATCATTTCGAAATTTAAATAACAAATAAATTTATATTTGTAATTTGACATTTGTAAATACTAAATTATAATTTTATAAAACTATAATAGCATGAGTTGAGATTTTTATCCAAAAAAACATAAAAATAAAATGTAAGATATAAAATATGAAATACCTATGCTGTGCAGTGTGTTATGGTTGAGGGGGCAAATTCACTGTGAGTGTGAGCCTGTGTTGAGCCATAAAATCAAACTTTGAGCATGTGTTGAGATCCTGAGACTCGAAAGGGAGCCGCAAGCTGTGGTCTTCAAGTTGAGAGGGGCACGCGTGGGATTGCGGGCAGGGGAGCCGCTAACAGGGGAGTTGTGCGTGGGACTACATACGGAAGCCGACTTCGCAAGTAGCGACGCGGGGAGTGATGGGTAGAACCATAGAGCAAAGGGTTATGTAGGTGCTGGAGTGTTGGAGTGATGGGTAGAGAAAAGGGTTATGCAGGTGCTGTGAGTTACCGTGTAGGTTAAGAACGTAGGATATAGTAGAGGGCATAGGAGGGGGCTGCAAGTTAAAGGAATAGGGGGACGGTTAGGTTGGGGGGGGTGTTAGGTAAGGTCTCTAATTAAAAATTTTAATTTTTAATTTTTTAATTTTATTTTTATTTTAATTGTGCAGGTCAAGGGACATCTAGGAGTCCCTGATTGGTTGGGGACGTTCCTGAGAAGTTCCTGATTTTGATGGGTACGTTTAGGGTACAGCTCAAAAGTCCCCAAGTCCCTAACGGAGTCCCCGATAAATTGGGGAAGTTTCCGAGGAGTTCCAAAGTCCCCAGAACGCGGGAACGCAGGAAACGTAGGAAATTTTGGGGGGGGACGGGTCCCCGTGCAACATAGTATTTTATGTATTTTTGAGTAAACCGATTCATTAAATTCAAAACGGTCCGATTTATGATCGATTCTTTACCGATTCCGATTCCAATTCTGAGTTGACCCTCGACCGATTCTGAGTCCGATTCTGATTTTTCAAACATTGGTATTTTCTCTCTTCCTCTTGGGCATTAGGATTCTTGGAAGAATTCAAGGGAAAACTAGGGTTAAGGTTTAACCCTAAGGAAACAAAGTAGAGACGGGTGTATGATAAACCCTAGTGGTGCAAAGATCACATTTTATCTTGTAGCTCTTGTGAGAGAAGAAGAATAGGGTTTTATGACATTTGGAGACCCTAGTGCTCTTCTTAAGCTCATTGTGGAGCAAAAGAGAATGAGATGTCTTCTACACTTCTGGGCTATAATGTCATTCAAGTCATCATTGGTAATGCTGCTAATTGTAAGGCAGCAAGAGCAATCACCGAGGATATGTGCCTTAACATATTTTGTTCAAGGTGTTTGGATCGACATTGAGCATTTTGATGCATGATATTATTAAGATGGAGCATAATTATAAAATGGATCCGTGCATTGTACAAGACTAAGAATAAGATGATAAAATTTATTACCAATCATAGCATGGCCCACCACATTTTCGCAATCACTCTAGGTTGGAGCCACTTAAGATTGCAAAGACCAGATTTGCTAGCTACTACCTCACCTTCAAGTTCCTTTTGAAGGTAAGAGAGGCATTGGATAGTATGGTCCCAAGTGATTCATGGCAGCGTTTGAAAGACAAGGCTACATCCACATCTAATAGACATGAATTTCAAGAGGTGGAGGACATCATTCTTGATGGTCAATTTGAGCACAGGTTAAGTATGTTCTAGAGTTCACCAAGCCCATTTACAGTATGATTCGACCTATAGATACAGATTAGTAGGTGATTGGGGAAGCGTATGAACAAATGGACAACATGCTCGACCAAATCAAAGACATTGTTCATCCTAGAGATGCAATCTTGTATGATCATATTCATAAACATGTAGTCAAAAGGTGGGATACTTTGAATGTTACAGTCCATGCCCTAGCCTATGTCCTTAAACCCAAATATTATTCTCCATCTTTATTGGCCAAACCAAAAACTGGGGGTCGGGATAGGATATAACCACACACATATCCAAGGTACAAAGTAGTTATATGCTTGCATTAGACAAGTTGGTCCCTCATGAAGAGGAGTGTGCTCGAGTACGAAGCGAATCAAGCAAGTACATTAGTGAACATGGAATCTTTGCTAACCTACCTGCAACCAAAGATGCATGAATTTTTTCTTGTTTAGAAGCACATATCCAAGGTACAAAGTGGGTATATGCCTTGCATTAGACAAGTTGGTCCCTCATGAAGTGGAGTGTGCTCAAGTACGAAGCGAATCAAGGAAGTACATTAGTGAACATGGAATCTTTGCTAAGCTACCTGCAACCAAAGATGCATGAATTTTTTTCCTGTTTAGATGCACATATCCAAGGTACAAAGTCGGTATATGCTTGCATTAGACAAGTTGGTCCCTCATGAAGTGGAGTGTGCTCAAGTACGAAGTGAATCAAGCAAGTACATTAGTGAACATGGAATCTTTGCTAAGCTACCTGCAACCAAAGATGCATGAATTTTTTCCTGTTTAGAAGTAGTCTCTAGAGTCTAGAACTTGTTACTTTGACTTTATTATGGCCTATTTTGGAAACCATTATATGAGAGTTTGAGTTTGAACTTTGAAGTTTGAATTGTTGACTACATCTTACAACTCTACATGTTATTTGTTATAGTTTGTTGATGGCAAATGTTATATTTTGAAACTTGAAGGTTGATGTTGTGGTTGATGATTGATCATTTGATGACAATGTTGTAAGTTATAACTGCTAGATGATTGATGTTGGTTGATGTTATATGTGTACTAAATGGTTTCATGATTTAATGATCATCATTAATCCAATAGTTAAATCTGTATTTCCATGTTTTCTACAAGTAATTTGGCATTCTGCATTTTTTTAATATATATGCATCAAAATATATTAAAATATGTATTATATAAAAAAAGTCCCAGAATGCTTCGCTCTCGGAATCATTTTGAAAATTGTGCTCCTTGCTCCCACTCCTCTCTCCCAACAGCCTTGCTTGTGGGAATCTGTAATGTGCTCTTCTGCTTAAGCACAGAGGACCATCCCGCTAACTTATCTAATTCCCATAGGTTCGCGTGGCCACTTGCATGCATGACATGCGAGCCATATTTCATGTTGCATGCACTGAAACTCCTTCATTGAGCTTCCATGCACTACGGAAGCACTGCATGCAAGTCAACTGAAAATTAGAAGATAAACCGACCTAATCATGCAAAAGTTAGGTCAGGCCAGGTGAAAGTTATAAAACAGAGGTAAAGTGAATGAGTAAGGCCTGCTTATATGATTATTGATTTGAGAAGTCGATTTGGAAAGCTCAATGAGCTATTTTGGGATTGAGTGCACACACTCAACTATTCAATGTATTTCGGCAGCAAAATCTATCTTCCCTAGTCACTATCAGGTTGGATCATCCAGATTCAGCATTGTTATTATCATCAGGTATCATTCTTCAGCTTCTGCAAGGTTTGAGCTACAGATTGAGGTGGAAGGAACTCGCCCTCCTTGCATGGGCGAATTGCACAAAGAGAGATAGATTCGTATCTCATTCTAAAGGGATCTTTTCTTCTGCATGCTGGCTCCATTCTTCCAAGAGCAGCACTATTACCCTACCCCTGCAGGAAGGGCTTCTTATTTGGACTCTCGAGCTAGTTATCAGCATCTTTCTCTTTCAAAAGATGTCCTCCCTTGCATGGGCGACTTTCTCAAAGGAGGGTTCATGTTTTAGGCCTTAGAGTTGGTGCATGGTCTACATGTATCTTCCATTGTGATCAGAGGGGGATTATAACCCCGGTACACACCTTCCGGAGCCATTTCCCATCAGTATGCCATCCATACTTCCATATCATTACTGAAGAGGGTGCATTAAGTACAAGGGTGCATTATTGGAGGAGAAATATTCCATGTCTTGCTCATCCACCGGCTCAATCCTTGCATGCTGGTCTCATATTGATGTATTATGTACATGCATACTTTCTATCCCTATTTTATAGCATTTCCTATTATTTGAGTTATTTAGGGGTTGGCAAACCTATGCATCTGCATGCATGCTCATGCAAGCATAGCTTAGTAACTACATTCAGAGTTACTTCAAATATTGAGCCCTAAAGACTACTAGCAAGCAACATAAATTCAAAAAGAGAAAAAATATCAGTTTGGGATATTACAGAATCAAGTCTAGGTACCAAAGAGGACTCGCCGGTGATAATGCTAGCTTGTTGAGGATCTTTGGTGGAGTGAACAGCCGTAATTAGAAGTGATCCCTATCTAGATGGAGTTAGTGTCTAGGGTTTTTTTATGGTTTCCCTATCTAGGATTTGGAGAGCTTGACTTGTACCAGCATTGTTATAAAGCTGCAGTATATCTTGTATTGCATCTCTTATATATATACAAAGTTTCCAGCTATCCAAATATTGTGGTATACTTGCAGGCTTGGTTTTGATCTTATGTTATCTTCTTGATTGGGTAGATTCTAGCACTTATTGTTCATGCTAATTTGACATAACATATAGCTGAATTGCTTAAGTGATTTAACACATGTTGAAGATAAAGAAGCAGATTTATTGTTGTTATAATCTGTTGTAATAAGAGAATTCAGATCTTGAGAATCACTACCTGGCATTACACATAGATATATTGCCCTTACTGTGAGATTGACCTAGTCACTATTTTTTCTCTACCTTTCATGGTGTTGGTATGGGGAAGTTTATGAACAGTTATTTAGGAAAAGAGGTTGGGAAAGAACCTTAATTTCTGCCATTGGAATGATATAGTTAAAAGGAAGTTATGACGGGGGATATGAAGAGGATAGACACACATCATTAAGTAGACTTTACTGTGAGGTTAGCCCCAGTACCAAATAGAAAAGAAGGTGAGGCCCTTTGTTGTATGCTTGGTGATACATGGCAAATTAGCAGGGCTAATTCCCAGTAAGCAAAAATAAAATCAGTGACCTAATGTCACCTTGGTCACCGTTCTAACTTCTTCGGAAGTCAAAACCTCCAAGGAGAAGTATCATTTAAGGAACCCTGTAATACACTAGAACAACCAACAAACTATATTCTATGCAATCTTATGGTTAGACCAGTGCCTACTGCCTATGGAGTCAAGTGCATTCAAAACACTAATAAAAGTAATGTCCAACAATGAGGTGTATTATTTAGATCATTCAATGAAATGTAGGTCAATAATTGTCAATGTCATTCACTAATCAGATATAAGCATGTTGCATGACAACGCATAACCAATTATAATTATTAGCTAATGAAATGCAAGAGGTCAAATGTCTATCTTAGATATGCCCAAACTATCATCAATAACCAGCATTTACCACTAAGAGACCCACATTTAACTTGAATTCAAAACGAATTTTCAGATTTGTATGTAAATTGCAATCGCTACAATATGGTAGTAGTAAAGTATGAGAGTGACGATATGAGCAACCATTTGATGTCAATCAAATTTTAACTTGAACTGCCAATAAGTAATCACCCAGCTAGAAGATTTCGTACAAAATAATCACAAAGAAATTGATGGCAGCCAGTTCAAAAATATATCATCCAATGCACAGTTTGAACATTATGTCTTAGCATAAGTTTGTAACAATGATTTAAAAGAGCAAAACCCCGACGTTGAACAGCAGATAATCATGATTAACATAAACTGTAATGACTACTTCCAGGTCTCTATAGAGCTTGATTTCGGACTTCTGTGTAATATAGCAGAATTATAAATTCCCCAAGAAAATAAGAACTTTGGAATGCAAGCGGTAGAGACTAAAACTAACTCGAAGTTTAGATAGCAACTAATTAAAATTAAAGTACTAACTTAATTTTATGTTTGTGTGGACAGGGGCAGCGAAGAGGATCACACAGGGTCTGCAATTATTGCAGACCTGTGTTGGGTGAAGGAAGGAAAGGAGAAAGAAGAGGCTCGGATGGTGGAGAAAAGGATAGGAGAAATGGGTAGTAAGGCAGCGAAGGAAGGTAGGAGGGAGATGAAGGAGGGAGTGGAGATAGGGCAAGATCGTTGGGTTGTAGGTTAGGGATTAGGGCACAAATCTCAGAAAATCAGACTTGGTTTTAGGTTTAAAATCAGTTTTTTTAAAGTAATTTAAAAGCACAAATAACTCAGAAATTTAGGGTTTTAATGCTTAAAGTTGAAAACTAACTCAAAAATCACAGAAATAAAACGGAATGAAAGGAGAAAGAAGAGGCTCGGATGGTGGAGAAAAGGATAGGAGAAATGGGTAGTAGGGAAGCGAAGGAAGGTAGGAGGGAGATGAAGCAGGGAGTGGAGATAGGGCAAGATTGTTGGGTTGTAGGTTAGGGATTAGGGCACAAATCTCAGAAAATCAGACTTAGTTTTAGGTTTAAAATCAGTTTTTTTAAAGCAATTTAAAAGCACAAATAACTCAGAAATTTAGGGGTTTTAATGCTTAAAGTTGAAAACTAACTCAAAAATCACAGAAATAAAACTAATCTAATATAATATATACAAAGTAAAACTCAAAAATTAGGGTTTTTTTAGGGAGTTTTTGATAATTTGGGGATTTTTAATGCTCCTAAAATTTCACCCTAGTGTTTTTAGGGACAAATAGGGTAGGCCGAAATTATAGGAGAAAGGGCCGAAATTTTAGGGAGGCAAAAAAATGCAAAAACAATATTTTTTTAATTTTTAGGGTTTTTGTCATAAAATTGCAGACCTAATTCCAACCTTAATTTTACCATGAAAATGCAAGTTTAACCTAACAATAATATTTACAAAAATACACATCTCAGAAAAAAGGTTTAGAAGAGTAGATGAGCAACCTAGGGTTTCATTAGTGAAAATTACCTAACCCTAGGGCATCAAAGAGGATAGCCCTCTTCTTGAGATAGTGCTTGCCAAGTTTGGAAAACTATGGCTTCTTCAACTTCAAGAGTTGGTTGATGATGCCCTAGCTAAGACAAACTTTGGAGACCTAAAACTCAAGTTTACAATGCTAGGGTAACTAAAGATTAGAAAATAACTTATTCTAGGGCAAAATGCAACTCCAATGGCTACCATTCAACCCTTAAACAAGCATACATCCAACATTTAACAAAAAGACATCACGAGAAAGACTTACATACCTTATTGTGCATGTGTTAAGCAAACAACTCTTAGCATCACCTTAGCAAAGAAACAAGAGCAAAGACTTCAAAGATTTGTCCCCAAATTAGCAAGCATGATCATCCTCAAGAGGTGCACATCACTCAAAGAGCCCTAGTTAGAGCAAAAATCAGAAATAAAAGTGTAATCCCATAAGTTGATGATGAAAAATGAAGTGAGGAGATTGATTTTATATAATCTCACTCACTTTTACATAAAATAAGGTCAATTTAATATTAAAAATGTCAACTTAAAATTAAAACAAAAATAATATAAAATAATGATAAGAGTGGGTAAATTGGGTGTTTTTCCCCAGATTTGACCCAAACATGAGCAAAATGGTTGAACAAGGCCAAATTTGACCAAGCTAAAAGCCAAACTGCGTAGGGGGGTGTCGTCATGCCAAAAACTAACCCCAACAGTGATGAAAAACCCTCAACGCCCCCCCCCCTTATCAAGCATTACAATCTGCCCAGGAAGATGACGGCATCCTCTGTAGGAGGGCCCAGAGAGAGGGCGTTGGTGAACTGGAGGGCCAAGAGGGTGCTGGAGGTGCTCTTAAGGATGAGTATATGCCTCAGTGTTGAAGAACCTGTCGTTGGAGTGATAAAACATGGTCGGGGTCATGTGACCCAGTGACCCACCCTTGGAAGCCCTGGACACCAACCTCAGGGTTTTAAACCCTTTTATGAGGTAGTCAGTGATGCCATTAAGCCATAGTACTTCCAGAGGAGAAACCAAAGGGTCTAGCCATAACCCCACCTAAGAATAAGTTGGCTAAAAACCCCCTCCTAGTAAAAAAAAACACACCCTCTCCCTGGGGCACCTTTGCAGGTACGTTGGTGCTAGTACTATCGTAACACTGGCTCCAAATGCGGGACGAGTACTCCTCCTAAGGGTGCTCGAGAATCCAAGAATCATTTGGGTACCTATAGACCTACACACATATCAAACAACCAAGGACATCAAAATACCGAGAGGCAGACACTTACGTCCTGCCTTGCTCATCAAATCAGACTAAATAAATGCATAAACAAACGACTAACCTATGTCAACATGAAGAACGTCAAATGCAATGCGTGGATAACAGTATATGCCTAACTAATCCTACCTATGCTAAACATAAGAAGCATAAAGGACTAGGTAAAATCAAACCACCAATGTAACCATTTGAGTAAGCAATTCATACTTGTTGCTTTACCTTTGTCTTTGAATAGAATCCATGATAAAACCTGATCGATCACGAAGAAAATACGTACCCAAGTCTCCCGCATGATATGAGATGAGGATTGGATGGCTACGGGGACCTAGGAGCTGAAATACTGCTGCCATGGCGAAAAACCTCTTTTACAAGCCCCATTTATCCAAGCTTCCACCGAACTAATGTATGGACCATCTCACAGATATATTGGCATGGAGGAATAATTGCTTGAAAATTGCTTGATTGTCCATTCGAGAAAGCCTTTGTGGAGGTGGACCTTGTGAACCTTCACATATCAGCTGCAACCTATTTGGACAATCCTTTGGAAATGCATGCATATTGTTTTTCTTTATAATTATCGTGTTAGTACCCCTAATGATCTTTATCATTATGAAATTGTCAACTACACAATTCAAGCCTTCACATTTTAAACGAAAAGATAAACAATATAAATCATGACAATGTGAAAATAAAATCATACCTGTCCACATACTTGTATTGCCTTTATTGGAAAACATCATTGACCACTTACCGATATTGGGCAAAAAGGGCTGAACAGTTCTTGTAGAATGTAGTTGATTGGGCATACCATGAACTAAGAGATACTGGAGAAATTTTGAACATGAGCATCATCAACAAGCACCACATCTTGCAGCACTGTATCTTTTAGCAAAGAGAAAGGATTGATCCATTCTTCATCGGAGGCAGAGCAAGCTTCTTCATCCATATATATGCTCGGAGGACGATCTATTATAACGCTACAAAGCCTTGAAGAATCGTACATTGTTGGGCCAATGAACTTCCAATAATCATCGTTTTACGCATACCTATAACTTTCTTCCAAGCGAGCCAACATATCATAAGAAACAGTAACTTGAGGATATGGAGCACTTACCATTCTTGTACATTCTTCAGCTTCTTCAACCGAGGCCTCTTGTTCTTCATCTTCTGTAATTACTTCGATTTCCTGGTCCTGAACAATAGTTTCTTCAAGTAAACCTTCTGAGACTTGACCTTCGCCAGGGACTGTTTCTTGCTCCTCTAATACTTGTTCGTCAATATCTGTATGATCGTCCTTTACAATCTTCATGATTTCTTCTTTAGCATTGGGATCCCATTGATCGTTGAATACTTCAACTTGTTGGAAGAAGGAAGATATGCCCTTGGGAGGGAGCCCTTCGTACCAAGCATCCATATCCGGATCACCACCTAGCTCGAAAGACATTACGAACAACTGTATAATGGTGTCCTCATCTGTGATATGCCATGTCGGCAAAGCTTCTTCGAATTTCATGACATGTGTTGTAGGTGTATCTTTTTCCTTGTGGAACATCGAGATAGACTTCAAGCAGCGGTGTTTGTTGAACTTATTAGGATATCCCAAAATACCTGAGAAGTCGAACAGATCAAGGGTCGCCATATCTCTTGACTTTCAGTTTTGCGAGGTACTTCCTTTATATTTTCTTCAATCGGAGTCGCCAGGAGAGACCTGCCAAGTTAGACTTAAACAAATATCACCGAAAGCACTAAACAAATACGTACCTGAGATAATGGTGAATGTCCCTAATTACTTCTTGATAAGTGGAGTCGCCTTAAATGTGTGGAGTCGCTAGATAAGCCCTGCGGGGTTAGTCCTTTATAGATATTTTCAAATATAAGGAAAATGACTCACCTTTGAGTTCTTACCAAATGTCGTTTTGCCAAGGATGTCAATGACTCGGGATGAACCACTTCAAGCTTTGAAAAATCCCCGGCAACGGCGCCAAAATTGTTACCAGGCAAATTAGCAGGGCTAATTCCCAGTAAGCAAAAATAAGATCAGTGACCTAATGTCACCTCAGTCACTGTTCTAACCTCTTCGGAAGTCTAAACCTCCAAGGAGAAGTATCCTTTAAGGAACCCTGTAATAGACTAGAACAACCAACAAACTATATTCTATGCAATCTTATGGTTAGACCAGTGCCTAATGGAGTCAAGTGCATTCAAAACGCTAAGAAAAGTAATGTCCAACAATGAGGTGTATTATTTAGATCATTCAATGAAATGTAAATCAATAATGGATCAAGAGATAACAACCATTCACCAAATGTAGATTAAGGATCATTTACCAATAAAGGAATATAATAAACATATACACATGTATTACAACAATCAATATTGGATCAAAAGACTATATTGCCAACATACAACACCAATAACCAAATATGCATTAAGTGATAATTGTCAATGTCATTCACTAATCAGATATAAGCATGTTGCATGACAACAAATAACCAATTATAATTATTAACTAATGAAATGCAAGAGGTCAAATGTCTATCTTAGATATGCCCAAACTAAGTTGCATGATACGGGGAAACGGAAACGTGTATCCGATACGGAAATGCACTGGAAACGTGACCCCCAAAAATTTAGAAAACGGGGAAACGCGATATATCTATATATATATATATGCAAATTAGCAAGGACATTAAAAATTAAATGTGAAACATAAATGACAAGCGATAAATCATAATTTCAAACATCTAACATCACATTTTACTCATAAGTCTATCTCTGTATCATTAATAATTGTCATAAATGATTACATGATGCAAGTTACCAAGTAGTAATATCCAAAAACAACCTTGGTGATACAATATATTCAAAATTTCAAAATCAGCCTTTATGTATGAGGCTACAATGCTACATATATCAAAATGTGAATAGACAACATAGAACTAAAACATAAGATAAGTCAATTTGAACAGTGTTGGAGCTGACTGTCTTCAAATCGGCTTTCTCAAGTAACCCTCACTTGCTCAAATCACTGTGTGAGATGAGGGAAGTAAACTCCTCCTTTTATAAAAAAAATGACTTTTAGAGGCTTCTAGAGGTTTCCTAAACCATCATTAACCCATTAAGAAACAACTTAACCCATTGATTAAGCTAACGGGTTCTCTTTTTGGATGGGAAAGCGAGAATTCGAAGAGGAAACACGCCATACGAGCATGGATACGGCACGGAAACGCATTTCGAATCGTACCACCCATGTTTCCTCCACGTGAAATGTGGTGGCACGGTCGGAAACACGTTTCCGAGGAGTACCAAACGCGTTTCCGAGTTTCCTGCCTGGTACGCCAGTGGTATGGGGCCTAGTAACAAGTTTCCTGCAACTTAGTGCCCAAACTATCATCAATAACCAGCATTTACCACTAAGAGACCCACATTTAACTTAAATTCAAAACGAATTTTCAGATCTGTATGTAAATTGCAATCACTACAATATGGTAGTAGTAAAGTATGAGAGTGACGATATCAGCAACCATTTGATGTCAGTCAAATTTTAACTTGAACTGCCAATAAGTAATCACCCAGTTAGAAGATTTCGTACACAATAATCACCCAGAAATTCATGGCAGCCAATTCAAAAATATATCATCCAATGCACAGTTTGAACATTATGCCTTAGCATAAGTTTATAACGATGATTTAATAGAGAAAAACCCCGACATTGAATAGCAAATAATCATGAATAACATAAACTGTAATGACTACTTCCAGGTCTCTATAGAGCTTGATTTCAAACTTTTGTATAATAATATAGCAGAATTATAAATTCGCCCAAGAAAATAAGAACTTTGGAATACAAGTGGTAGAGACTAAAACTAACTCGAAGTTTAGATAGGAACTAATTAAAATTAAAGTACTAACTTAATTTTATGTTTGTGTGCACAGGGGCAACGAAGAGGACACACAGGGTCTGCAATTATTGCAGACCTGTGTTGGGTGAAGGAAGGAAAGGAGAAAGAAGAGGCTCGGATGGTGGAGAAAAGGATAGGAGAAATGGGTAGTAGGGCAGCGAAGGAAGGTAGGAGGGAGATGATGGAGGGAGTGGAGATAGGGCAAGGCCGTTGGATTGTAGGTTAGGGATTAGGGCACAAATCTCAGAAAATCAGACTTAGTTTTAGGTTTAAAATCAATTTTTTTAAAGTAATTTAAAAGCACAAATAACTCAGAAATTTAGGGTTTTAATGCTTAAAGTTGAAAACTAACTCAAAAATCACAGAAATAAAACTAATCTAATATAAAATAAACAAAGTAAAACTCAGAAATTAAGGTTTTTTTTTTTAGTTTTTGATAATTTGGGGATTTTTAGGGCTCCTAAAATTTCGCCCTAGTGTTTTTAGGGACAAATAGGGCAGGCCGAAATTTTAGGGCGGCCAAAAAATGCAAAAAAAAAAAAAATTAAGGTTTTTGTCATAAAATTGCAAACCTAATTCTAACCCTAATTTTACCATGAAAATGCAAGCTTACCTAACAATAATATTTACAAAAATACACAACTCAAAAAAAAGGTTTAGAAGAGTAGGTGAGCAACCTAGGGTTTCATTAGTGAAAATTACCTAACCCTAGGGCATCAAAGAGAATAGCCCTCCTCTTGAGATGGTGCTTGTCAAGTTTGGAAAACTAGGGCTTCTTCAACAACTTCAAGAGTTGGTTGATGATGCCCTAGCTAAGACAAACTTTGGAGACCTAAAACTCAAGTTTACAATGCTAGGGTAACTAAAGGTTAGAAAATGACTTATTCTAGGGCAAAATGCAACTCCAATGGCTATCATTCAACCTTTAAACAAGCATACATCCAACATTTAACAAAACGACATCAAGAAAAAGACTTAGATACCTTCTTGTGCATGTGTTAAGCAAACAACTCTTAGCATCACCTTAGCAAAGAAACAAGAGCAAAGACTTCAAAGATTTGTCCCCAAATTAGCAAGCATGATCATCCTCAAGAGGTGCACATCACTCAAAGAGCCCTAGTTAGGGCAAAACTCAGAAATAAAAGTGTAATCCCATAAGTTGATGATGAAAAATGAAGTGAGGAGATTGAATTTATATGATCTCACACTCACTTTTACATAAAATAAGGTCAATTTAAAATTAAAAATGTCCACTTAAAATTAAAACAAAAATAATATAAAATAATGATAAGAGTGGGTAAATTGGGTGTTTTTCCCCAGATTTGACCCAAATATGAGCAAAATGGTTGAACAAGGCCAAATTTGACCAAACTGAAGGCCAGACTGCGTAGGGGGGGTCGCCATGCCCCAACTAACCCCAGCGTGATGAAAAACCCTCAACGTCCCCCCCCCCCCCGCCCCGGTATCGAGCATTACAGTCTTCCCAGGAAGATGACGTCATCCTCTGTAGGAGGGCCCAGAGAGAGGGAACTGGTGAACTGGAGGGCCGGGAGGGTATTGGAGGTGCTCTGAAGGATGAGTATATGCCTCAGTGCAGAAGAACCTACCGCTAGAGTGATAAAACAAGGTCAGGGTCATGTGACCCAGTGACCCACCCTTGGAAGCCGTGGACACCAACCTCAGGGTTTTAAACCCTTTTATGAGGCAGTCAGCGATGCCATTAAGCCATAGTACTTCCAGAGGAAAACCAGAGGGTCTGGCCATAACCCCACCTCAGAATAAGCTGGCTAAACACCCCTACTGGTCGGAAAAAACACACCCTCTCCCCGGTGCACCTCTGCAGGTACGTTGATACTGGTACCATCGTACCACTTGGAAAAGTGTGGTGCATCGTGATGTTGAAGTACACTTGTATGGTATGTATTCTCTTGGGCTGGGATATGAAATTGGATTGAAGAGATATCAAATATTACTGTTGTAATTTGATATTTCAAATCAGCCTTAGTCCTGAAAGTTCAAAACAATTACATCCAAAAAACCTCAAGATTGTTATAAACATAATAATAATAATATAATTGTTGAAAAGTTAACTAGGAAATTTTTCCGACCCTTAACCTTGCTTCATGCAGAAAAAAAAACTCTATTTTTGAGTTTGCATGCAAAAGTTGCATGCATGCATTTTTTAATTAAAAGTTTGCATGGCGGGAATTTTGCATGGAACCTTTAAAGTCAATCAAACGATAAAAGAGAGTTGAGAAGGAAAAAGGGGGTGGTTGTTGTGTTAGTGAGTTCATCTACACGGGAGAGTGAATCGGTGAATGAGTGTTAAAGTTAATGCAGCTGCAAGAGCCATTCTCTGGGAGGATGGTGTTAGTTTTTACTTGTTTAGCATAATAACATTAAACAATCTATCGCTGAAAGAAATACAAGCACAACAAAAACACAATGAACACAATATTTCTCTCAAGGAAACCACAAGGGAGAAAACCCCAGCAAAATCTTCCTCAATATAGAATTCACAAAGTACAAAGATAAACCCCAAGACAAAATCAGCTTCTCCTCCACTTGTGCGAACTTCTCTCTCTCTCATATGCGAACTTGTGAGAGTGAGTTGAGTGAATACAAATGAGAGACTCCTCATCTATTTATATTCTTCCGTTGGGGTGACTTTTCCCCAACTGGGTCAACTTCTCCTAACTGACTGGGATGACCTCTCAAATTCATAATATAATAATCTTTTATGGGTTCTTCTAGCCCGACATAAGACCTAGGGTTTACATTGACTCTTTCAATGACTTACATTATTAATTACATCAATGACATCTCCCGAAGGAGGAATGCAATAATACAATAGACAAATACATCTAGAATATCTGCCGCAGTTACATTTCTTTAACACTCCCTCTTAACTAGGAAGGTATTATGCAGGCAACATCAACAACTGTCCAACTAACTTGTGAATCTCTATATGTAGTAGGAAGTTTTGGATCATCATATGCCTGGGGTATCATCTGTTGGAACATCCTCATTAGCATCATCATCATTGTCTGTTGGAATATCATCAGCAGCAGCATCTTCTGCTGGAACATCATCGTCAGCAACATCCTCTGTTGGATCATCATCAGCAACATCCTCTGTTGGATCATCATCAGCAACATCCTCTACTGAAACATCCTCTGTTGCATCATCATCAACAACATCCTCTAATGGATCATCATCAGCAACATCCTCTGCTGGAACATCCTCTGCAATATCATCATCAGCAACATCCTTTGCTAGAACATCCTCTGTTGGATCATCATCAACAACATCCTCTGTTGTATCATCATCAGCAACATCCTCTACTGGAACATCCTCTGTTGGATCATCATCAATAACATCCTCTACTAGAACATCCTCAGCAACATCCTTTGTTGGAACATCATCAGCAACATCCTTTGTTGGAACATCATCAACAATCACAATACTGGAACAGCAATATCAATCATCACTAAACAAAAATACTGGAACACTATCAGCAAGTACTAATCTTCAGTCACCCCTGGACCGGCATTAGTCACCTAAGGACTGGAACTCTATCAGTTGGCAAGTACTAATCTTCAGTCACCCCTGGACCGATATCAGTCACCTAAGGACCGGAACTCTATCAGTCGGCAAGTACTGATCTTCAGTCACCCCTGGACCAACATCTGTCCCCTAAGGACAGGAACTCTATCAGTCGGCAAGTACTGATCTCCACTCACCCGTGGACCAGCATCCGTCACCTAAGGACAGGAACTCTATCAGTGGGCAAGTACTGATCTTTAGTCACCCCTGGACCAGCATCTATCACCTAAGGATAGGCATCAGTCATCCTTCGACCAGCATCAGTCATCCTTCGACCGACACTAGTCATCCTTCGACTGACATCAATCACCCTTGGTCCGGCAGCAGTCATCCTTCGACCGGCATCGGTCACCCTTGGACCGGCATCAGTCACCCTTGGATCGGCATCAGTCACCTCTCAACCGGCATCAGTCACCACTCGACCGACATCAGTCCCTGGAACTACTCCCTCTTTCGAGGGAGATCCTTTCGGACCCCACTCCTTTCGAAGGAGCTCCAATCATCATCATCACTCCAGGTGATCATCCTATCCCATAGGTGCCTTCTGAGCCCATAAAAAGTCTTCTTCAATATGCACACATGTGGTTCTCTGTAGAGAGTCTTGAGCCTTGGAGGTTGCTCGATATCGTCTTCTACTTCGATTACACCATCTATTTGGTGTAATATCCACCACTGTGTTTGGCCACTAGAGCAACATCTCGTCATAGTCGACTCCCTCTTTCTGAGATAACCCTTGCTTTGTATTTCTTGATTTCATAAGTCTTGTTCTACGAAAATCTTATCATTTTTCATTTGTAGGTGATCGTACACGATACTTCCTACAAGTCAAGTTCAGTTGCATGGTTAGAAACATTTCATGGTTTCCAAAACATATTAATAATGACAAATTTACACTGTCATGTAACTATCTTAGCCAATGCTTCAACACAGCATTCATCCATATCCCGTATTCATACGGTAACTTTCTAGATGCCTTCCATTTCTACCAGAACATTATTAAGAGCGTGCACTACTCTCAATATTTCAGCAAAAAGGTTTCATTCTAGATAAGTAGCAATGGAATGTTGCAAAGCACCATAGGCCACTTACCCATCACATGCATATTTTATTCATCAATGCAAACATTCTAACATGCATAATACACATATTAAATCTAGGAACATAAATATGTGAACAACAATTCAAATATTTATCTTTGTTTGTTTGGTAGGATCTCACTTGATCCTAGTCTTTTTGCAGGAGACCCTAATAGTGTGCTCCACTCCATCATGTGGGTTCTTCTATATAAAGGCTACATAACTGGAATATGGCCTTGGTCTCTTGCTTCCTTATGTAGCACCATATCTTCCTGCATCTTGTATTATTTCTCGTACCCAAGCTGGTCTTCTCTTCCGTGGATTTTCTACACGAGGTGTCTCCTCAGGTCTCTGAGGTTCTGCCATATCATGATCTTCTGGAATAGGTTCTTCTTCAGCATTTCTATCTAGAACATTATTAATTTCTGTAACTCTAGGAGCTTCATGTTCCTCTTCATCCTCATGAGTTTTGTTGAAGGTTGTCTTCACCAAATGTAACATCCCGACTGAGTTCAATCTGGCGGAATCCTGGGATGTAGATACGGTAAGCCTTTGAATGCTCACTATAACCCACAAATATTCCCTTCTTTCCCGAAGGTTCCAACTTCGAGCTCTTCTGTCTTGGAATGTGAATGAATACTAGACATCCAAATATCTATAGATGGCTAACTTCAGGCTTCATACTGCTAAACATCTCTTATGGGTTCTTGTTGCCAAGAGCACTGTGAGAGATTAAGTTTTGTACATATATTGCGGTTCTAGCTGCTTCTTCCCATAGATGCATGGGTAAGTCTTGATCACGGATCATGGCCTTCACTGCTTCCATGATGGTTTTGTTCTTCCTTTCAACTACACCATTCTGTTGTGGATTATAGGGAATAGTAAGCTCCCTCTTAATCCCTGTTTGTTTACAGAAATCTTTGAAATCACCTGAAGTGTATTCTCATCCATTATCTGACCTTAGAATATTTATCTTCTTTTCAAAGTGGTTTTCTACAAGAGCCTTAAACTCCCTAAACTTTTCAAAGACTTCATTATTATTCTTCAGAAAATAAATCCATGTTTTGTGGGAGTAATCATCAA
Organism: Larix kaempferi; assembly: GCA_027924585.1. Taxonomy (NCBI): domain Eukaryota; kingdom Viridiplantae; phylum Streptophyta; class Pinopsida; order Pinales; family Pinaceae; genus Larix; species Larix kaempferi. Next base: position 17,245,921 of record BSBM01000337.1, on the reverse strand, counting down.
TAAAAGAAGCATAGTAAACATACCCGCTTAGTGAAGTGGTGGACATAGGTCCACAAATATCTGAGTGAATAATATCCAGAATACCTTTCACTTTGCTATCGCTGCTTGGAAATGGATTCTTCCTACTCTTTCCTTCAGCACATCCTTTGCATACTCCTTCATGATCAACCTGTATTTCTGGTAGTCCTGTCACCTTACTTACTATTGGTAAGGCTTTCTAGTGTACATGAGCTAGTCTTCTATGCCATAGCTCACAAGGGCTCATGGTACTGGTCATTAGTGTTGTATCTGCATGACCCTTCAGTTTGTAAAGTCCTCCTTCTACTCCAATGACTATTGCATCATTGATAGTCTTCCCCTTTGGCCACATAAGAACTCACCATCAATAAATGCAATTCGAAGACCTTTCTTATCTAATGCTGAAATAGAGAGAAGGTTCTTCTTCAAACCTGGTACATAAATTACATCCTTCATGTTCATGGACTTTCTAGAGTCCAATTTGTAAGATGCTTCTCCCATTCCTTTAATGGGATATTGATAGTCATCTCCAAGCTTTACCTTGTGTGGAGATTCCTTTTGTATGAGATGTGAGAGGGATTCTTTGTATCCCGTCATATGTTTTGAAACTCCACTATCTACTAGCCAAGTATCACTTCCATGAGATACAGAACCAGTGAGAGCTGATATTAGAACATATTCTTCACTGGAGTCTTCATCTTCTCTGGTTTTGACTTCTTCATCATACTCACTATCTTCCACTACATAAGCATGAAATCTCTTCTTCTGCTTCGTATGATGTCCAAATTTGAGTGGACAAAATCTCGCAATGTGTCCTGTCTTGTGACAGGAGTAAAATTCAACTGAAGATAGGTCTCTCTTGAACTTCTTTTTCTTCTGAGGTCTTTGAGATCTTCTTGGAGAGTCTTCACGGGAACATACATTGTTCTTCCTTTTCGTTCCACCTTTGTCATTCGTTTCCAAAGCTTGATCTTCATTGTCATTTAATTTCTCCTCTCTCACCGCTATTCTCTCTTCCTCTTGCACACATTCTTCCCATAGCTGTCTGAACTGGATCAGTTTCTTTCTAGCACATATGACACGAACAAATGGTTCCCAATCTATGGGGAGACCATTCAAAGTGGTCATCACAACTTCAGCATCCTCTACCATGTCTCCAATAGCTTCTAGTTGTTCTTTTATCTGGGACACTCTGGAGAAGTATGAGTGCATGGACTCAGACTTCAATATCTTCACTCCCTTGAGTTGATTTCTCAAGGTCATCTTCCTATTAATGTTATTTCCTTCAAACATGTTGGTCAAGGCATTGAACATTTCTTTTGGAGTCTTCTTTGAAGCCACTTGAGGGATCAAGTGATCTTTGATAGAATCAGCAATGATCCTCTTTTCCTTCACCATATTCTTCTTATGCCTTGCTTTGGCTTCATCTCCCTTTGGTTCTGTAAGTCCTTTCTTTATAAAGTCTTCTAGGTCATGTTCTTCAAAAATGAGCATGACTCTATACTTCCATGCCCTAAAGTTCTCAGCGCCCTCAAGCTTCTCATAATGCTTGGTATTGCTTGCCATCTTGATATAATGAGTACTTCAAATGGAAATAGAATAGATTTGAGACTAACCAAAAAAATTGTCCTTCTGAAAATTGCTTCTACCTTGACCTAGGGTTTGTCAGAGAAACCCTAATTTTCCAACATCGGGATTTTGGAAAACTGAATGGATGAGCAAATTCACCTCCTCAAGGCGAGTTGAGCAAAGTACTCCTATCAATTCTATGAGTAGATGATCCAAAAACTTGATGCCCTAGTTCTCCCGGGTTGAAGTGGGGGACCCAAAAATGAAAATTCTCAAAATTGAAATTTGCTTCGACGAAAAGATGCGCCCTAGTGAGGCGAGTTAGATGCACTCTCTTTTTCAGTTGATCTGTGGAGGGAGCTCCCAGAACAAGAAGCCCCAGTTTCTGCAGTCGTGGAGGCTGCACAATGTTTTCTTTCAGGCCTGCTCTAATACCATGTTAGTTTTTACTTGTTTAGCATAATAACATTAAACAATCTATCACTGAAAGAAATACAAGCACATCAAAAACACAATGAACACAATATTTCTCTTGGGGAAACCACAAGGGAGAAAACACCGGCAAAATCTTCCTCAATATAGAATTCACAAAGTACAAAGATAAACCTCAAGACAAAATCAGCTTCTCCTCCACTTGTGCGAACTTCTCTCTCTCCCCTATGCGAACTTGTGAGATTGCGTTGAGTGAATACAAATGAGAGACTCCTCTATTTATATTCTTCCGTTGGGGTGACTTTTCCCCAACTGGGCTGACTTCTCATAACTAACTGGGCCGACCTCTTAAATTCATAATATAATAATCTTTTTTGGGTTCTTCTAGGCTGACATAAGACCTAGGGTTTACATTGACTCTTTCAATGACTCTTACATTATTAATTACATCAATGACATCTCCCGAAGGAGGAATACAATAATACAATAGACAAATACATCTAGAATATCTTCCGCAGCTACATTTCTTTAACACTCCCTCTTAACTAGGAAGGTATTCTGCAGGGAACATCAACAGCATCAACAGTTGTCCAACTAACTTGTGAATCTCTATATGTAGTAGGAAGTTTTGGATCATCATATGTCTGGGGTTTCATCTGCTAGAACATCCTCATCAGCATCATCATCGTCTGCTGGAATATCATCATCAGCAACATCCTCTGCTGGAACATCATCGTCAGCAACATCCTCTGTTGGATCATCATCAACAACATCCTCTGCTGGAACATCCTCTGTTGGATCATCATCAGCAACATCCTTTGCTGGAACATCCTCTGTTGCATCATCATCAACAACATCCTCTGCTAGAACATCCTCTGCTAGATCATCATCATCAACATCCTCTATTGGAACATCCACTGCAACATCATCATCAGCAACATCCTTTGCTGGAACATCCTCTGTTGGATCATCATCAACAACATCTTCTACTGGAACATCCTCTGTCAGATCATCATAAGCAACATCCTCTGTTGGATCATAATCAACAACATCCTCTGCTGGAACATCCTCTACTAGATCATCATCAGCAACATCCTCTGCTGGAACATCCTCAGCAACATCCTTTGCTGGAACATCCTCAGCAACATCCTTGTGCTAATATACATTCTATGGGGTTGAGAATCAGGTTTGGCATCTTGCATGTGATTTAGAGAGACTTGAGACCAAGTTGAGGTCTAAGATTTCAGAGCATTGAAATTTTCACAATAATTAGGTTAATGAAGGGTTGAAGGGCACAAACCCCTTCACCTCACTACCAATCAATGTGTATAAGAATACCATCATGAGGCTCATTATAATCATATTATCAATTCTTATCTATGTTGCGAAGAACGCCTGCCTGAGTGGCATTCCAATACCCGAAACACGCCAAAATGGGTATGAAATAGCTTGGAAACATCGTTGGTCGTACCCTACGATGTTTCACAATTTGGAAACACCATATGATAAGGATGGCAGCATTTCCAGGTCATTTCAGCAAATTTTGGGATGTTTCCAAAGAATTTTTATCTTTTGTGGGCTCGCCCAAGCGACTTTGAGGAGTGTGGGACCCTCATAATGCATCAAAATGGCTAATTAAACAATCATGAGCAAATCTGACTAGTTTTTAAACATGGTTAATTGATTTCTACACTGAATTAATATATTAAATAAAACAAAAATTAGAATTCTCTAGAAACCCTAAATTTTAGGATTTTGCAGACATATCATCTTTGGATGAGGGGCGCATGAACCCAATTAAATGGTGGACTTGTCATGAGGCAAATGGTCAACATTTGCAATATCTTGCCACCCATATTCTATCACAAGTGCCAAGTTCTTCATCATTGGAAAGGAATTGGAGCACCTATGGTTTCATTCATTCTGTGAAGCACAACAAATTGGGATCGCAGAAGGTTGAGGATCTTGTATTATAGCCTACACCTTATGTCTTGTAGGGGTGAAGAATATACAAGTGGGCCTCATAAAGAGTGGGATGTGGATGCAGAATGCATCTTCTTCCAATTCATGCTCTACTTCTTCTAAACAAGGATCTTGTTCTACTTTTGTTGATGAAGATGAGGATGAGGATGAGATGTGTTGATGTATTTGTAACTTCGGAAGATATTCACTTGTATATTATAATTGTACTTTATTGTATCCCCAATGGAGATGTATTATTCTTCCGATTGGAAGTGTCATCAGTTGTACTTGCATGTGTCGCAAGTTATATTGTAAGTGTCGTAACTTATATTTGATGGGTTATTAGACCACCATGATGGAGTCGACCCTGTATGAGTCATGTGGGTCAAAGGGTTATTAGACCACCCTAGTAGGGGTCGGCCCAATCAGCATTATGTTAAGTGGTTAAGTTGGGACCGACCTAGTTGAGTAAAGGTCAAGTCAAGTTAGTGTATAAATAAAGAGTGTGTCTCTCTCATTTTACACATTGTCTTATTCACTCACTTCGCATTAGTAAGAGAGAGGAGTGTGCACAAGTGGAGGAGGAGCATGCTGCTGAAGATGTCTATCTCTTGGGTTTGATCATGGTGATCCTTGTATTGATGCTTATTCTATCTCTGAGGAAGTTGCGGGGTTTTTCACCTTCTTGGTTTTCCCCGGTGAAATGTTTTGTGTCTCTTGTCTCTTGTCTCTTATGCTTGATATGATGTACATGTTGTTCTTTCAGTTAAGATCCTAGATCTATTGAATTAATGGTTAAAAACTAACAAGATGGACATATAATTGTACTTTTAGCTCATGTTTTATTTCATTTTAGCCCATATAGCCTCATTTATAAAAGCTGATTTTGGATGTATAGCCTCATCTATATAGGCTAATTTTGGACTTTGCACCATATAATCATCTATGGCAGTTAATAAAGACATGGTTTTCCTTCTAAAATGGTATATATATATATATTGCATTTTTTATACACCACATATCCTCTGACATACCCATTTTGGGGAATCATGTTTCCAGATGCTCCCGTTTCAGAAACTTAGAAAGTTTCCAAGTTTCGTTCAACTTAGATTCTTATCAATCAATGAATATTGAATATATACTTACATATTTGCAGAAATCTTCTGTTAATTGTAATAAACAGAGACTAGCTATTACAAATATTGAGGTGAAAATTTGGAAGTGGCATTTCATGAAATTTCTACAGGAGATGTGCTTCCAGCCACAGGGGGTGTGTTCCCAGTAACATAGCTTCTGAGAGAAATATGCAGGGACAAGGGGGCAATGTCAGCAACACAAACTCAAGGCCCTGCAATCCGTTTCCACATAATTTTGCCTCAATGGAAATTAAATATGAGACCTCTTATAGTAATTCAATTCTGATTACGTCATACACATTTGGAAATTGAAGCAAATTTATTAAAAATTAAAAAGCCAGAAACTGCAGCAGCCACAAACTTGTTTGAAATACATGAATGAGTAGCTCATTACCTGAGGCTGATCCGTTTCCATCAACAGTTGTTTTAATGTCCAGTTGGTCTGCCGCTCAAAGAGCTTGAAAAGAATGTTCTCTAATTCACCACGGTCCATTCTGGTTCTCTTCATTTCTTGAGTCTTAATTGGTGCGGCAGAACCCCTTCTATCCTGGACATGCACAATTGCAAAAAAGCATAATCAGTAAGTTTATTCTTTACATCTAGGTTCTAAACCATCCTCGCCCTTAATTAATTTTCAACATATTGCCGGATAGTTTGAGCCTGCAGGGTAAGGTAAATGTCTGTGCTCAAGAAAACAGAAGCAAATGGCGCTATGATCCATTGGTAAAGGTGATAACAATTGCACAAAAAGGAAAAGCAACTAGTATTTACTATTAATGTTTAAATAAAAGCAACATAGCAAAACAACTGACTGAAAAGTCTGAAGATCATGCCTTTGATAATATTGATGAAAAATCCATCATTCCTTGCATGGGATTATAGCCTACACGATCATTATCTATAACCTGAAGTAGCAAGCACAAAATAAAAATGGCTTTAGTTCATCAAGTTATAGTAAGGGGCTGTTACTTTATAATAAATTAAATTGTTTTAATATTTAAGGCAATTTGCAAGCTTGTCACAGTAAACAGTGGAAAATAAAACAAAATATATGCACCTGCACTTGTCTCGCTCTGAAATTAGATTTGTTTGTCCTTTCTCGACATAGCCTCCGGTAGTCATCAATATTTTGACTGTGAGGCTTCATATCAAATTTATGCTCGACCTTCCCATCAACAGCTACTTTGCCTGCAAATGCACAGAACAATCACACTTATTTATTGTTGGATGTTTATGAGTAGCACTAAAGTTTTTCTTTATGCAAAAGTTAAAACATCGAGAATTTTATTGACTAAAAGCAAACTGGAAACCTTGGGTTGGCATAGGCCTTTCAACAGTTCAGCATTACAAAAGTGGGTCATCCAAAGAATTACAAGGAATCCTCATTGAGCAACCAATTTTTATAAAAATATTATCATTTTCACCGATACATTTATTCCTAATAAGGTCTCGGACACAGGCCCCACAGACAGGATCAAATTAGATGGAATAAAACCAGAATACATGATGCACATTGTATACTTCTTAGGTATTCAGCATTGCTAAAACTCCACTAAACAAGCCATCAAATTCTACTTTTCCTGATAGCAGAAACGCAGCACAACATGGGAAAGAAAAACTTGGGAGAAAGGAAAAAAATCCTGCAAAAAATGGGCTTTTGCCAGGAAAGCCAGGGTGCAAGGCCCGTGGCCTCCCAACCGGAAGGGGGCAATGGCGGGAAGGCTGGAACAAATGGCTCTCCAGCAGCAACATTGAGGACACTATGTAAAGCCCCACAATCATACAAGGTGGCTGTGGCGGGAACAAATGGCTCTCCAGCAGCAACATTGAGGACACTATGTAAAGCCCCAAAGCTTACTGCCAAAAGCACCAGTGCCTCCTTAGAGAGTGGTGGTCAATCCACACTGAATATAATGTCCCTGGAGGTTGGTGGGTATATTCAATGGATGACAGATCATGCTGCCACTTCTTAGGATTTTTCCCATCAGAAACAGCACTCCAGTGATGGGTGAACACCAAATTGAAGTTAAAAGGTTCCATGACCTGAAACTGTGCAAAAGTTTTTCTTTTATTGCCATTTTCTTCCAACACCAAGAATAGACAACAAATCTCCAAGGCCAGTCCAACTTCTTCAACTCATCCAGGCTGCACATGAGATGTTGGACGTAGCACTTTGACCCAGCAAAAGATGATTTCTCCAAAGCACCCACATGGAATAGACTCTACCTGCTACCTATAGAATTCCAGATCAAAGAAATACTCAACGCAATAAGGGAAACAATAGGAATCTTCATCAAAAACATGGAAGTCAAATCCTCTTCTGTGGAGTCAATAACACTAGATTACCAAGACAATGAAGGGATACAAACTATAGAGTCATAGAGTACAAGCATATCTGTTTAGATGCAAATCTTGTCATGAACACATGCATCTAAATTGTAAATTCTAATGATAGATGAAGGATTGCCTGCTAACTTGAAACCCCCTCAAGAGAGCAGTCCATACCTGAAGGATTTCAGGAGGTAAAGAGCATATTGAAAGGAGGGAAGGCGGAAGAATGGGCAAAAATAATACAGGGGACTCAAAAAACTGCCACAAACAAAATGAACGTGTGTTTGTTTGTTGCTCTAAAACCTGTTCTTTAGAACCTTCCTTATTCTAGAAGCTTCCCAATTCTAGAAGCTTCCTTGCTCTCTCTTTAAATATAGAGTTTTGGCAAGAGAGTAGCAATGTGAGTTTCTGTTTTGAGTTAATAGACAAATAACTTTGAGCGTGATAAATCTAAACTGTTTTCTCTTTTTATTTCAGTTAACCATGTTCGTAGATCTAGCATACAAGAAGGTTTTTTGAAATCTTTCTAGGGTTTGTAGTTTGCAGGTCTACTTACCATGTATTGAAATCTTAACAAGGTATCAACATTGTGCTTCTTGTTAGTTTTTCATACAATTATCGCAGCATAATTTAATTGCATATGAACAGTAGGATCACTAGAACAAAGACAAGCACAGAAACAAAGAACACGAGAATTTATCTTGGGAAACCCAACAGGGAGAAAACCCAGCAACCTTTGTATAGAGATGAACAAATCTGAGAACAGAGTACAAAGATGAGAGAGAAAGTAGAAAGTTTCTCCAAGTAGAAACCCCAAAAATATGCTTCTACTTGCTGCAGATGAGAACTTGTGTGTGTTGAGTGAGTGACCAAATGAGGCACCCAGACTCTCTATTATACACTTGCCAGACTCGCTTTTTCCCTAACTGGACCGACTTGTCTAACTGACAAGGCCGACTTGACCTGGGAACAAATAAAATAATGTTTATTTAATTATTTTCTTCAGGTAATTTATCCCCAAGGTTTACATTGATTCTTTCAAGGGTTTTACATGATTAATTACATCAAAATCATCTCCTGTAGGAGGTACAAATCAATACAATAAAATATAATAAGAATGACTTCCGAAGTTGCACTAATTCCAACACTCCCTCTCAACAAGGAATGTATTCTTCAGACACGGTCATCATCAGCATCACGATCATCTGGGTTTCATCTATACATCACATCTGTCTCGATCATATCTATACATACCGAAGGTTGTCAACACAGTCTCAATCCTTCGAGAAGTGTTATCATGCATCTGCTCCACACAATCCCTCGGTGGATTCATACATCAGCTCAGCAACTCTACACAGTCCATCAGAGAGTACAGCAAACATTATCACATCCCAATCCATCGGGAGTCAATACAATGTGCATCTGCTCAGCCCAATTCTTCGAGGAACATGCACCAACTCAACTAGTCCTTCGGTGAGTCCAAGAGTATCAGCCTCTCCATCCAACCTGGATGTCTGAAAGGTCTCTCATACACGACCATCTGCACAAGTCTGTCTCTACTGCCGATGGGATCCTCCCATTCCTGGATGAGATCTTGGATGAGCATAGGTACCTATGTAGAAACAAACTTCACACGACCATCTACTACCTGTCCGTCTCTACTGCCGATGGGATCCTCCCATATCTGGTTGAGAACCTGGACAAGTACAGGTATCTTTGTGGAAACAAACTTCACACAACCATCTACTACCTGTCTGTCTCATCTGCCGATGGGATCCTCCCATACCTGGCTGAGAACTTGGACGAGTAGAGGTATTTGTGTCGAAACAAACTTCACACGACCATCTACTACCTATCTGTCTCATCTGCCAATGGGATCCTCCCATACCTGGCTGAGAACCTGGATGAGTAGAGGTACCTGTGTGGAACCAAACTTCACCCAACCATCTACTACCTGTATGTCTCATATGCCGATGGGATCCTCCCATACCTGGCTGAGAACTTAGATGAGTAGAGGTACCTGGGTGAAGGTAAGGTAAACATCTCCATGTCATCTTTCCATCTCAACGAGGAACACATTCTCTTCCACGAAACTATTCAAACTACATCCTGGGAAGAGGCTTGGTGAGAACATCTACAGTATGGTCATCTGTCGAAACATACAGTAACTCGACCACACCTTTCTACACCATATCATGAATGTAGTGATACTAAATCTCTATATGCTTCGAATTGTCATGGAATACAGGATTCACTGACATCTGCACATAGCTCTGGTTATCACAATGAATTATAGTTGGCTCTGGAATCTGACCAGACAATCCCGCAAGGAGTTTCCAAAGCCACTGTACTAGCATCCATATACTCTGCCTCTGCAGTATTGAGTGCTACTAAGGTCTGCTTCCTGCTACACCAGGAAATCACTGCAGAACCCAAGCTGAAGCAACATCCAGAAGTACTCTTCCTATCTGCAACACATCCAGCCCAATCTAAGTCTAAAAATCCTTGCAATCTCAAGTCGTATTCTGAAGCATATCTCAGGCCATATCCCACGGTGCCACACAAGTATCTAAGCACATGTTTTGTAGTTATCCAGTGAATATGTCTCAGTTCACACATGAACTAGCTGAGAGCATCCACAACAAAACAGATATCTGGTTTGGTGTTCGTCAGATACATCAAGGATCCAATCAGCTGGCGATACATAGTGGGATCAATCAAATTTGAATTTGAAGCAACGTTCCTCAGCTTCTTCAAATTTGCATCCATCCCAGTGGCCATGGACTTACAGTCCAACATTCTAAATCTCTTCAGAATATCAATGGTGTATTTTCCTTGAATTAGGAAAATTTTCTTCTTCCTCTGCCATACTTCTAGTTCCAAGAAGTAATGCATCAATCCAAGATCCTTCATTTCAAACTCTGGGGAAAGTTTCTTCTTACACCATACAATAAGCTTCTCATTCCCTGTGAGAAACAGTTCATTAACATAAAGAACCAAAATCAGTGGCTCATCATCCACAACCTTGTATTAAAGGTTGGGGTCTACATCACTCTTGGTGAATCCCAAGCTCACCAAGTATCTGTCTATCCATCCATACCAAGCACGAGGTTCTTGCTTGAGACTCCTATCCATATAAGGCCTTTAGGCTTTTTCAGCCTACATACGTGAGACTCCTTTCCATGGACAACAAACCCTTCTGGTTGTTCAATATACACTTCTTCCTCAATAACATCATTGAGAAAGGTTGTCTTGACATCCATCTGATGCAGCTTCCATCCCATAGCAATAATAGTCCTGATGGAAGTATATCGAGCCTAAGTTGCGGGGAAGCGCTCTCGCCCCTCTCGCCCCCGCTCCGAAAGCTAGCTTCCGGCCGAAGCTAGGCGGAAGCTAAGAAGAAGCGCGCTTCGCTTTCGCTTCCGAGCGGAATCGATTTTGAGAAGCGCGCTTCGCCCAAAAAAAAATCGCTCCCTGCCACTGTGTGAGAGCGTTTAGGAATCGATCCGAAGCGTCGCTTCCGGATCGATTCCTCTTCGCTTCCGACTCGCTTCCTTCATCGATTCCGGATTTTAAAAAACGATTCGGTCGCTTCCCGAAATCGATTCTCAGCGCTTCCTCGGACGATTCGCCCAAACCCGCGATTTTTTGGTTGAGTTGGAGCTCGTGGGGTCCACGCTTGGGGTTTTGGAGGGGGGAATAGGGCTTTGAGGTATAAAGCCCTCCTCCACACTCCATTTTGTCACTTTCATTTGAGAAGAGAAGAGAAGAGAGGAGAGGAGAGGAGAAGAGAAGAGAAGAGGAGAAAGAGGAGAAGAGAAGAGGAGAAGGTGCCATTGGAGATTGAAGAAGGTTGGAATCTTGGATGCTTGGAGCCTTGGCAAGTTGGCACACTCACTACCATTGGAGTCTTGGACATCCAAATAGGTAGGCTCTAAACCCTTTCTTGTTGATTTGCTTTGTGTTTGAAGTTTGAACTTGAAGTTTTGATGCTTGAGACTTGAATTTTTTAAGCTTGAAATTTGACTAGAATCTAGAATGTCATTGTAAATGTTCCTCTCCTACTCTTTCCCATGCTTTCTCCATCATTTCTATTGCAGGGCAACAGGTTAAACTCTAGTTCCACTTCCAACTTCCAAGTCCAACAAACATGATGATGGGTTTATGGTTTCTTTTGTTGGTTCCATTTGTTGTTTTGATGATGTTCATTGAAAACCGGAGGAGGAATGAGGGAGAGGGAGATGATGAAGAAGTGGGTAGTGGCACATACCGTGGAGAGGAGGAGGGAGGGGAAGAGGAGGAGGAGGAGGAGGAGGGAAACCGAATGAAAACCAAGGAAGACACAACACCCTTATGGAAATATGTCACCAAGCAGGGAGGAAGCAAGGGGGGTGGAACCGCCAAATTTGGTTGCCCCCATTGTAAAAAGACTTACACGGGTTCGTATACCCGTCTGAGAAGACATCTATGTGGGAACATGCCATGTGATGAAAACAAAACTGTAGGAGTTTGTGTTTGCAAAAGTGTGACATCAACACAAAGAGCCATGTATAAGAAGGAAGAATTTGAAGCACAAAACAAATCAAAAGCAAGGTTTGACCATGACCCCTCAATGAACTCACCGATAGCTAGAGGCCCATCCACCCAAGGTAGTGGATTCTCACCCCCTGGGTCACGCATGACAATATCAGATTTCCTTGACACCAACGGTAGGGATGATGTGGATGCAAGAGTGTTCCGGTTTCTCTATGCATGTGGCATACCGTTCAATGTCCTTCGCTCACCCTATTGGCATGAAATGGTAGATGCCATTCGCACTGCTCCAGCAGGATACAAGAGCCCAGGGTATGACAAAGCTAGAACTGTGGGGCTTGACAAGGAAAGAGCCAAGATCCAAAATGCTTTGGGGCAATTCACAAATGCTTGGAATGAGTATGGGGTATCAATTGTATCAGATGGATGGACAAATGTAAAAGGCAAGCCATTGATAAATGTTCTTGGTGTGTCTGCTACTGGTGCAGTCTTCCTTTCAGCCCATGACTACTCAGATAAATTCAAGACTGGCATAAACATTGCAGAACTCCTACTCAAAACCATTGAATCTATTGGTCCATACAATGTCATCCAAGTCATAACCGACAATGCTGCTAATTGTAAGGCAGCGGGAGCAATCATTGAAGATAAATACCCCAACATATTTTGGTCTGGGTGTTTGGTTCACACAATGAACCTTTTGATGCACGACATCATTAAGTTGAAGGAAAATCAATACAAATGGATTGGTGAATTGTACAAAAAGGGCAAGAAGATGATAAGATTTATAACCAACCATAGCAATGCCCATGGCATTTTCCGCAGTCACTCAAAGTTGGAGCTATTGAAGATAGCAAAGACTAGATTTGCTAGCTACTACCTCACTTTCAGGCGCCTTTTGAAGGTAAGAGAGGCATTAGCTAGCATGGTATCAAGTGAGTCATGGCAGGTCTTGAAAGATAGGTGTACATCCGCATCTGAAAGGCTTGATTTTCAGGAGGTGGAAGAAACAGTTCTTGATGCGGGATTTTGGGCAAGTGTCAAGTATGTTTTGCAGTTCACAAAGCCCATATATAACATGATTCGGTTTGCAGATACAGATAAGCCGGTGATTGGGGAGGTGTATGAGCAGATGGATAGCATGCTGGGTCAAATTAAAGATATTGTTGAACAGAAAGATCCCATCTTGTATGACCATATTCATGAACATGTGGTCAAAAGGTGGGAACATCTCAATGTTCCACTGCATGCCTTAGCGTATGTATTAACACCAAAATATTATTCTCCATCTTGGTTGGCCAAACCAGCACCTGGGGGTGGGGTTAGGAGAAAGCCCCACACAGATCCAGAGGTACATCTTGCGTACATGACTGCTATAGACAAGTTGGTCCCTGATTTAGAGGAATGTGACATATTGCGGAGTGAATTAAGCAAATACCTCAGTGAAGTTGGTCCATTTGGTACTTTGCATGCAATCAGAGATCAAGATAGGGCGCCTCCTATCGAATGGTGGAACATGTATGGCTCAACATGCCAACGCTTGTATAGATTGGCTGTTAGAGTGCTTTCACAGGTGGTTAACAGTTCCTCTGCAGAAAGGTGTTGGAGCACCTATAGCTTCATCCACTCAGTGAAAAGAAATCGATTAAATGAAAACCGAGCAGAAAGCTTGGGTTATGTACATTACAACTTGAGGTTGTTGACTCATTATTGTGAGCGTGCCAAAACTGATAGATCATATGTCACTTGGGACAACAATCCGGAGGAGCATAACTTGGAGAATGGAGCCATAGCTTTGGAGCGCTTGGAGGAAGAGCTTTTGGGCGATGAGGATGACGCATATGCAGTACCACTACTAATGGCGCCGCCATCTTCTTCCTCGTTTCCAGATGCACCATCTTTGCCTAGAGGTTCACGACCTCCATCTGCATCAGTGAGGGGGGGTCGTGCAGGATCGAGTCTTGGACGTGGCTCAGCAGTGGTGGCTGCTGGGGATGATAATCCCACTCCCATTGTTCAGAGACCACGAGAAAAGAAAGTGGAAATTTCTCGTGGCAAGAGGAAACATCCATGATTCCATAAAATCTACTTTTCTTGTATTTTCTTGTTTACAGTACTTTCAAGTTTCGGCACTATTGACTCTTTTATATTTATTATCATATATTTTGTAAACATTACATGGCATTTCAAGTTTGAAGTTTTATGTTGAACCTACGGTCTACCTTTGAATTTGAAGCTTTAAGGTTGAATCTTGATGTTATAACTTATGGAATCATGGATATTGGACCTATGGTTGATGAAATCATGAATTCACTAGTAAATGATAATGATGATTGATGAATGATGTTATATGGTATTATTGTTTATTTCATGCTTTTCAATGATTAATGATGTTATATGATGTTATCTGATGATTGATGAACTTCTACTTGCATTTGTTGACATATATGCATCAAAATATATAAAAAATATATATTATATAAAAAACGCTTCCGGAACGCTTCCTAACCGGAAGCTTTTGAAAATTTCGCTTTTCGCTCCCGCTCCCGCTCCCAAGTAACCTTGTATCGAGCCACGGGAGCAAATGTCTCATCATAATCAACTCCCTCTTTCTGAGAGAATCCTCTAGAAACAAATCTAGCCTTGTGTTTTTCCACACTGCCATCAGCTCCATGCTTGATTTTGTAGAGCCACTTGGAAGTCACTATTGAATTCCCCTCAGGTTTTTGTACAACCTCCCATACATCATTCTTCATAATGGATTGGTATTCTTCCATCATGGCATCCTTCCAAACTTGGTGTTTGGATGCTTCTTCAAAGGTGGTAAGTTCTGAGTCAATGATGTGACTCACCAATGCTACATAACTCGAGAACCTTTGAGTTCTCTTGCTTTCTCAAAAAGTACCATGTGGAGCTCCATGCCCCTCTACGTCCTGCAATGTTTGTTGTGCCCATCTAGGCATCTTCCGACCTGTCACAATATCTGTGGGAGCATTAATTGGCTCAACTAGATCAATGGGATCGATCGGTTCATCCTTCTCTGCTAACTCCCTCTGAGCTACTGAAGGGGGAGATGATCTCGTTTCCTTTGGATCTAGCATCTCCTCATTATCGATCTCCATATCCGATCTTTTGCCTTTCCTAATAGCCATCTCTTCTTCAAAGGACACATCCCTGCTAACTTTGATCTGTCTCGATCCTAGGATGTAAATTCTATAGGCCTTTGAAGACTCACTGTATCCCACGAAAGTTCCCTTCTTACCTGAAGGTTCTAACTTCGTCCTCTTTTATTTGGGCACATGAATGTAGACTAGACAGCCAAAGATACGAAGGTGGCCCACTTCTGGTTTCACTCCTGTGAAAGCTTCTTCTGGATTCATGCTCTTCAAGATTTTATGAGGGCATCTGTTTTGTACATATACAGTTGTTCTAGATGCTTCTTCCCACAAGAACATCGGTAGACTCTGGTCATGTATCATGGCTTTGGCTGCCTCCACAATTGTTCTATTCTTTCTTTCTGCAACCCCATTTTGTTGAGGGTTGTAGGGAACTGTGAGCTCCCTCGTAATTCCTCCTTTCTTGCAGAAATCATTGAAATCTGTAGACGTATATTCTCCACCATTATCTGATCTTAAAATCTTAATCCTCTTTCCCTACAAATTCTCGACGTGTGCTTTGAATTCTTTGAATTTGCTGAGCACTTCCTCGGATTCCTTGGTCTTGAGAAAGTATATCCAAGTCTTCAGTGAGTAGTCGTCAATAAATGTTACATAATAATTATAGCCACCGAGTGAAGCAACAGTCATGGGTTCGCACAAGTCGGAGTGCACTAGATCCAAAATTTCTTTGGATCTACTCTCACTATTCAGGAAGGATCCCTTGGCATTCTTGCCAAGTGCACATCCTCTACATATTCCACCATGGTTTACATGAAGCACCAATAAACCTATAACTATATTTCTTAATGTTGGGAGAGCTTTATAGTTTAGATGAGCTAGTCTTATGTGCCATAGCTCACCCATGCTGGTAGAATCATGAACTATTGCACTTTGGTACAAGCTCTCCTCTCTTACACCAATTATTTGTGTTGTGTTCATCCTTGAGTTCTTGTGCCAAGCAAGAACTTTGCCTTCTAAAAATACTACCTTATATCCCTTGTCCTCCAAAGCAAATATGGAGACAAAATTTCTCTTCATACCAGGTACATCAAGCACATCACTCAAGTGTATGGGGCCACCTCCCTCTAGTTAGAGGGAGGTAGCCCCATATCCTTTCACAGCGTAATTAGCATCATCACCAAGTACAACACGGGGATGGGATTCCTTCTCAACAATTTCTGATAAATTTTCTTTATAGCCAGTCATATGCCTAGAAGCACCAATATCTATAAGCCATGTATCACTAGTGGTGGGAACAGTACCTGATAAAGCTAAGATGAAGAAGAATTATGTACGATCTTCATTCCTTTGCTTCTTATGACGATGATCTTCTTCTACATTAGCAGTAGTGGCTTCTTGAGATTGGATCTGAAGCAGAATCCCTAGCAGGAACTAGGTTAAAAATGAAGATTGGATTCTTGAGAAACTGACTCCACAGGAAAATGCGCCCTAGCAAGGTGAGTTGAGAGAAGGTAGGTGTTATCACACCATAGTAGTAGGGCTACTATTCTTGCTTAGCAGATATCTGCACATTCCAAAGCTTGGCTATGATGAGTTTATATTTTGAGATCACCCATGATCAGAGCAATGTATTATTCAAACTTATGTTAGACCTTGTGTCAAGGCTGAGCCTTGAGACTTCAGATTTGATGACCAATGTGACCCTTTATTCCATACAGTTTCAGTTCAGTGCCTAGAGATGTTACTGCAGTAGTGTTTCAGATGGTTTATGATGATTATCCTTATCATGATGTTGTATGACCTATGGATTTCTGATCATTGATTATGGATTATTATCTTGTTGCTTTAGTCATGTTCACAGCATTAACATGGTATATGATTCATGATGTGGCAAACTTTGTAAAATGAAAATGAACTATCTTGATGATGAATTATAAAATGGACTTTTTACTTGCACATTTAGGTTGTTTGACAGAACTCACCGGTTTACTACCTTGCATAGATATGGTTTTTCTTGACACCATTTGTCTGTTAGCTTAGGCTCCATTTTCACTTGACTCCATCCATCCATGACTTTCCTTATTTGGCTTTAACCCTCGACTTGTCTTACTTGACTTTCTGGTATTGAGGACTTCCCTTTTTACTACCTTTGTGTTTGGATCACATCCCTGTTAGTTTAGTGTCTTGGCTCTGAGTTGGTGACAAAACTTGTCTTTGGTAAGTTGGATTGTAGGCATAAATCATTCTGGTCAGTTGTCCCGATGTTTGGCACAGGCACGAACTCCCTCTAGTCACTTGAGATGTTGTTGGCTAAAACTGAAAGCTCATGTACTACTTATGGAAACTTATATAGATTCGCCCATGGAAACTAAAAAGGGCAAGAGCGATGAACTGCTAAAAATACTCCTCGAAGAGTATAAGAAAGGTCCAAAAAGCAATAGTTCTTAAATTCTATATCTAAACAATTGTTGACCTTATATATGTATAAACATGCCCTGGATGCAAGCTGCAATTAGTTGTGCTTATCGGCACACCTGAGATCTGAAGGGTTATGTAGGCCAAAAGGCCATGAAATGAAATCAATGGATCCTAATGAAACTGGATCATCTTTTATAAAAGTAGACATGATGCCTAAGTTGAATAAGCACTCTCTAAACAACTTACCCATTTGTGAGGCACAGCCATTCCCCGTGTTTAATTTGTCCAGCACGAAGTTTGTAGCTTCCCCTTTCTCCCAGTCCAAAGTGTCTTTTAGTTGAGTTTAGACAAGTCACCCCCTTTGCCCAACCTTGTTCCTAGCCTTCATCCTTAGCTAGCAGTTAGACCATGTCCAATGGGTGAGTTTTTCATTTAAGCTATTGTGCAAGTAAATACAAACAACAACAGAATGAACAAATATGTTTAATGCCACTAAATGATGTTATACTTTAAGTTAAGCTGGGAGTATGATTAGAGGAACATATCTTAGTCTATTGATATGATTTATCCTTGGTTGTATATGGACCTAGTCAAACCCAGTTTGACTATGGTCATTTCTTGGGATCCGTGTTGATGTGGCCCATGCATGCTTATTGATGATGATAGATGGACCCACATACTCTTGATGATGATACTATATGACGGACATATGATTTAGATGGAGATTGATGCAGTTCAGCAGGTTTTATTATTACTTCAAATCATCAGATTATGCATTGTCCATATATGGTGGACCCTACAGCTAGCCCATCAGGGCAACCCATGATGTATGAGTACACATTCTTAGTAGATTTGGGTCTTCTAGATCCAATGAGACACTTATCATTCAGTTCTAGGCACTTTTGACAGTGATAGATGCAGTTTTCTACTTGTTTACCAGATTTGGGGTTGATTTCCCAGCTTGAGCAGCAGGGGCCATGAGAGGCCAGTTCACCTAGGACATTGTATGACAAGGGGGTTGTCCAACCACTTGATATTACCATTTACCCCCCCTTCTGGAGAGCCTGGTGGGCTCAGTTTGACAGCGCAGGTGCCCTAGGAGGCAGTTTCAGCACTTTCACAGTTACCGAGGCAGTCCAGAAATGGGATAAAAGGGTCACTGAGGAATTCGATTTGGGCAATTGAGGCAAGGTTTTGGCACTTGGTTTTCACAGAGGTCTTCTAGGGTGAACCCCCTATCTTCCAGCCAGTTTTCATCACTTGGGTGGGTCCACAGAGGCCACAGGAGGCCTTTTACTGCATGTCTGTCACAGATTTTGACGACAGATTTGATCATTTGTATTTATTTTGGACATATTATATTATTTTATTGTGCCATGGGAATGAGCTAGCAAGAATTGATGCCTCCTAGCCCCACCATGTCCTTTATATGTCATGTCCTAGTCATATGAGGTGGGCCCATGTATTTTTGCCCCCTCTAGAGGATGACGGAACTTTTAGCTATGACGTCATCACTATTTTGAGTGATCCATGTGTTATGTTGTTATGATTCATCTTAGCCAGTGATTATGTATTGAGATCTTTTAATCTCAACCACTCATCTTGTTGTAAAGTGGTTTTGAGATCTAGGGTTTTGGTCTTTATTATCCTATATAAGGGGGAGACCCCCCTATTGTATAGCTCACCTTTGGAGCTCTGGAATATTGGAATAAAACACTTCTTTGTGGAGCATATTTCTCGTCTTGTGGATTCTCTTGCATCTTGAGTATACAGTATCTCTTCTATGTATCATTGTGGATTTTGGAGCTACATCTTGTTTTCTTGCAGGGACACCGAATTGGTGGAGAGGAGGACGATTTGAAGAGGGTTATTGTTGGAGGGATCCACATATTCTCTCTTGGGTTGATCTTGGTGACAGGGAGTATCATTATTGTATCTTTGTGACATAGTTGATGCTTTCTATTACATCTTTCCATCATTTTCATAATCATCTTACTTGGCTTGTTTCACTTGATCTTGTCTTGTAGGAGGAGGACGGTTTGGCATCTTGGAGGAGGACATTTTTGCTTGGATCTCTTGGATCTCACTCTTGAATATACACATAGGAGAATGCTATCAATTTGCAAGGTAGCCATAAGCAATTGAGGTAAGTTCTACAAGGTATGTGCCTAGATCCATCCATTCTTCTTCATTGGTCACAAACCCTTAAAATTCAAAACCCTCATTTTTGTTTTTCTTAGATCTACTTGGATCTAGCTTAGCTTTTGGAAAGATATTGAAAACCCACCTCTATAGTATCCATGGCAATTCGGATCTATAGTTTGGTGGTGATTGGGTTCCATTTGACACACTTTCCAAGGCACCTAGCCCTCTTGAAGGAAATTCGCACCCCTTGGGAGAAGCTAGTTTGGTTGATTCCAAGACATGGGTAGGTGAGATCCCACTTGAT
Organism: Larix kaempferi; assembly: GCA_027924585.1. NCBI lineage: Eukaryota > Viridiplantae > Streptophyta > Pinopsida > Pinales > Pinaceae > Larix > Larix kaempferi. Next base: position 17,225,954 of record BSBM01000337.1, on the reverse strand, counting down.
TCATGATCCTCACATTTGATAACCTACCCCTAGTGCTTCACTTCATTGATTTTCACCTTGTGGGCCCCATTCCTCATTTTGAGGGTTGTGCCCCACTTGGGTCAATTTGGTGATGCATGTTCAATCTCATATCTATGGAGATCTAGCCATTGGATCCCCTTGATTTTCAAGATCCACATTAATAATTGCATAAACTACGCGGATCCAAACTTTGGTGGCTTTTGGACTGGATTTGACACATTTTTCCATGCATTTAGCCCTCCTTGGGCAAAGTCGCACTTCTTGGGGGTTTGAGTTGACCCACTTAGAGAAACTGGGTGTTTGAGATCCCACTTGTTTTGGAAAGAGCATACCTTGAAACCTACATCTAGTGTATCACTTTGTGAAGTTTTGTCGTGGGGGTATCATTCCTCATTTTGGGGATTGTTGTCCACTTGGGTCACTTAGTGAAACATTAGATCTAGTAAGATCTAACCATCACACCCACTTGATCTTGAAGAGTACCCTTGATTTGCCTCTTAAGTGTCCCGATCTACATTTTAACATCTTTTTGACTCCATTTTCCCATCCATTTCAAGGCACTAGTCCACCTAAGGCAAATTGCACTTCTTGGGATTTGTGTCAATTGCTAGATCCCAGATGTGGGTATCTCTAATTTCTTCTTAGATCCATAGATCTACCCTTTGCATACCCCCTTGGTACCATTTACACCCTTAACTTCACCTTGTGGGTCCCATTTGAACCATTTCCATATCCCAAGGAAGTGGGTCCCACATGTGTCTTTTATGGTACTAGATCTTGTTATCTAATTTCATTATGTGGCCTAAATCACTCATTGGTTGAAACACTAGTCACTCCTTAAGCCTCTTTCAACCATACTGAAACTTCTAGGTCCACCTAACCTTGCATTGGTTTCCGTAACTCATCTTTCACATTTCCCTAGAAACCTTTGTCTTGGTCCAATCACCTTTGATTGGCTATAGGGTCTCCCCCTATGTCTTGTTTCATCTTGATCTAAAGTGAAGAGTGCCTCGGTTGACGTGACTCCCAGCTTGCATTGGGAACCGTGGCATCTCTTGGGTCACCTCTTTAGTTGTCCATCTCCTCTACCATCTCGGATGGGATACCTCTAGGGACAACTACAAGTTGTGTGAGAATAGTAGGGTCGAGCCAAATCTGTGGAGGGAACAGCACAAAACTTGAAACCCAAATTTCTACAATAACTGTCACAGCTACAGAATTAGGTCAAAATTGAAACTTCTCAGGATTGGATTCTAGCTTCACCAAAAGATGCGCCTTCCCTAGGGCAAAGTTTCCAAGGCTTTTTTTCTGCCAAATTGATGAGGGAAGGCCTCAGAAGATGAAGCCCTAGCTTCCGGAAATGGCTTCTTCTAGTACTGCTCTAATACCATGTTAATTTTTCATACAATTATAGCAGTATAATTTAATTGCATATGAACAATAGGATCACTAGAAGAAAGACAAAGCAAAGAACCAAAGAACACGAGAATTTATCCTCGGAAACCCAATAGGGAGAAAACCCACCAACCTTCGTATAGAGATGAACAATTCTGAGATCACAGTACAAAGATGAGAGAGAGAAAGTAGAAAGTCTCTCCAAGTAGAAACCCCAAAAATATGCTTCTCCTTGCTGCAGATGCGAGCTCCTCTCCAAGTGATGTGAACTTGTGTGTGTTGAGTGAGTGACCAAATGAGGCACCCATCCTCTCTATTTATACACTGGCCAAACTGGCTTTTTTCGTAACTAGGCCGACTTGTCTAACTGACAGGGCCAACTTGACCTAGGAACAAATAAAATAATGTTTATTTAATTCTTTTCTTTGGGTAATGTATCCCCAAGGTTTACATTGATTCTTTCAAGGGTTTTACATGATTAATTACATCAAAATCATCTCCCGTAGGAGGTACAAATCAATACAATAAAATATAATAAGAATGACTTCCGAAGTATTTTCTCACTTTTAATAAAGTATTTTCTCACTTTATGAAATAAGTGCACTTTATCTCATAAAGTCACTTTACAAAAATAATAGGACACTTTAAAAAAAGTCACTTTAATAAAAAGAGTCACTTTATTACAACTTTATAAAAGACTCATACAAAGTCAAGTGCCTAGGTAATGTAACTTCATGGTCACTTCCGCATACAAGACAAACATCTTGAGTGCCTCCTGAGCCAAAAAGATAACAATAACAATTTCATTAAGTGAATTCACGTGTTAAATGGAATAATTGGTTAAATGTTGTTCATCTAAATTTATATTTTGCAATCTCTTGTTCAGTGTTTTATTTCAAACTACTAGATAATAAATCTCCTTCATCTTAAATAACTAAATATTAGTTATTTTCCTAGGGACTACCCCCCTTGGCTTCGCTAGGAGTTGGCCGAGACGGAGGAGTTGAGTCTTGAGAGACAGTATCTCAACTCGAGACTTGCCCCCAAGGACGCACCCAGTGGCTTGAAGATTTCTGCCACGCTAACCTTCCAGAGGTGCGTATCCGACGACAATAGGAAGCATACATAGGAATAATATTTAGAGACCTTAGAACATGGTAGGTAATTAGTTAATCGTGAAAAGGGGTCATGATGAAAATGGGTGAACTGGCTTGTGAAATAGTATGATATGAATAATGGCTAGGTAAAATGTTGTTAATGACATTAAATGGGTCACACTTGCTTAAATCTCTAGAGGCACACATAATCTGTGTCACCGGATTCGGCGCATTTGAAGGTTAAAATTCGAAAATCAACGAATTTCATGGTTTGTCAAATTTAATCGTTGAAATTCGATGGAATTTGTAAACCCTAGCTCGTCGCCCGCGCCCGAGGATTTTAGCTGCCCGCATTCCGGTTCTGTTGACTAACTAGCAACTGCACCAGTGCTATCGTGGACGCTGCCTCCATTGTCGAACTCGAGACACGAGACTCGAACTTTATTTCTCGTGCTACACACCTCCATTGTCGCTTGCGTGGCACACCTCGCCCTCATCCTCCAGTCTGCATGCCTCCATTCTTGCTCACGCGGTACACCTTGCCCTCGCTCTCCAGTTACCACTGTCGAACCACCTCGCCCTCGCTCTCCACTCTCCACTACCAGACCACTCGCCTCCACGCTCCTCGACACAACTCAAAATTGAAATATATGTTTAATAATTTTAATTTATGATTAATGTTGATATGGTTTTTTAAAATATAAAGTGTTTTTATAAATAAAATATTATTAAATAGATCATGTTACATATAAAAAATTTATACACCTTTATTATTTTTTTTACCTTATAGTTAAAGTGAGTTAGCAAATGATATATTAATGTTTTTATTTTCATTTTTATCATGTTTTTAATTAGAATATTGAATTTTATTAAAAAATCTCATATATATTTTTTATTTTCAAATGTTATACTCTCTCAAATTTAATGCCGAATTTTATCACCAAAATTTTCATTGTCTATTTTTTGTCGAACTTCAATGTCATCGAACTCGAACTCGAATTCGAACCAGGTGACACAGCACATAATCCCATAAGGTCATACACTTAAATTGATGAGGAAAGAAGAATTATAACCACAAGATGATGCTCCCTAAGCTATTGAAACAATTTTTGAGGATATATGAGCCATTATAGAGTAACAGCTTTGACCTCCTAAAGTTATGTCCACACGTACGAAAGCATTTTACAATAAGTCAAAGTAGAGAGGGTATGTCATAACATTGGTACAAACTGAATATCCCCATCTATCTCTATCAAGTGGCAAGGTAGGCTAAGTAGGATCAAAGCATCTCTGAGCTAGCTGAAAGTGTCTCTATCGAGTGTCTATGGGCAAACCATAGATCTCATCTGTGGAACTGTTGGATGTGATGGAAGATCACATTGGAAATGACAATCAAGCCATAAACTATTGAAACAATTTTTGAGGATATATGAGCCATTATAGAGTAACACCTTTGACCTCCTAAAGTTATGTCCACACGTAACAAAGCATTTTACAATAAGTCAAAGTAGAGAGGGTATGTCATAACATTGGTACAAACTGAATGTCCCCATCTATTTCTATCAAGTGGCAACGCAGGCTAAGTAGGATTGAAGCATCTATGAGCTAGTTGAAAGTGTCACTATCGAGTGTCTATGGGAAAACCATAGATCTCATCTGTGGAACCGTTGGATGTGATGGAATATCACATTGGAAATGACAATCAAGCCACCCCCTACAAGTTAGGGGATAACAAGCAACAAGGACAATACTATATTCAAACTTTATTTATAATTTTAGTAAGGCTTCCATGCATGCATGTTACATGCAACACTTGGAGCATGCATGGAAGAACAATTGCTTCAAGTGGGTACTTTTAAATTTAGAGATCCACTATTTTGGGAGAGTTTCTAGTTTTAAAAACTTATAATTTTTAGCAATTGGTTGCATTTTCTAGTACCCATCCAACAGTTTTCCAAAAGGGTATTCTTCTATTTTTAATTTGTGAAACCTTATAGTTTTAGCAATTGATTTTGGTAAACCAATTAGGTTTCTAGATACCAAAGGGAGGAGAGCAAGTGTGTAATTTTTCATGATGATTGAGGAAAGCCTATTTTTAGGTTTTCAATTTCTAGAAAGTGTTATACATAGATGGGTTTGCACTTTGCACGGTGATGAAGAAGAAAACTCAAAAATTTCAAGTAAATCTGAGAAATTGCAAAATTAGGGCATCGTGTCTATAAATAGCAGGCTAGCAGCAAGTTGAATGAGTTGTACATGGAGCAGTGGTTGATGTATACCTACAAATATAGGTAACCATGACCTGGTAAAGTAGGTAGATAAAGACAATTTTATTGCAGCAAATCTTATCCAGTATGCTTTAGCTTTTTGGAATCTTACGCAATGTGATTTTTATGGATCTCATCTTCTCTACTTTAAGCTCGAAAGAGTGCACTCCACTTGAGATCTATTAATAGGAAAAACAAGTTGAATGAGTTGTACATGGAGTAGTGGTTTTGCTTACCTACAAGAGAATATTACCATGACCTGCTAGAGCAGGTGGAGCAATCCATGAGCAATATTTTGCATGCTTTTATAAAGATGGGATCATGCAAGCATTGGAGCTATTTTGAGGTTATTTTGTGTTATTTTTGGGACAAAAACACATGTATTTTTTATATTCAAAGGATATCTGACCAGCAAGCCATTGTGAGCATGTATACAAGTTTATTGTTCAAGTTTGTTCTACTTTTTTAGGATGAGGGGTCTTTACTTATCCTTGAGGTTTTACTTGTGCCCTATTAGTGCAGGTTATTACAAGAGTTTTGACTTGTTAGTGCAGGTTGGAGCTTCTAGTTGTTTTTCAGAGACAAACTTCATGCATGTGTTACATGTTGATGTTTGTAGCTCAAACAGATATTTCCATGAGATTGTGTCTTACTTATGGAAATTGTCATTAATACCTCTTAAGAACTTAGGAAATTCACTTTATTAAAGTTAATAATTAAAGTGAAAGCCTTTTTAGATTATTTGGGGTTAATTTGGAGAAATGCCTAAGTTTGTGGCATTAGTGATTTAAGTTAATTAAATAAATATCAATCATTGATCTCAAGTGAGTGAGATTTAATCTCAGCCATCGGAGTTAGGATTTTGGTTCATCCCAATAGTATAAAAGGCAGCCAAGGTGAGAGGATAAGGCACAAGAGAAACTCAAGTTTTGAGTTGGAGAGGACTTTCTACTTTCCAGATTTTACAGAGAGAGAGAAAGAGACAGCAGTCCGGGAAGCAGTTGCAGAGCCTTACGAAGTAGGTAGAGGCTCTGAATTTTTCTGAGCCAACAGTCTAAGAAGCAGTTGCAGAGCCGTACCAGGCAAGCGGAGGCTCAAAATTTTGCTGCAGGGGCAGCCATAGAGGTCGTACAGTTGTACGGATCAATCGTGCAGAAAATCCGTACAATTGTACAGAGTCGTACAGCGACCATACAGGGTAGCAGGTTCAGCAGAATTTTGTAGGAGGTTTTCTAGCGCAGTTTTGCAGTTGGAAATTTTTCTTCTGTGGGGCAGAATTTGCCAGGTTTGCTGTTGTAATTTTCTCGGGCCATTTTCCCAATAAGGGAGCCCTTGTAAGCTTGGAAATATTGAATGAAAAGCTGATTTGAAGGACAGAAAATTTGTGCATGTGATTTTATTGAGTAGATCTGTTTTTCCATTGTTATTGCTTTCGCTAAGAAAAATCCTATTAATTAATCCCAGCAGTATAAATAAATCAGTGAGCTGAAATTTAATATTTGAGCAAGTAAAATCACTAGGAGTTTGTTTGTCTAAATCTGGGGTTAAGAAAATTCAACATTACACACTCCTCTTATGTTGACTTTTCAGAGCTTAGGTGAGGATCAGAACAAGATAGTCTCTTCTGCACTGATTGAACATGCTTTTACGGATTTTATTCTGGGTTTTGAGATATTCTTGGATAGTTGATTTGTATTGATCCATTCTCAAGAGATGGAATTTTCAGAAGATGGGTATCAGTAATTTTCAGTCGTCTCACTTCTACTCTCCCTTTTCCAGTCTTCATTCTTTGAATCCTTTCATGTCAGATCTTTGAGTGAGTTTGTGATTGACTGTTGGAGTTGCGACTTTGTCCCTTAGTTTTGTGAGGGTAAAGTACACGTGCAGTAACTTTACATCCCTTGACTTCTTATGGTGTCAATCTAATATTCTCAGAGCTTGTATTTACAGCATTGAAATAAAGGAGACACTCTTTAGCGAACAACTCTTTGTTATGGATGAATTTAAGGGTTTGATGGAATTTTCTGATTTGATTGGCCTTGGGCATTTCATTTGCACAATCAAGTTTCTCTTTTACTTCTTTCACTCCATGCCCATTGGGCTTAAGGCACTGGTCAAAAGAATACTTGAAAATAACAATCTTAGTCTCTGATTTTCAGTATATTACTCGCAGATCTGCAACTTATACTCAGATCTGATATGTTTTGTTACAGATTTACAATGGGCAAAGGCTAATTTAATATTATTGCATGTAAATCTGAACTTTACTTGCTGTTCTCAAGTGTTTAGGGGCAGAAATCTACATGATTTCAGCAAGTATATTTTGCATCTTTGAAGTCATTTGCTGGGTACAACTGAATATTTTGACTTCAGATCACTAGGGATCCCCTTGTTCGCCAAGGATATTTTCTAATAGAAACAGTGGATAAAATAAAAATAGAATTTTATTAAAATGTAATGGGACAAGGGAGTTGTAATTTAAGGCAGCTAGCTTTTCCATATCTACTAGCAGATAATTATGAAGAACATGAACGCCATTTAAAAGACTAAATGATATTACAAAAGATGACACTCCTATAGGGGCAATTTGAGCAAGACTTAGTGAACTACTTTGCTAAATGACCTTCTACTCAGCTAAATGACAACTGTGTTCGGAATCAACTAGGTACTGTGGGTTTGTGCACAACAATTTTCCCCTGAGGTGCATCAATCATGTTGCCCTTCTTGCAATTTCTTCCAATTGGTTGTCTCGAAACACTGTGGACCACCCACTTGCCTCCAACACTGATTCCTTCCTGATGTGGCTATAAGCGATGCAGTGGAAAGTGTTGCTCCATTTCCACCTCCTCCAATCCATATACATACCTAGTCTTGTTGTTTCACTCTTCCTTGGGCTACTTCCATATCCTTGTCTCACATTTTAACTGGCACAAGCTGGTCTTGAGTTGAGCCAAAACAAGTTTTTCCCTCCATGGCATATGGAGCTTAAGGTAATCCTACACTTTAATCTCACATGTCAATTTAAATTGTTGAATATGGTAACGTTGATTTTTCTATGCTCTTCTTCCCCATTACCCTCTATTATAGCAGTAACATACATGAAGATTCTGTTAAAGATAATGCAGCTGCGAGAGCCATTCTTCGGGAGGATGGCACCCTAGTCAGTTAACTAGGGTTGCAGGTCAGTTAACCAGGCAGAGTAAGCCCCTAGCAGGTACCCTAGGGCCCCCAGCAGTCTACTGGGGTTCATGGTCTAGGACCAAGCAAGTTGGAGTCTTGGACCATAGCAAAGTCCCTAGCATGTGGTTAGGGCCCCTATCTGTCTCTAGGTCATTCTGGTCTGGGACCAAAAAGTTTCTTGGTCACGAGGACAAGCAGAACCTGTAGGCAGAGACAGAGACATCCTGGCCAGGGACCAGGAAGATTCTTGGTCTAGGACCAAGCAGTTCCTACAGGGACATACCTGGTTAGTTAACCAGGTGGCTCTTGGTCAGTTAACCAAGATGATGATGTGCGATGCCCTCCTCTCCTAGGTCTTCGAGATGGTTGAGCTAGGTTGTCTTTTCATGGGACTGGCCACCCCTTAATGGAGTCACTAGCACTTGACCTCAAGAGCAGTCAGGAGGACCACAGGATCACATCATCCAGTGGGGACCTTCCTTATATGGTGATGACAAAACTTTCAGTTATTGTATGGAACACTTGTACCTTTGAGAGAGAGATAAATGGGTTGTATTCCCACCTTGTTATTACAACCTTGGTCTTGTGGTTAGAAAGGTTGTCTTACCACCTTGTTGTTCTTGGTCTTGTGGGTAAAAGGGTTGTCTTCCCACCTTTGGTCTTGTGGTTTGAAGGGGTGTTTACTCATCCTTGATTTATGGTGGTTACCCTTGTGTTAGCCCTGTATTGTGTTGACCCTTTTTTGTTGGTCCTAGGTGCTAGCCCCCCCCCCCCTTGTATGTTGTCCTACCCCTTATGTCCTTGTAGTTGTTACCCACTCCCAAAGACATCATATAATTAAATTATAACTTTATATTTGGTAAACCTCCTAAAAGAAAGGATGTCTTTAGTAACCCTAAGTCAATGAAGAATTAGAAGGGAGATCCTTCTAGAAGTCTTTAAGAGGTTATAAATACAAGTCTAATTCTTCATTGTGTAATTATCTTGAACAGAAAGCTCAGCTCTGAGTTAGTGTGTGACATCAAGGGTTTCAAACTGTTATCTTGGGTTGCCGTCTTGCTGGTGTTGACTCTCTTAGAGCTGTCGCCACCTTGTTGAAGTCTGTCTTACCTTCCTGAGGCTGCCGCTGCACACTAGGGCTTGTTTCATGGCTGCCACTTGATGTCAAGATTTGTTTGAGGCCGTCTTTAGCTGCCCGTTGCCTGTGTGAACCTTCTTGAGGGTTTCTTCTCCCATTTGGGGCTGCCTGCTGTATATGTTGCAAGTCCTGAGGTGTCCAAGGATTGTGTGAGGGCTGTCGTTTATTGTTTAGAAGGGGCCAAGGTCTGTTAAGACAATTTTTAGAGGGTGACACTGCTGGTTGCTGCCTGTTAGGGTAGTCGGCCTTCTTGATTGTGGCTGTCGCTGCTGGTTGTTGCGTGTTAAAACAGCCGTCCCCTTTATTGAGGGGCTGCAAGGGCTGCTGCTGTTAGTTTAAGGCCTGTTAAGTCCTGCAAGTGACCCCCGCCATCCTTGTTTGAGGGACTGTTGTGGCTTCCGGTGCTTATTGAGGTGTGTTAGGACTTGTTGAGGGCCACCGTTACCTTGCTGAGACCTGTTTAGGGATGCTTGAGGGTTGCCGCTGTCACTTGAGAGTACTACTGCCATTTGTGAGGTGACCTTCCACTGTTGTGAGGGTTTTGGGACTGCTATTTGGCAATTTGCTTTTGAACACCTGTTGACTGCCTTGGTTAAAATCTTGGGACTGATCTGGGATATACTGTAACCTCTGTGAGCTACTACTGTGTAACCCTATCCTACAGCACTTTATCTCTGTGTCTCAGGTTTGTACATACCCTCAGGTAAGGGTCAGTTTTGTTCCATTTGATTGACTTGCCTTTGAGAGGCAAAGTCAGATCTGAAAGTTAAATTTCTGAGTATAAGGTAGGTCCCATCACATCAAGATAGTTTTCGGGTTATTTTCTGTGTTGTCAGCTAGATCTCTTACTGCTTCATTTTTTGTTAAATTCTAGTTGTTGTTCGTTAGCCTACTTTATTACTGTTGCTGTCCTACTGGTTATTTTGCAGTACTTTTATGTGTCTATCTGCAACTGATAAAATCTCCTAACTTTAACACAGTGATCCTTGGGGAGTGTTAAAGTTGAAAGAGATGAAAATTATATCTTAATCTAATTTTGTCTTACTACTGTTACTGTTGTACTATGTTTCAGTACTAATTTTGTAATTTATTTTTGCATTAAAAGTACAAATTTTCAATTTTTGCTTAAAAACCCTAACATAACCCTAATTTTAACAGATTCAACTTTCTTATCATGTGGGCAGTGTTCTTTTGTGTCCCAACATTTTAGCCATCTTTTAAATTGAAGCCTACATGTAAACTTCCTTTTTTGCAACACTTCCTTCCTGAATTGGAACGGTAATTTATGGTTGTCCATAGTTGCCACTCTCTGTCTGTATAAGAGAGTTCTTGTTATTGCCTCTAGCTCAAGTAGGTATAGTCATGTTCACACCCACATGATTTCATATTGGGATGAGGTTTTTAAGCATTGAGATGCTGTCTCTATGGAAATTTCACTTCTCTAACAGGTTTTCAAATTAACTCAGATTAACAATGTTTAATAAACCATCTCATTCAACCATAGATAGCTGAAAATGAAATTTCACTCATAAACACATCTGAACTGGAAGCACAAAATAAGTACTACCAAAACACTGAGAACAGAAAGAACATAACAGCCATGCACATAAAATTTCAGATTCAGATATTTTAGCCAAAATGGCCCAGGAAAAACCCCGAAGGGAAAACCTGTGAGAGATATTTTATTAAGTTCTTCTTCAATAAAATGTACAGCAGAATTTTAATAATATCAAGCACAACTTATCTCAACCAGTTGACTAACAGGCTGCCTCGAATTCTGTGCATAAATTTATGGGAAATCGTGCCCTTCTCAAGCAACACAGAGCTGTAAGGACAGCTCCTTGATTTCAGTGCCAAACTCAATCTTCTGCCTGGAAATTTGTGCCCAACAAAACAGCACAGAAATTAATTTTTTGCCTCGAAAAGCGTGCCTATCTCAGACCTCAATTTTCGTGCCACTGTACGGAATTGTACGGACTGTACAGACTACAGAATTAATTTTATGTACCTGTCTCGAAATTCGTACCTCTGCCTGGAAATGCGTGCCACTATTTTCTTCTCAAAAATCATGCCCAGAACTGCTGTATGGTCTTGGAATCCGTGTTGTACCTAGCTGCTATCTCAGACAGCCACTTTCTCTCTCTCAAACTCCAACTGGAACTTGCTATCCAACTCTCTTGGAATATCTCCACCTCTCCAGCTCTCTTGGGATGTGTGTAAATGAAGGAATGGGGTGCCTTATTTATTGTTTTTTCCTTGTCTTTTCACTTCACCTTCCTGGGGTAGCTGAAAGGACACTAGATCAAGGGCCCACATTTAATCTAGTGTTTTCTCGTCAATGGATGAGAAAAGTCACTTTTCTCTCCATTAAATATTTTCTCTCTCAACCACAACTTAAATAAATTGAAAAGTCACTTTATAAATCTAAAGTGACATTAATTACTTTTCTCAAGCAATTAATGCAAGGGTTATGTACTTTGTCCCCTCTTTAGTGACTTAGGCAAAAGTCACTAGGGAAACACTTCCTTGATACAAATTTCAACAGTCTCCATATGTCTCTGCACTCTTTTGATTTGACTCCATTTTCTTTTCAACATGCTTGGGTCCACACATCACACCCATAGAGTATCAATGGAGTAATGAGTATCTAGATAAGGGAGTTGATCAGTCCCTAGTCCCATACCTCGATTCTCTTCCACTTGTTTTGCAACAAGAATGTCGCCTTCCATCCACCTTGATTCTTTTTCTTGTGCATTCAGCCAAGCTAAGCCTTTCATTAAACCTCAGTGCTAAGTACTTGTAGCTCTAGACGATCTCTATTGATTTGTTGGTTGCACTTTATTGTTGGCAGGATTGTCTTCCTCCTAACTTTCCCAAGTGAGAATATAACCACCTTGGATTTGCCTATATTCACATTCATCCCTCCCTCTATGTAGAATGTCACAAGTGTTGTCAAGGGCTCATGAAGGCTACATAAGATTCTTTCCCCTAGTACAGAAGGATTTTGATTATTATCACCACTATATTAAACCTTCCACCTTTTTCACTAATCCATTCTTCTAATTTGTCAATGTAGAGCCCTAACCACATCAGCTACAGAGGCAAGCCTTGTTTCATTTCAATATCGTCATTAAAATATCCAATAAACCCTTTTCAAGTTCTAATACTATCATTGACCAGCTCACTAGGCATGTGCATTGTAAATAGTGAAGCCTTTCCTAGAGTCCACGAAATAACATTGTAGTGCTTCTCACCATGTTTCCTAAGGTGAGACAACGATCAATAGTGGATGTTTGGCTCTGTTACCACCTATATTGCATGGTGTTCACTCAGGTCATCTTGAGGTTACAGTTCTGATGTATTCATGGCATTATGAGGAGAAATTACATGGGCAGATTGCAAATGTAAACTTGTCATCCATTCTGGTCTGTTTTTTACCTTCAACTGGTATTAAGAAGTGGCTTTTGTGTGTCTTGGGCAGTCATAACAGCTGAGAGGAGGCATTCTGGGAGGTTCAGGGTGATTTGGGCTATTGCCTAGCAATTCAAGACAGCCTGTACCTTCCTGGGTATAGTTTCTGAGGCAATGATCGATAGTGGAGTATTTGGCTCGGTTACCACCTATATTGCATGGTGTTCACTCAGGTCTTCTTGAGGTTACAGTTCTGATGTATTCATGGCATTATGAGAAGAAATTGCAGGGGCAGATTGCAAATGTAACCTTGTCATCCATTCTGGTCTGATTTTTACCTTAAACCAGTATTAAGAAGTGGCTTTTGTGTGTTTTGGGCAGTCATAACAGCTGAGAGAAGGTATTCTGGGCGGTTCTATGGTGATCTCTATTGCCTAGCAATTCTAGACAGCCTGTACCTTCCTGGGCATAGTTTCTATTACCCCCCATTTTGTATGAGTGTCCACGTGTGATTTGATCTCACTCTTGAGAGGGTGGTGACATGTTCATGGATGTTCATGATGTTTTGCATGGTATCTTGCTATGTCTTATGGATCTGATGACGTGGATCTCCATTTCTAGGCACTCCCAAGGTTGTTTAAAGACTGCTTCAACCATAAATCAGAAGAAAAGAACAGTAAACCTCATCATTCTTCAATTATGGACACTGTTGCAGCGAGTCTGAGCCCATTCCACTTCCTAACAATGATAACAATAACAAAGATTACTTCTCAGATCTGGGTTCAATTCTGGGCACTTCCAGCAAATCTCAGGGTGCAATTCTGGGTGCAATCAGCAGTAGATTGGCATCACCAGCAAACCTGGGCTAAAGCTGATCCTATTCTGGGCAAATCTCAGGGTGAAGGCAGTCCTCAAACCACATTTCTGAGCAGTATGGAGATCATAATCAGTAGTAAACGACCTAATTCCAGTTCTGGGTATTAAACAGCAATGAATCAGTAACCTTGGCATAATCTTTGAGCAGCCTACAGAGATTTCCTGTAGCATTGGGTGAGCATGGGCATTATTTCAACCCTCATAACAGCAATAAGCATAAGCAAATCCAAGTTCTTGTGCATTCTGGGCACAACTTGAGGCTGTTCAAAACTTCAAACCCTCATACAGCAGTTCTGGGCAGCCTGTTGACAAAGAAAGCCTTGAACAGCAGTGAAGGAACCTTCTAAATAGTCATATACATGAAGACAGCAGTGAAGAGAAGCAAGTATGGGCAGTTGTTCACCTCCCAAAAGCCATAAAACAGTAATCAGCCAGCACTCAAGTACTGGCTGCCTGGAAAACCAGTTTTGTGACGCAAAGTTCAGATCTGTGAAGGTTTCCTGCTGCCTTTTGAGGGGGATGGCCCTCTTGGAGGATGCTTTGCACCTTACTTGGAGGGACGTCAGCACGTAGAGGGCAGAATTCACCATTACACATGGTGTGAAGGCAGAGTTCAGCTATTTCATGAGGACATTCACTTGTGGTCTATGTCACATGGTTCGGGTTCGAATTCGAGTTCAATGACCTTGAAATTTGGTTCGAATTCGAATTTTTTTTGAGGTTCGGGACGAAGTTCGGCATCAGGTTTGCCAATATAATAATTTTCCATATATATATATATATAATCCAATAATCTAAAATAACTAACAATAAACAAACCAAGAAAATATATAAAATTTTATCATTATGCACAATGCTGCATGATGCATCAGCATGTACATTGTATACTTGAGCAAAATGAAACATAACAAAACATAAAAGAATATAAAAGCATGACAACAAAAAATATAACATATTTATCATTAATAATTATAGCTGAATGTTTAAGATATCTTTGCAAGGCCTGGAGCTTCATTGTGGACATATTCAGGGCTGTCCTCTTGCATCATAAGGCTGCTGTCATGCACGCAGTTGACTCCACAGACGGAAGCTGCGTGCACAATGCTGCAGCTTAATGCAGTGAACACAGGGTCGTGGACTCCGGATGCTCGAGCAGGGGAGTCGAAACTCAGCACAGTGAACAGGGTATGCGGCGGACGCAGAAGTGGGAAGGGAACGCGGGCATAAAAACAGCGGCGGACACAGGAATGAAAGGAGCGTGGGATTGGGAAAATAAATGTCAGCGGCAAACCTAGGTAAAAAACAAAAATTATTATTTAAATAAAATAAGTCAACTTGCAATCCGGCGAATTTCAACATGAACCCCATCAAAAAAATTAATTTCGGGTTCAAGTTCGATTCAAATTCGATTCGATTCGGTTCGAGTTCGGCTAAGTTCGAGTTAGGTTTGAGTTCGACTTGGAGTTTGCCTTTGAAATTCGGCGAACCTGAACTTCACGGAAGAAATTCGCCGAACAATATGACATAGCTTGTGGAAGAGGGCCCATTGCATTTGGAAAAGGATCTAGGGATAAAACCTGGACTCTTTCTTTGGTTGTGAGGTTTCTTCATCATATATAGGCATTTGAAGATTGCTTCCCTACTCTTGGATGTTTTAGAGGTTGCATTGTGGCTATTGTGGTGGAACAACCCCTCTTCTAGGTTTAAATTGGGTTAAATGGTCTTTCCATTGGGGCACCCCCTTTGGAGGTTGGATTTTGTTGTCATTGGACACTCATTGTTGGAGCAACCCCTCTTGGAAGGCTTCTATATGCTTGTTGGTTGTCTTATGGACATCATTGGATTAGGTGGATTGCTTTGTGGACATTCTTCTTTGGAGTTTTGCATTGAAGAAGGTCTTGGAAGTTTCTATGTGGACACCATTTGATTGGTTCAGCTTCCATGTGGACATTGCTTGTTGGATCATCTACCCCTTGGAGAGACCTTTGGGGGCCATGTAGCATCATCACTTGCTTACCTCGTTCCTCACTTGATTGAGATGTCCCTCATTCTTGGGGCCTTTTGTATCTTAGCTTTGTACAAGTGGCATTGACCACCATTTTTTCATGTACTTTTGAATTAGTTAGTTGAGAAGTGGGGTTTTTGGTATTATTTACCCCACCCTAGGCTAGATCTAGCAAATAATGATTATTTTATTGTAAAGGAAGTTTAGCTACTCCTATATAAAGAAAGCTACTTCCTCATTTGAACTCATGGTCGGAATTGAGAGCTCTCTCTCTTTTGGAGCCTAATTGTCACATCTTTATGGAGCATTTTCAAAGTGTAAAGTTTTTTGTTAGAAATAGTGGTATCTCGGGATGTCCTCCATATTCAGATGCTTAGCATGGAGGTACACTTACTGTATAGGCATCAGGAGGAGGTAGAGGGTGAGATGCACTCTACCAGATGGCATGAATCCAAAGGCGGATGCACGCGGACCTTTCAGGGTGATCTATGCAAGCATCATTTTTGCATGCAGACTTTTTAATTAAAAATTCATGCAAAAGTGAGATTTTGCATGCACTCATATTAGGTTTTTGGTAAACCTAATTGATCAGTGAGATGTTATAAGGAGGTAGTAGGTCACCGGCTAAGTCACAAGGTTCGCCGAACTTGAACCTCCAGGTTCGGAATTCGGCGAACCTAAAAAAATTTGAAAGGTTCGTTGTGGTTCGCTGAACCTGATGGGCAAACTTGATTTCGAACCTAAAGGTCCAGATTTTGTGGTTTGGGTCCGGATATTGTGGTTTTAGCGTGGTTTCTTCTTTTTGGCGCGGGTTTGTCTTACGGTCTTACCTTTCGGCGAATAGACTTCAAGTTACATTTCGGCGGCGACAGAGAACACTCACAGCCACTCTTGAGCTACTCTCTGCTGCGACTGCATGCTACACTGCTAGCCACAGCAAACTCCGCGTCGCTCTTCTTGAACTCGACTCCTTCGTCCCTGCTAGCCACGACGTTGGCCCTCTTGCTCGGACCTCAGTTATTCATTAGTCGCGACTGTGTCTGGACTGGTGGCTCTACCCGGTGCCTCTCGAACTCGAACTCCGCGCGGACCCTCTGCTACCTACGAGGCTGCAAAGTTACTCGTTTATCTTTAAAGGTTCATTGTTGAATTCATAATATATATATATATATTAAATTGTATATAGACGAACCTATGTCGAACCCCATCCGAACCTCATCGGAAAATTCGAACCCGAATCGAACCTGAAGGTCGTTGAACCCGAACCTTGTGACATTGGTCACCGACAGAGGTTACTCAACAGACTTATAAGAGAGATATCAGTTTGAGAGAGGTGGGCGACTAGTGCATGCAGAGGGTGACTTTCTGAGAGGAAGAAGCGCATCTGCAGAGAGGGAGAGTGAGGGATTTGAGACAGATCAAATCTCACTTGATCAGAGGCACCTGTCTGCCATTGACTGTGGGCTGACAAAGAATTACAGCAGAGTTTCTACAAAGTTCAAAGAGAGGGCGACTTTCCTACAGAGGGAGTGCACACTTCCTGAGGAGAGGAGGACATTGTGGATTCAGATTGAGGCCAGAGCAGTTAAGATTTGCAGGGTAGGTCTTCTTCAGTGTTTGAAGAAGATCTGTGACTATCTCAGGTCAGATTGGTTGAGATCTGAGCTAGGTCGATTTTCCAGTCTTGGAGAGAGGGGTGCACTTTTCCATGCAAAGCAGCAGAGGGCGCATTATACATTGAGCAGTTGCAGGCTTTCATTCCAGATAGAGCAAATCAGGGTTCTGGAGTAGAGAGAGAGGAAGTACATCCTGAGACAGGCTGAGACAGATCTTCAGACAGATTCAGATCTGAAATGACAGCAAGGGGCGCATTTCCCAAGAGCAGCAGTTAAAACCTGCTGCAGATCTCGAGTTTCATAATCTGTCAGATTCGATTGTTTTATTCTGAAGAGTTGTATGTAACTAAGTCTCTTTTACTTTGCTCTAGACTCGAGAAAGAAGAAAGCCCCCATTGGAGTTGGTTTTCCCCATTGGGGTTTCCAAGGTATATTGTGAGTTCACCTGTGTGATTACTATTTTATTGGTTAAGTCTTAAGAGATCTGGTAGTGCTTTTTGTTATAAGTCTTTATTGTTTATTTGGCTTATAGAGACTCAAAGTCATTGAGATATCAGGGTTTCCAGAGCGAGTAGTGACCTCTGGATATTATTTAACATTTTTCTTCTATTGGGGTTTTTTTTACGGCTGAATATTGAGGCAACATGTATCTTTTGGCATAGTGAGATCTTTAACCTAGTTAATTAAGAAAGTAAATTTGCTCAGGTGGATTAAATAGGAAATTATTTCCTTGTTTATTTTATATTTTATCCTTGTGGCTTGTCTTGTGATTTGGCTATCTTCTAAGGGGTTGCAAACCAAGCTTGCATAGGCTAGGGTATAAGTTAGGGTTACACATTGAAAGTGTGTGCTAAGGCTTGGTGAATTTTGCATGAAGCTTCAAGAGTTTTTAGGTAGGAATTTGTCTTGCTTTGTGGAGGTTCTAGTCAAACACTTTGAAACAAGGACCAGGGGGGGTCATCCTAAGACTCCATATGCCCTAAGAATTGGCACTAGTCTTCATAATCCTATCATCACCTATACTACAAAGAAGAACTCAAGTTTTGTTCAAGCTAACTTTTTGAAATCACTTTGTGCCCTCATTGCAATAGCCTAGCAATCCTATCCTAGGGAATTCCCCCTCGAATTGGAAAAGAGCCAACCGAAAGTGCAGAGAGGTGGTTATCGAGGTGATAGTGGGTAACACCTCTACATTATAGTTGGGCAGCTGGGCTAGCCTGTTCTTTGGGTCTTTAATCACACATGTTAGTTCAAGTTGGAACAAGCTCTAAAGTCACCTTGTCCCAAGCCCCTCTCCCTGCTTCCACCCATTTGCTAAGTTTCCTTTCCATTATTCCTCCCATTTGTTTTGCAAATATCACACAAAGAATGGCCTAACATCCCCATTAGGTGGTGAACAGAAAAAAGAGTGAGGATAATGCAATGGAAAGAGATGCCATCAAGGTTTCAAAGAATAATTTCGATGCAAAAAGTAGAAAAGTAAAAGGCCTTAAGGAATTGATGGATGCTTAGTCCCACTAAGGTAAGCAGGAAGAGGCAGTCATCAAGAGCAAATTTTAGGCACTGAAATAAACCGAGGAAGCGTATAAGGCTAACAAAAACCATGCATGGAAATGCAGGGAAGACACCATTCATGTCGGAAATATAAGTTGCATCGTCCCAGGCATAGTGGGTCTGTGAAAGAGTAATAACACAAGCTGGCCAACTTACTAAAGTTCACTGTTTAGGAACACTACCAGGTCACTGTAAAAGCAGGAACACCTGCTACATGAGATTGTGCCAAACTAAGGCTAGGCCATATTTGTCGAACATACTTGGCAGAAAAGAAGTAGACTAGAAGAACTTGAAGAATGGTTCTACAAAAAGGGTAATGTGGTTGTTGATCCACAGAAGATATGGCGAAGTAAAAGCAATCCATGAACCTCCTCTGGAACCCAATCAGCCTATTGACTTGAACAAACTACCTGAGGCATCAGGTATCAATCAGTTGCAGAAAGGGTCATCTTCAAGCCAAGGGAAAAAAGTTCTTGATAGTTAACTTTTAAGTACTCTAAAAAATTTGCAAAAGAGAAATGTGCATCTTCTCCATTCAGTTAGAGATTATACAATTTTGTAATTCTTGCTTCAGGAAGAGGAAAATATTTAGGGTAGGAGTTGATTTTGGCTCAATATAGCCTTTAAAGAGACAACAATATTCTGATGTTTGGCTGACCAATAAGACTCTTGTCCAACTTGTTGGACCCAACATGTTGTTCAGGATGTCAGGACCTTGTATAACGACTTCTAAAAACCAAGTCAATGTATACATACAATGTGAAAGATCTTCAGGAATAATCCCTAGCCTCAACGGTTAAACTAAATGTACTTCCCGATACAAATTAAGTTATTAGCATGAGCATCTGGAAAGTTTTCTTAAAGCTATGATTCAAATTTTCAAAATTAGTCATGAATCTCACCTTCACTCGTCTCCGAAAAGATATACATGGGGATAACATCATTAGACATGTTCAAGGTGTAGCTCTTAGGTACAGTTACAGATCCATTTGCACCGACCTCCATCATAAACTGCATCCATGTGCAAACTGTCATGTCAAAATGGTGTGCAACCAAAATAGTCCACAAGAATAATATGTTATTACTGGAAAGGTCACAGTTAGGGTTCTACAAGACACCGATACTTCCAGAATTTGAACCTTTCAATAGCCATCCAATAGTGTTTTACATGGTTCTTACTTTAACATTGTGCATCCAAATTCCAATACACCAAATCTAGCAACTGGATCTACTAACTGGTAATTGAGGCTGTACTTTACCCTAATTGAGCAGTGAAGCCCATATATAGGCTGCAAAAAGACTTAACAATACTGAAGAATTATAATCTTGAATTTATCTAATTTAAGTCTTTGTACTGTAATGATGCAACAAGAAGCACCATTTCTGACCCTAGCTATTGCAACAGCTATCAAATTATTGATTTTATTGTTCATAAATTCAAAAACTATTATCTTCTTTCACATATTATTCACTTTGAAGTTGTATCACCAAAGATTGCTTAGAAAGGTGCCATGCCTTCTTTAATATTTAAAATCATTCTCTTTAAATTACCCATCCTCTCCGGGACTTATGGCAAGCTTGCTTGGAAAGATATCATACAGAGATAAATAATATTAAAAGTTGTTTTGCACAACCACAATGATGTGCATCCAGGCTTTTCACATACCTAGTAGTATGTTGTGTGTAGCTTCAAGTATGTATTCAAATATGCATTTTACACATTCTGTCAGTCCAAGTGATTAATGATAGAAAGTCAAGCTCATTTTAGATCATGCTTAATGTCTCAACTATCATCATCGGAGTATATTCTGTGAACACTGGGTTTCTATCCTACAAAAATTGTGGTTAGCTTAATAGGATATGATAAAGAAATGGCAAAGTGATTTCACAGCTATATTAAGTCAAAAAAGATTGATGATATGAATAACAAAGTTATTTTATATGTTATGACATTAATTTTTAAAATGATCTGATATTAGAAAGAAATTAAGAAGCAACCTGATCCACAGGCAAAGGCATAGATGGTAGATTGGCAATAACAATGTTAGACGTGTCTTCAATGAAAACGTGTGGGCACAAAGAACAATCAACTCAGTATGTTGAGGCAAAGGCATAGCTGGTAGATTGGCAATAACAATGTCAGAGGTGTCTGGAATGAAAATGTGTAGGCATAAGGAACAATCAACACAAGATGTTGAGTCAAGCATATACAAGGAGATAAGTAGTAACATTGGCGTGGAACGAAATGCTCAACAATGGATATGCCACTTTGATTTTCAGTTTGCTAGCAATTAAGAATGGATTACAAAAAGAGAACAATAACAAGGGGACCCACACAGCACACAGGCACCTTCATACAGAGCATACAAAGTCGTGCTCACCTTTGATGCAAACTATTCAAAGTTGAGTTCACCTTTGTACATGATGATTCAGAAGGCTAAATCATAACATACAAAGCACATTTATAACCATTACTTGGAGTCTCCATCTGTAATTCTGTCGTTTCTAGAGTGTAGGGAGGTAAATTTCGGGGAAAAGACCATATGAAGACACTAGATATACATGGTGTTTCACCAATCCTTCCAGGCATATGTTGGAGATCCTCTACATGAAGAGAGTGGGCAAAAAATGGAATTATTGGATGTCAAAGACAATAAAAATGACTTTAACAGACACTTAAGAAGCAGTTTTCCACAAAAAATCATCTATCTCTCAAATCAGATTATTACCTCTGATTTAATACTGCGAGTTGATTGAGTTTGACTCACGGTCGAAGACATCTCTGGCCTTTCCGCCTTCAAACACAACATAAAATGAGATAAGTATTCATGTAATGTTAAAATCCTCCTCTAAGTACAATATCGATTACTAGGAGTAGATGCTAAAACTTTTCTCTCTGTTCAAAGTGTTATCATTCTATAGATGGATGACGTGTGTTAACTTGATCTGGGTCATCCAACAAATAACTACCTTTATCCTCATTTCCGAGGGTGCTGCCGGATCTTCAACCTGCAAAACCCAGAGAAAATGTGAAGTATAATCAGTAACTCCATCATAACATAGCAAAAGACCATATAAACTTGAAGGATATTAAATTCAAAACATTCCTACCTCTAAATGATGGGGGGGTTATGTCTGATAAAAGAAAAACTGGTACTTAAACGGTGAGACATTACAATTTGATTTGAGTTATATTTTTACAGTCATTGACTCATTAGACCTTCTGACCAGTCATTATACACATGCCTGAGGAACCAGTACCCCCAAACCAGGCACCCCTTTGTCGAGTTCAGTCCAAGCAGGGATGGAATGTGCCTAAGAACATTGAAGGAATACCCAAACATACCCCCTAGGTTGAGAAGCGTCCTGACATAAAGCTTAAAAAACCCAACTATTCAACCCTAATCCCCCAATAGAATTATAAAAACATATTTATTTTTCCATGTTTTACACATTTTTTTGTCAATAATATAAGAAGTGAATTTAGCTATGAGCAGCATGAGCATCATTTTTTAGAGCAGATTACCTCTTTTATGGATATCATGATAACCAATTTCCTCAACAGTGGATAATGCCCCTCTCCCTTGAATAGTGTTTCCCTATTCTACTAATGTTTTAGAGTTCTATGCCATGGTACAGGCATTGAAGTATTCGAGGCATTACAATGATTACATGTTGCCAAAAGAGTTCATCCTGTACACACGAGCATTAAGGTTCATAAACACAGTGTAAGTTTAACGAGCAACGTGAGTGTTAGTTTACCAGTGTAGCTCAGTGCTCCAGCTATAGAACTCTTTCCTCACAGAGCAGGTACAGCAAAGATCTATACAGCTTTACCACAACCCTTCTTTCTGCAGTCTGTATAGCAGTTATGAGGGTGCTCTAGTTCTTATGAATGATAGAGAGAGATGAAGACCACATGCATGTACTGCTCTAGTTCTTATGGAGGATAGAGAGAGATGAAGAGTGTATGGATGCCCAAGCATGTATGTGTCATCTTCAGCCTATTTCCCAGTTTAATTGCTTTTCTAAATTAGCAGACAGAGCTATTACTAAGTTTTTGCCTTATTTAATCTTGCATGCACAGTTAGAGGGCAAAGTTCCCTAGGCACTCTTGCATGAGAAGTATTCAGCAAAAGTTAAGGGCAAATATCTCTATGAGGGCACTCCTTAATTTGGAAAAATTATCCACGCAAGCTGGGCAATCTATGATTAGGGATTTACACTCTCAGTTAAGGCACTATTGTGCATGTAACCAGATTCACTGCATCCCTCTTCTTTCCTAGTCTATAAAGGAGAAGCAGGGTGCACCATTTGATGGTTCAAGAGTTTGAGCTTTGAGCTGTGGTTTTCAACTTCTGTCTACCAGATTTAATATAAATTACAGATGCTCTTTCGAGTGTTCAGAAAAATCAGTTTGCTATTTTGTTTTACAGCAGACTGTGTATGAAGGTTAGAGTATGTTATACCAGACTGTATATGGGGATATTTACCCTCTTTTTTGCTACACAGATCATGACTGAGATTCATTTTATCAGAGCAGAGATATCATGATTGCTAATATGTTATATTATGGTTTCCTTATGTTACCTTGTGATGATACCATGCCATTATGTTTCAACACCAGTTGAATGGTTTGAGGATATTTTATCATGGACATATTGTCTTTATTGATGATTGTACGAGACATTACTCATGCTACTTACATTTGTTGGCTTTGATAAGCATGCTGCATGGTTAGTAGAAATGTTATGTAGATTAATACATGGAAGTGGTTTTTCTTTTATGCACATACCATGGACTAACATCTCTTGATCCTTACATGGACCACTGATCTCTTTTGCCTACACCTATGACTTGTCCATCTACGTATCATTCCACCTTTGTGTCCTGAAATCATTGGCTAAGACTTGACAGATTGACTCTCGACTTCCCCTCCGCGACCCCTTCACCATGAAGGTCTCCCTATTCTCCCTAGTGTCTCAGCTCTATTGTGTTGCAACAATGTTCTCGGACGATATATGAAGCTCACTTGTAAAACCCTGGAGTTGGCTATCATCAAGAGGGGTGAGTTGTCATGGAGCAATGTGCTCCGTAGACCTGAGGCTGAAACAAGTTACCCTATCCTTGAAATTGGTTAGTGGTTGGAAGGATAGGCACTTGAATTAAGAGGTACTACCTATTTGCTCTGAACAAGCATTACCGTGGCAACTTCATCGAGCCTATGGACAATTGCTGACAGCAGAGCTAAGGCCGTGTCATCGCCAGTGCCTAGAAGGCATCCATGGCCAGTACCTTTCAACCATTATCCAACTAAAGGATCAAACAAAAAGAAAAGAGCAAAAGAAAAAAATGAAAAGTGCAAAAGAGAAAGATCCAAAGGCAAAAGGGAAAAAAAAGGAAAAAGCAAAAAAAAATTAAAGGGGGCTTGTTAAGGTCAAAGGGGTAGTATATCCTTACACTTCATCCATTTGTGAGCCACATTCCCTAGTGTCTGCTTGATTGATGAATGTCACAAAGCTTCCCTTGTCCCCTTATCTTGAGTCAATTAGTATGAAAATGAATATCAAGAACCCAACAATACCCATGATTTCCCTAATCATTGGACGTAGACCCTTTTGAAGTAACTGTCCAAGTTTCCTTGAACGATCTGTTGAGTGAACCTACAATCAACAAGGTAGTCAACTGTCATAGAGTATCTTAGGAATAATTCTTTAATACCTCAAGCAGAAATTGAAAGGGATATTCATCATATCATTCTAAATACTATGTCTTCACTACCTGAAGAAGGCACAGATGAGAACTTGGACATGACCCACAGATGGGAATCTAGTGATCACCATCAAGAATCTAGACTTTCTCCAAATCACATTAAATATCCTCACTTCTTTCCTTAAGCTCTTCTTGACTTAACAATTCCGGATGAAGAGTGGGGAATCAAGACGAAGGAATTCTTGAAGAGCCCCATGATCAATCTTTAGGGGATTTCTCAGAAGAAACATCCACAATTGAGGATTCCATTGGGGAAGTTGTCAAAGCAGTTTAGAAAAGCAATTCCCTAATCATTGTATGGTTAGCTAGCAGTCGGATAAGGGTGATCAAGGGCTAGTTGCCTCGGAACATTTCTCATAGTTGGATCAACCTTTGGATAGTCATAACTACAATTCAATCCTTGATCAATTCAGTCTGAAGGAAGGAGATGATGAAAATAATTAGCATGAGTCCTACCTTTTAAAACCTCATCAGCTTATGTGTGAAATAAAAGACTTCAATAACTGCTAATCATTAGGCTTTTCATCTCATGAAAGTTTGCGGTCACCTATTTCGAATATGGGACAGTGTATATCTCAACACTCTACCCTCCCCCAGCCATTACCTGAATCTCATATTTCTCCCTCGTTTTCGAATTATATTCCTCTGATAAAATCTTACGATGATGAAATCTACAAGTGCCAGGATGCATCTAATCATTGTGTAGGTGTGGATCAATATGATGAGAATGATCAAGAGTCAAATTCCTCAGAGCATTCCATAGATCTGGATCAATGCTGGGGAGATAATTATTAGGAATCCTTAGGAAAACCCAACTATGATTTATCTGATAGCGGAAGTATTCTTGATCAAGATCTTTCGGAAGGAGTGAACGAAACCAATAAATCGAAACCCCATTCCTCTAAATTTAAAACTGAACCCACTCCTAATCTTGAGCCAATTCATAAGATTAATGACACCAAATGATCTTCAATCACAAAGCTTCTCCTCTCATGAAATTTTAAGGTCAATAATTATAAGCCATATGCGGCAACATGTGTTTCCTCACTTCACCCTCCCATCCCCATTCTTTGAATCTATCATCACATTGAGTCACATTGCTCTGATCAAACTTTTAAGTGCAGAAGGCACCACGTGCCAACAAACCTCTAATGAAAAGTTACATGCCTTATTTTCACCATCTCTCACACATCATGATTTGGTGAATGATGCTTTTCATTTTGACAATCCCATAGACAATTGGATAGATCAAGCTTACAGTGGTGAGTATTTACCTTGTCATGAATTCATCCTTCAAAATCATAATTCTTATTCAATTTTTAATTGACGAATTATGAAAACCCTATCATTGGTTCACCTGTTTGTTAATGCATCCTTGACTTGGTCTACCATAAGTCACAAAAAAAAGGTAAACATCCATTTAGTGAATGGTTCCAATGGATTTTTTATTCCACTTAGCATTTGCTTTAATTGGTTAGCTTAGAGTAGGTAGGATAAATAAGTTCACTTCTGAACATTAGTATAGCTTTTGTCCTTACATTTTTGAGCATTTCCTTTCCTGTTATCTACATTAGATTTTATTTCTGCATAAGTAGCTAGAAAAATTTGAGCACTTTATTTTCTTCATAGTTCTTTTATTATGTATCTATTTTCGGCTACTTATGATCGATCTGTGAGAAGGGCATATTTTCTCATCACGGGTGTTTTGTTGACAATTGTTGCTGCAAACCAGAGATTATGCGGTTCTCAAGTACTCTCTCCATCAAAGCACTTGTCCCCCATGGAGCCAGATGTTATATCAGATTGTATATGCAGAAATTTACCCTCTTTTATGTTGCACATATCTTAGCTAAGAATGATTTTATCAGAGCAGAGATATCATGATTGTTGAGATACTATATTATGGTTGCCTTATGTTACCTTGTGATGGTACCATGGCATTATGTTTCAGTGCCAGTGGCATGCTTTGAGGATATTTTATCATGGATATATGGTCTTTATTGATCATTATATTAGATGCTACTCATGTTACTTACATTTGTTGATTTTGATAAGCATGGTTAGTAGAAATGTTATGTAGATTAGTACATGGAAGTGGTTTTTGTTTTATACACATACAATTGACTTACATCTCTTGATCCTTACATGGACCACAAATTCCATTTGGCTCAACTATGACTTGTCCATCTCCGTATCATTCCACCTTGGTTTCAGGAAACCATTGGCTAAGACTTCATAAATTGACTCTTGGCTTCCCCTCTATGACCCCTCCACCATGAAGGTCTCCCTGTTCTCCCTAGTGTCCCGGCTCTATTGTGTTGCAAGTTTGCAACAATGTTCTCTGACAATATAGGAGGCTCACTTGTGAAACCCTAGGGTTGGCTATCATCAAGGGCAGGTCAGTTTCCATGGAGCAATGTGCTCCCTATACCTAAACAAGTTTCCCCTATCCTTGAAATCAGTTAGTGATTGGTAAGGTACGTACTCTTTGAATTAAGAGGTACTGCCTATTTGCTCAAACAAGCTTTACTGTGGCAACTCCGTCGGGGCTACGGGCAATCGCTGGCAGCAGAGCTAAAGTCCTGTCATCACTGGTGCCCAAAAGGCATCCATGGCACCAGTGATATAGCCAACTAAAGGATAAAAGAAAAAGAAAAGAGCAAAAGAAAGAAAATCAAAAAGAATAAAGAAAAGTGCAAAAGAGAAAGATCCAAAGGCAAAAGTAAAAAAGAAAGAAAAGAAAAAGAAAAAAAGGGGGCGCTTGTTAAGGTCAAAGGGGTAGTATCTCCTTAAACTTCATCTATTTGTGAGACACATTCCCTAGTGTTTGCTTGATCGGTAAATGTCACAGAGTTTCCCATGTCCCCTTATCTTGAGTCAATTAGTCATCTTTGACCAATCATCCACTTAACTAGCCTTGTTGACTTTGTCCACCTTGTTAAGATTTCACACCTAGCAATCTCAGCGGCCTTTTTTCAAACGCTTACTAAACTCTGATTTCAACATTCATGCAGTAAACTTAACCAGCATGCAACAATGGTTTATAAGCAGAAATACAAATGCTAAGTAAATCTGAAATATAGCAGCGGAAAAAAACAATGAACAGATGTCACATTCACCACATTTGACACAAGATATTTGGTCAAAAAACCCTGGAAAAACCCACAAGGGGAAAACCAGTCAAGAGAGAATTTATTGAGCTCACTGGTAAAAGTTTTTCTTTGTATACAGCAGCAAGTTATTACAGCAAAAAAACACAGTACTTATCTCAGTCACTATGCCTACAGTCCTCTTTGGAAAATGTGTCAAATGCCACACAAAACAGGCCTAGACTTCTGCCTTGAAATGTGTGCCCAAATTTCAACAGTACAGCCTATATGGCAGCAAATCGCTCCTTGGAAACAATGCACAACAGAAGCACAGGAAGTACGGAATACAACAGCAAACACCACCTCGAAATGTGTGCCAAAGGACTGCCTCAATTTCTGTGTGTTCTCCTTGATGTACGGCCTTCTCATTCACTGATGTACGGCCTTCTCATTCACTGCTGTACGGCCCTCTATTTCGTGCAATACAGACCTCTCTCTCCTACTGTACAGACCAGCTCTTAAATGTTGTTATTTTGTCTTAGGACGCATGCCCTTCTCCTTGGGATGCGTGCCAATCCTCCTTGCTGCCCCACCTCTCTCTTCTGCTCATCTCAAACTCTCTTTCTCTTGAAAATCGTGCCTCACACAATGTGTGCCCCACTCTCCAAAAATATCTCTTGGAATGCGTGCCAATATGACTCACTCAAGCTTCTTTTATCTTCTCATTTAGAGTAACTGCCCTAACTCTTCATCTTCTACTGTCAAGATTGAAACTTGGCCCACAAGATCGATGGATGTGATTTATTCCCTCATTGAGATGACTTAAGTCACTTAACTCACTCAAATATCATAAAGTCACTTCACTTTACCCTAAAATAATAAAAGACCCCAACTTGACTTTATAAAATCACTTTATAAAGTCACTTTATAAATACACTTTATAAAGTCACCTAAGTGAGACATTTGCTTGCCCCTGGGGGGGCAGCTCAAGTGGTAAAGATGAGAAGTTGTAATCGGTTGTAAATGGAAGATCACATGTTCAAATCCCGCCAAATTTACTCGTGCGCCATGGTTCGGGCCTTGTGGATGCACCTAGGGGTATAGTGGTAGTGAGATTGGATCCCTGGACCACGTGTCACGCAAGTACCAACCCAACTCCAGTTGTCAATTCCCCTAGTCAAAAAAAAAAGTGAGACATTTGCTCGGACTTCTGCATCCTAGGCACAATAAATGCAGAAGTACCTCCAAGCTACAAAACCTAACACACCCACTTCACCCAAAGGAGAAATGATCTTTGCAATGTTCTTAATGTTGTTTAGATAGTGGCATGTATCATAAAACATTAATCTCATGCTTTGTACTAGTTTATGTAATATTTTATATGCTTGAAGTCATGCAATGATTCAAATGGATCACTCTTGTAATGTAAGCATTCTAACTCTAATATATCATCAATATAAACCATTTGAGATGTTATTTTGTCCTCCAAAAGGCATTGGAGAGGTCCATGACTCCATTCATTCAATGGGCAATTTATTCAACTTTGACAAAAGTTTACTTTTTCAACCTTTTAAGTTTTTAACTTAGTCAAAGGGGGTTTGACTTGGTCAACATGACCAGCCAATAGTATGTGGTCATATTCCATCATCATTCATCATACTTCAGTCTTTGGAAGCCAATTTGATCATTTCAAATGTTATTTTCAACTCATATGAACTACTCGGCCTAAGTCCTAGTTTAATAATTTGGAACAGCAAGAAAATGGATGATTCAAATCAGTTTTTGGCATGGTGTGGATTGGAATGGGATAGTAAAGCATCATGGAACTCATCCAAGGCAAATTCCAAGTGATTTCATTATGTATTTCATCAAGATCCAAATAATAAGTGTTAATTAATCAAACTTCCTAAGGTTTGATTTAAAAAATCCCTCAATCAAAATCAAGAGGCAACGAGGAATGTAATTGGGCAAATAATGAAGGGGGTCCTTCTCAAATGTAACAAGGATGTCAAATCAGCAATTACTTGGCATTTTCCAATTGTTTTGGGCCCCGTTACATGGAGATTTTGAGGAGGGTGAATTTCCAAAGGAGGATGAGTTTTAGCATGAAATATCTTCTCATATGGCCCACTAAATCCACCTTAGCCATTACTCATTAATAAGGGAACATTCATACATGTTTTACTTGGCATTTTTACACTATGGCATTCTTATTTGTTCCCCACATGCTCCATGTGATATTCAAAGATTTTAATGTAAAACTCAGCAAATATTATGAATTAATCTTAGCCATTGATGTAAAGGGTGACTCAAATGAAGATCTCAGCCCTCTATCTCTTCAGAGTTAGAGATTTTGCTCTCTCTGCTTCTTTAAAAAGAGATTGAGCTTCATTATGTAATAGAGACAGTTTTGGAGATCAATAGAAAAACTCTGCTTCTGCTCTTCATTTTCTCATGTGTTCTTGATCACTTGTGCTTGAATTTTGATTCTTGTCTTCCTCTAATGGTATGCATATGAAATCCGGTTCGAATCTAAGGTAATATCTATGATTTTGTTTGTTGTATGAAGCTGGAATTTACAATTAATAATAGTCTTGTGGTTTAATGGTAAGAATTTATCTTCAGTGATTTACTGTTCATTCTTCTATTTTTGGCTTTTGTTCTTACTCTTAATACAATAGATCTCCTAACATCTTTGTTGGTTTTTCTCAGGCATTCGTGACTTCCCACCGATTTGCATTTGTCATGGATTGATTTAGTAAGTTGTTTAGGAACACTTTGTGAGGAAAAAGGGCACATTAGAGTAATCGATTTGTTCACTGCTTGAGGACCTATACAAATCGTGGGTTTCAGTTGCATATGAAGGCTTTAGGAAGGGTGATTCGACTCCAAGCCCAACATCAAGGCACTGAGGACAGGTTTTTTTATTGTCTCTTCTTTCTCCACTCAAAACAAAAATCTCCTTCTCTTTGAAATTTGTTTGCCATTAGAAAAAAATCTCCTTTTACTTAACTTGGGTATTTTTGCACTCTAGGCATGCAAATCAAATTGATAGTTTACATGCACAAATCTGAAAATACATGCTTGGAAGGGTAGGGAATGCATTGGAAAACCTTGTAAATGCATATTCCATAGTTGGATATAATAGGTTTTGCTCTAGTGTAGTTTATTTGCTTGCTATATTTTTCCTGAATCTGATTTTTAAACCAGCAAACTGTTACTTTGTTGAGATACACTTTAAACTAATATCAACACCTTATTTAAACTCATAACCTTCAGATTTAAGCCCTAAAATTAATAAAAGTTATGCAATACTTAGTGGCTTTGAGTCTTAGAGACCTTCTTTTGTGACCAACAAGATGTTCAGGACAAGTAAAATTGTTAAGAAGGTAGGTAATGTCGGAATACCATTGAGTTTGACTTAATCTTTGAAGCTCTTCAGATATGATAGGTGCTGACTCATTATGCTGGCAAATCATTCCTACAGCTTTCTCATTACTTTCCGTCATCATGCGTGCAAGACCTTGACCTTTGATTAACTTGGTAGGTTTTATCTCCAAGTCATACTCTTGTATTTTGGACACCCATTTTCCCCTTATACCAAGGCAATCCTGTTGAGCTAATATATCTTTAACAGCGGTATGAGGGACATAACCCACAACCTTGGAATACCCAATATATATCCTGAAATGTTTTAAAGACTTAACAAGGGCATAAGCTTGTTTCTCCATTATAGTATATTTAAGCTCTGAATTTTGTAAAGCTTTACTAAAGAATGCTATGGGTTGTTCTTGGCCTTGGTCATTTTTCTGAAGTAAAACTCCAGCAATTGTATGCTTAGAAGCAAAGGAAAAAATTTGGAATTCCTTTGAATAATCAGGGCTTATTAACACAGGGGCTCTAGATATGGCATCCTTGATACCCGCAAAAGCTTCTCTTCCTTGCTTATTCCATTCAAACCTAGCATCTTTTTTAAGTAATAGTTGTAGAGGCTTCATTAGCTCAGCTAGATTTGGAATAAATCTTCTAATGAAATTAATTTGGCCATTGAAGGATTGGAGAGCTTTGACATTGGTAGGGATAGGAACTTTTTTAATGTCCTCAACTCTTTCAGGATCAACCTTTAAACCATCCTTAGTGATAATATGCCCTAATAGTTTGCCCTCATCAACACAAAGCACAGATTTAGCTGGATTTAAAGATATGCCATACTTTCTGCATCTCTCAAAAATCTTTCTAAGATGACCAACATGATCTGATCTTTCCTTACTATATATTGTTAGATCATCTTGATATATTTCAATAATTTTACCAATCAATCCATTAAAAGCAACATCCATAGCCCGTTGAAAGGTAGCACCAGCATTAGTAAGACCAAAAGGCATTCTAAGGTACATGAAAGTGCCCCAAGGTGTAGTAAAAGTAGTTTTATGTTGATCTTCCTTGTTGACTAGCACTTGGTTATATCCAGAAAATCCATCAAGAAAAGACATCATACCTGATTCAGTTACCTTCTGAAGTAAAGTGTCCATGCTTGGCAAAGGATAGTTATCTTTTAGGCATGCCCAGTTCAAGTTTCGGAAATCAATACACAATCTGATATCCCCATTCTTTTTTCTAACAACCACCAAGTTAGAACACCAAGAAGAGTGTCTTGTTGGAGTAATGATGCCTGCCGCCAACATCTTTTGAAGTTCTTTGTAAACCATAGGGGCCAACTTGGGATTTATCCGCCTCAGTTTTTGGCGAAAAGGCTTGATGCCAGGTTTAAAAGGGATTGTATGTTGAAAAATATCCTCACGATAAGCTTTAAGTTCATCATAGTTGAAAGCAAATATATCCCTATATTCATAGATCAAGTCAATCAAGGCTTTTCTTTCTTCTTGAGATATTCCCTTTCCAATTTTTATCATTTTTGGTTCTTTTTCAGTTCCTATATTTACCTCAATAAATTCTCCTGGTTTTATTGAACCCCTTTTCTTTTTATGGCCATCTTGTCTGTCAAAAAGTTGTTCTAACCGGGTGATGCCTTTGGGAATTTTGTTCCTTGGTTGATCCTCTTTCTCTGGATACTCTTTCCCTTCTTCCTTATAGGTGATTTGACAATCAGAAAATTCTTGAAGATTATGGATGAAGTTGAGAATTTGCTTGTCACTATCAAACACTTGCCAATGATCTATGTTGTCAGGAATTAAAGGTCTAAAGTTGATTTCAAATTTCCCATTCCCCTTTAATAACTCTTCAGTTGGTTGAAGTGTAGAAGCTGCCACAGCTAGTTGATCTGCCTCATTGTTTTCTTCCCTAGGAATTGCCATTATATTTAAAGCATCAAACCACTCCATAGTATCCCAGACAACATTCCTATATTGTTTCAACCTTCGACTTTTGCAAGCAAATACGTTTTTTACTTGGGAAACCACTAAGTCAGAATCACCTTTAATAGATAAATTTTTAATCCCCATATCTTTGGCGATTTCTAACCCTTGCAAAAGGGCTTCATACTCAGCCACATTATTTGATGCATCAAACTCAAGTCTGAAAGCAAATTTGAAGGTTTGTTTAGAAGGAGAAGTTATGACAATTCCAGCTCCTTTTCCGTATCTTGAAGATGCCCCATCAAAACTCATCCTCCATACCTCATCCTTCTTTTCATCTTTGGATGCTTCTTTAAAAGGTGCTATGAAATTTGAACAGATAGCATAGTTTCCAAAGTTGTCTGTTTGATGCACAAATTCATTAGCCAGATTCTGTGGGTCTTCAACATGGAGTTTTCTAGCTTGTTCATTGTATAACTTAACAGTTGTATGTTCTGATGCAGGGATAGTAGCATATGACCAATCCATCCTTATGTCTCCCCCTAAAGATGCAGCCCACTTTCTGGATAAAAGCATTCCCCAATTGTCTGGTACATCAATTACTACGACATCCATGGTTAAATGGACATCAGGATACTTGGCCAACCTAACAGGTAGATTTATAATTATACCAATAGTATCAACTTCCCTTGAATCCATGGCACACACATTGTGATAGGGTCTAGTTGTCTTTAAGCCCAATTGATCCATAACCCTTTTGGTCATAACGTTTGAAGAAGCACCAGAGTCCAACATGCAATTGTGCACAAGCATATTATTGACAAGCAAGGAGACATAGAAGGGAGGGTGGTCTTCCTTGTGAGGGTCCACACTATGCAAAATAATTGGGTCATCTTTATGATTGACTATGTTTTGAAGGTCAAGTTCTTCTCTAGTCTGGCTAAGACTAACTATCTCTGAGTTCATAGGAGCCTTGCCCTTTTCATGTTGAGGATGATCTATCACTTTCATAAGATTTTCTTTCAAGCTTGGGATTTTGATAAGGTCAGTAACAAGAACAGGAATCTTTGCAGAAGATAACCATTGAGCCAAATCGACATGAAGACTTTTAGAGTTGGAAGAAGGTGTTACCTTAGGGATATTCTGATTTGAGTTTGATGTTCCAATATTGTTCTTTCTTTGATATGTTAGGCCTTTGAACTTTGACATTTCAAGAATTCTCTCTGGTGGAGGTGTTATCCCCACTTTGGTAGAGGTGTCCACAAGCACAGCAGGAAGGATTTTTTACAAACCAACAGTCAGATTTTGCTCAGAATTTCATGATTGTGATCACAAATGAAGATTTGCAGGCTTTGTCTTTAAATTTTAAATCATTCTGTCCAGATTTAAATGCATCTGCAGCGATTTAGGATTTGTTTCAGATGAAGGAAGTTTTGTTCCTGCTACACTGGTACTGTTGAAGGGTGTCTCACTGGTCTGCAGGATGAAGAGGGGCGCCATAGTGGAAACGACAGTCACCCACTCACTTTGAAGTTGGGTTATCTGCTGGATTTACTAAGAGAATATTGTTATTAGTCCTTACCTCCCTCGCTGATTGGATAAATGAGCTGCTACAGGGGTCAGGACACTGTGCTGGATGCTTATGAAAATCCTGTTGAGAAAGGATGTCGCGTTTAGAATCTTTGATGATGAAGGGAATATTGATTCCAGGATGAATGGGTGCCATCATACATTGACAGTTGATTTGTGTACTTTGGGTTCTGTTCAATACACCTTCATTGAAGGAAAGTGTACAGTGCCTAAAACTTCAGTTTCCAGAAGTCTCTGGATTGTTGGAATTTAAAGCTTCGCATTCCTGGCATACGGAGCTCTTTGTGTGTATTAAGGTTGATGTTCATCCAGATCCACGGCTAGAGATGTTTAGTGTTCCAGAGCAACATTTGGATGATGGAGCAGTATGTCACGCATACGATAAGAGCACAGCAAGTCAAACACAAATAAGTAATCAAATTATGTTGAATGAAGCAAAATTGTTTATCAAGACTTTAATGAGTAAGACGACGAAAATGGGAGAACATCAGATTTGAATTTGAAGCCAAAATAATGGCTTTGAAACAGCAGCATCTTCGGGCAGGAGCAGAGAATACTGTAATTTCTAGATCTTCACGGGAACGTACAAAAGCAGGGGTGTCCACAGGCACAACAGCAGGAACATTTATTGGATTTACAAGAAAGTGAATCTGATTTCTCAGACAGAGGTTTTCTTGAAATCAGGTGGCGCTTCAAAGCTGCGAGCATGTGCTTTCACATGCTGAGGAATTACAAATTGTAAAGAGATGTGTTGATTCATTAGCTATCAAAGCTTGCACTGATCCAAAATTATTTGGATGGCCCTAGATCGATGGAAATGGAGGATGTCTGGGCATATGATTCTGTAGATATGAAGGAGACTAAAATTTTTGAAATTTCTGAGACAAATGATGTACTAACAAATTATCTGTGCAGAACCAGATCTGTTCGATGAGTAGCAGCCGCTGCGGATCATTTGACAGTAAATTATCATCGCATTTAAATCGAATGGAGAAGGCCCGAAACTCTAAAGAAACAACAATATATTTTGTTATGGGAGCTCTCGGTCGTGTGCATAAAGCTCGACAGCGTTTGATGGTTAGCCGCGCTAGGTTTTAAGACCCGATATCTATACAATTATTCCTCTCGACTGGTTGAAGAAAGGAAAGGATGAACTCGGTCAAATCCTGTAGCAGCTCGAGCGCTTGCATTGGGTATTTAAAAAGAGTATCCACCCGCAGTCAGTCGCCAGAGATCAGGTTTCACGCGAAAATTTTAAAGAATGACTCGAGTTTGTGTAAAGCGCCAAGGTTTCATACTCACTTAGCCGCCGAGCAGAGTTGGGATTCATGCTCGATTTCCAAAAAAAATTAGCATGGCGAAATGTGAGGCAAATCGGGGTTCAGCAAATTGATCAACACACAGCAACAAATTAGAAGACGAAGTTTCTGGTCGCCACCAAGCTCGAGGCCTTGGAATCGTGATTTTATTTGCCGCCGATCCGCTCATACACGCCAAATCGCAGCTTTCAATCTCGTGGAGTTTTTATTGGAGCGCCTCAAATCACCGTGGCTATCAACGAGTTGAAAAATAAATAAATAAAAAATCAAAGCGAGCCGGGGTTAGCAATATCACGTCACAGCCGAGTCATAAACTTCGGGACTTACAGAGTGTAGAGGGTTACATGTCAAAGTTCACAATGAGCCACGTATAATTATCAACCAACGATTGCGTGAAAGACCAGTCTCGTGACTCATTTCCAGAATTCGGGCCGCTGATTTGTCGTAACACTGCGTTAATTTATGGTAAAATCTTTTGCCTTCTAAAAAATGAGCGCCGGTTCACAAATCAGCAGCGCCAGGGTTGCAGTTTCGGGTCCCTTCATTCGTATCAACTTTTTAAACAGCAGTTAACTCCAGATTCTGATAGAACATGCCAAGCTATCGGAATTACTATCCCTTTTGAGTTCGTGACAGCCTGCATGGGCGTGATTCGGTAAAATTGCTAGTTTGGCGTACAGGTTCATTCATAAATTTGACAGCTTAGGCTTATTCTCTCAAACGAAGACACCAGTTCACTTAAAGACGCCGATTGGCATTAGTTTATCTTTTAAAGGGACCTGTTGGCATCGGTAGCTGCAGTGTGTCTTTCATTTAAAACAGCCACTTAGGGGTATTAGGTGGAGAAAAAAGTGGATCTCCATTCACTTTTTCTTTTAGTTTCTTATTATTTTATCTTTTGGTTTTAAGAAAGCCCTTCTTTTGACTTATAAAAGGAGCTAGTCTCTTCATTGTAACAGGATGGAAATTTTTTGGGTTTTTTATCCCTGTCGAGCTTAATGAAAAAATCAGTCGGTTTTGTGGACAGATTTGAGTATCCTTCATGTGCTTGTGTGATGTATTTCAAATTGCAGAATGAATCTAGCTTAGGGCTTTATCAAGCACAATAGATTAGCCATTTAGGATTAAGTTGGTTAATTATGCTTGAACAATTATTTTCTCAATGGACATCAGTATTCGGTTGTACAAAATGCCGATTAAGATTTGATTGTTTATGCATTCTAGATTCGTCTCACTTTTTATGAAGCATAAAGCCTCCATGAGCCCTCTTTTGACTCCATTTCCCCTTCTGGTACTGGCACTGGTCTTTCCCTGAGGATTGATCTTCCCTTCCTTTTCCATCACCCATTTTGAAAAACTATCTTTTGTTACTTCCGTTTCCCTAAGGCAGCCTCTTCCATTCACCTTGCCCGTTACTGTACCTGCCTTAGCGATCCTAGTTTAGGGATACCCCCCTAGTGTTGGAGAAGAGCCAACCTGAAGCGAAGAGGAGAGGAGTGTGGTGACATTGGCCTCTCTCCTGAGAGAGTTGTCATTTCGGTTGGCGTGTTGCATTTTGGGCTTTCAAACGACACGCATGCCATTTCGGAGGACAACAGGAGGCATCTCACCAAATCTAAGGGTAGCTTTATCTTTCAAGTCCTGGCTGTAACATCTAGCTTGTTCCCAAGTTTCTTTAGAGACAGGGTGAGTTTGACCCACAACATTGATATATTCAGGCTGGTTCTCAAGCTCGCTTGCTAATCTGACACTGCTACTGGCTTCTGACGGATTTTGTTCCATTAACCATTTAAATATAGCACAAGTAGACTCCTCATGGAAACTATCACATGCCCTACAAAAGGGAGGAATTTCTTCTGAAAGAGCATTTACAGTTTCCAAAGGATTTGGGGTCCTCTGATCTTGAAATGGAACCTTTCTCTGAAATTGAGGCCTAGGAGCATATTGGGGCTTAGGCACAAACTGGCTTGAAACCTGGTGGTTTTGAGATCTTTCAATGGAGATCAACCTGTTCTGTATGGCAGTCATGTTAGAAGCTTGATTTGAAACAGCCTCTTTTAGGAGTTGAGCGATTTCTTTCAAAGGTTCCTTTGAAAGATCTTTGATCTCAGTGCTAATGGTCTTTTCCTTACTCTCACTTTGCTTCATAGGAACATTGGCCCTTGTGAAACCAGGAAGATGAGACTTGCCACAATTTAACATGTTCTTATCAATTTTCTCGACCAATTCCATGGCCTTCTTTAGATCGGCAGGTTCTTTATCAGCTAATTGATATTTCAACTCTCCACTAAAAGCTTCCATGTAGTAAATGAGGATGGAATTATCAGGTGGCTTGATATCAGCATGAAGTCTACCCACAATTTCATTGAATTTGTTGTTAAATTCTTCCATTGTCTCATTTTCGTTTTTCTTAGTATTGGTCAAGGCAGCTAGAAGGTAGCGGTCTTCTTTGATGTCCCCCCATTTGGCCAGGAAAGCAGTTTCAATTTCTTTGTAGGTTTTGTACTTGTCAGCTTCCAACTTGTTAAACCATTCATAAGCATTTTCTTCCAAAGACAAAGCAAACAACTTCATTTTTACATCTTCATGCTTGGCACCCAAGCACCAATTGTCAAAACAATGGCAAAAACGAGTCAAATGGGATTTAGCACTAATAGCATTATTTCCTTGAAAAGATGGCAACCTATCAATAGCTTTTTCAGGAATATCATGAGGGTAACCAACTATAGCAGTAAAATTATAAGGACCAAACTCAGCCATTTCAACAATAGAATTATTCAAATTATTTTCTGTGAATAAAAGGTGAATATCAGAAATTGACTGAGAACCAAGATCCTCAAGGGTTTTTCGAGAAGATAGCTTGCTTTTCCTTCTATGATAGACCTTTTCAGGCTCAGGAAAGAACTGAAGCAAGTTCTGAGGATTCCTTCTTGTAAAACGCCTTGGTAGATTTGTTGACAGTGGAGTCGCCAGATGTTCTTAGTCAATTTAAAAAATTCACTACATACATCAAACAAAGCAAAAACAAAAAGGAAAACTCAAAAGTCGTATTCCGGGAATAGAAAGACTTATCCCCGGCAACGGCGCCAAAATGTTGCCGCCTGGTTCCACACCTGGGAAAACGCAGCAGAAGTCTTCAAGCTGCTGGTGTGGCCTTGGGGGCAAGTCAGAGTCAAGTGCTGTCACTTGGGACTCGA
This sequence comes from Larix kaempferi, assembly GCA_027924585.1. Taxonomy (NCBI): domain Eukaryota; kingdom Viridiplantae; phylum Streptophyta; class Pinopsida; order Pinales; family Pinaceae; genus Larix; species Larix kaempferi. The sequence continues at coordinate 17,187,112 of BSBM01000337.1, read as the reverse complement.
CTCCTCCGTCTAGGCTTTCCTAGCGAAGCCAAGGGGGGTGGACCCTAAAAATAAAAGAAACTAAGGCCTCTAACCTAGGAGTTAGGAAAATATTTTTGGTAACCAAGAATAAACAACATATACTTTAATCAAATAAAACAGTCATTCATCATTTACTCCCATTTAACATAACCATCATTTAACTGCACATTAGTCAATAATATAAAATAAAATTTAAACAAGACCAGTGCCTTATAATGGAGTCAATAAACAAATGCATAAGCAGAAAAGTAGATGTTGTGCGAGTGTTCTTGGTTTATTTTAAAATTAATGTGATGGTGATCTTTTTATTATGGCAGGGGGGTTCCCAATATACGCAAGGTACGGGGGAACATGTCCGGAGTTTTGAAGCGTGGCTTCCCTCTCAGGCTTGGGCTGAATCGGAGTCTCGAGGAGGTGTTCAAATGCTATACCAACGAGGGCAAGCCTAACGGTTTCCAAGAGGTCACTACTCAGTGTGGTCCTAGGCCTTCTGAGAAATTTGCCCACGACAACAAAATACGCGTTGTGCCGGATTTTCACAAAAGGATTTTTTATTAGGGCGGTGTTAGATCCTATTACTAGTCATCCCCTCCTTTCTGATGTGTACCAACTGGATCAGACTAAGCTGCAAGTCGGCCACAGAGCATACGGGAGAAGACCTTGGTATTTTTATAAAAAATTTATGAACCCAAATTTTATCTTTTTTTTAAAACCCCAGGAGTCTCTTTTCAGGCACGTATTTCGGGCAAGCCCTCATACAGAAACCCTACTTCGGGAAAGCAAGGGGGGCGTTATGAGTTTGTAAAAAAAATGTGAAAAACTATGTTATGAGTGGACTTGTGGCCCGCCAGTGGAACGGACCAACAAGGTTTATTTTAATCCTAATTAATTTTATTAAATGCCGGAAAACAAAGAAATAAACTACTCTAAGAATCACGCCATGAAAATGAGACGACACAGGCCACCCCTGGGGGGATGGGGTATGGGCGCTGGCTAGCCCACTTGCTCTCGTTTAATAGTTGTTTACAATGATTTAGAGAAGTGCCCTAGTCTACTTTAAGTGACTTGGTGGCTTACAAAATTTGAGGATAAAATTGACCGGTTTTTTAAAAATATGAAAGTTTGTCCTCCGGATGGCCTGGATGCTTGAAATTTCGGCAGCACTTCCTCCTACCTGTTCGTCTTTTGCTGCAAACCAGCAAGCAATAATTAGTATAAGATGCCCAAAAACACTTTAAGAGTGTCTTTGGAACACCTCCTAAAAAACCCAAAAAATTATAAGTTAAAAACTAAGTAAAAATGACGAAAAGTAACCAAGTAAAACAAGCTATGGGGCTTGTCTACTTGGGATCTTTGCTAGCCTTTAATGGCTGCAAATTTCAAGCTCTAGGGCAGCCAGGTAATACTTTGAAATCAGATCTAATACTACTTCAGAAAAACTTGAAAGATTTTGACAACTTAAACCAGTTTTTGAAAAGAAAGTACTAGATAACCAAGAAGCTTTGATCTATGAACAATAAACTCTTTATGAAATAAAAAAATAAAACTTCTTGATGACAGAATCTGATTTATTTAAGTTTTTAACAGCAGTATGTAAATCAGATCCACTTTTGATTAGTAACTAGTAACCATAAAATTTGATTTTTTCTTGAATGAGAGAGAGAGAGATGGAACAAATCCTTATTGAAAATCGAAGCTTTGAAGATGGTTTAGTGATGTTTGAAGGGACTATATCTGCAAACAAAGATTAGTAAAAGGGGAAACAAACAAGATCCTCCTTCTTGCCAACTCAAGACAACACCTGCACATCACAGATCTCACCAAAAAAAATATTAAGTGTAGATATATACTCACAAGAAACTATGATTGCATATCCATAAACAAATGAAAGATACAAAAAATAATCTCTTACCAAGCACACTTCACTAAGCTGCTACAATAAACAAATTGAAAACAACTTATCTCATAGATTGGTAACAATCTTTCCGATGAGCACACCACACCCTTGAAGAATGAAACTTATGCACAAGTCATCTTGGAAAAGGAATCAAGATATTACATCCACATATGACAAAACACCACAAGCTGACCTCCAAAGTCTTCTTTTATTCAAATGAGAAAAAATATTACAATCATAAGTCTGTTGCTCCAATTCTCACTAACTAACAATGAGAGAGCAAGCTGCAATATATAGGAAAAATGCCCAAGTGAGGAAGGGCGCACTTTCTAAATGGGAGGGAGAAATGGTGGCATGGATGGTGGAGGAGAATGGGCTGCCATCTCCATGAAACAAGCTGCCCAAACCAGCACAAATGGTGCCCAACGAATCAGCACCAAAGGTGCTGCTCCTCCCTCAAAACGTGGGCTGCCCACTCAATAAATGCGCCCCCCTTCTTTAGTGAATGCGCCCCTCTCAAATGGGCATGACATTCTCCCCATTTGGGGCTGCCAAAACATGTCATAATCAGCCCAATATGCTCCACATATGATGCTGATCCAAAATTGACTTGTCATTACTCCCAAAAATTATTAATTTTTTAAGTCATTTTTTCACTTTTTTGAATTTTTTCATGACTTTTTGACTTTTTTGGGTTTTTTGGCCATAGGAAAAAATTGAAGCACCCAAACCTTAGGAAAAGTGGGTTTAGGGGTTAAGGGGGTGCTCTGAGTTAGAAAACGAGCACCCCTAAGGCAAAAAATACCTCCAGACGCCCCTTATAGGTCAATTACAAATTTTTTAATTGAACCATTAAAAAATGGCCCAAATTACGGAAAAATTAAAACTTGCCGAAAATTAAAAACAACCTAGGGGGACTTAGCACATGTCCATATGACTCAAAATTAACGCCTAGCATGTTCATATACATTGACCCATAGACTCTAATAATCCCCTAAGGCCCGTCAGCCTCCCCAGGCATTCCAGCTTTGGAGGAGCAGGAGAAAAACCAATTAATTATGTTATGCACTAATGCAAGACATAATAGATAGGTGAAAAAACTCCTTGGAATACCTGACTTAGCCAAAAAGTCCTAAGGAACCGAGTCTTTTACAAAACCCCATGCTAGTACGTTTTTATTACAAACCCCGCAGGGCCATGGACATGTGGAAAAAAATTAAAAAACGGGGGCCTTTAAAAGGCCAGCTGGTCATCAAATCACCAAAATTGAACATGTATCATGTTCCACTCTGCCCGCTCGCTTGATAATCCAACCAAGTGCAACTTAGTTGGCAACATGAGTAACATGGGAAAGTTGGTTTCCACCGGCAAGTACCCAGAGAAGCTTCATTGAGGACACCTCCCATGGTTAGTCCAGGTATACCTTGGTGGATCTGGGAAACCTAAAGAGAGAGAACCTTACCCTTGTGACAGTTAGGGGTATTGTCCACCGGGATAGCAGATGATCATTCCTTGCAATCCTATGGATGCTTAGTTGTGTGACAACAGAGTACTACCCGACAGAGATTTTGATAGGTGTTTTTCAGCACTAATTATCCATAGGCTGCAGGTTAGCTTTAGAGTACAAAATTTATTCATCGTGATCTGATTCTTTTGACAACGAGAGGGGTCCACCAATATCTGAGAAGTTATAAATTCATGGTGAAGCATAAGTCCAGATCATAGAAGTGTTGAGCAAGAGAGCGTTGATGTTGGAGGCGATGAATAATAAGGTAATCAATTTCAAACAAATCAAAGATTTGTATAAGCGCAACAAAAATTTTGCACGGGTCATGGAGATGTGCAGGAAATTAGGAAACCAACAATGCAAGATAGGACAACACAGTGGGACTATTTCATCCATGTTGGTTATATTTTCAAAAGAATGCAATTATGCATCCCCAAAAAAACAATGCAAGAGAATTTGATGTGAGAATTGCACAATGGCAACATCAAAGGACATTTTGGGCACGACAAGACACAATATTGGCTACATGAGAGATATTATTGTCTAAGTATGAGGGAGGTCGATCAATTTTTGGCACAGTGGAGAATTTGCAAGATGGCTATGGGAGCGAGTCGAAACATCAGATTGTACAAGTCGTTGTTTATCCCAAAAATGTTCTGGGAAGACATGACTATGGATTTTGTACTCAAAATGACAACAACGTCATAAGATTTGATGCAATGTCTGTTGTGGTTGGCAAGGTTTAGAAAAAGGCACACTTCATGCCTTGTCAAAAGACTAGTGATGCAACTTATTGCACAAAGCTTCTATTCCAAGAAGTAGTGCCACTGCATGATTTGCCCAAGACAATTACCTCAAACAAGGACACAAGATTTCTTAGTCAATTTTGGAGGACATAGTAGTAGAAGATAGGGATGAAGCTGGTGTGCAATTCAACACATCACCCTCACACAGATTCACAAATGGAGAGAGTGCATTGAAGCCTTGGATATCTTTTGAGATATTTGAATGGAGATGAGCAAAAATAGTGGGATGGGTCTTGACACAAGACGAATTCACATATATCGTTTCCGTAAACAAGTCGATAAGATTTTCACTATCCAAAATTGTATATGGGAGAAGTTCAAGAGGAGTTGCAGACTTGATTGATCTACCAACAAACATGAAAAGGAGTGGCGATGCATAAACATTGAAATTTCATAGAGCAAACAATGAAGGTGTACAAGTCGATAAGATTTTCACTATCCAAAATTGTATATGGGAGAGAAGTTCAAGAGCAGTTGCAGACTTGATTGATCTACCCACAAAGTATGAAAAGGAGTGGCGATGCATAAACATTGAAATTTCATAGAGCAAACAGTGAAGGTGTATGTGCAAGTCCAAAACAGATTGAAAGCAAAAAGTCTAAAATGCAAGGAGCACACAGATAATCTCAAGGACCTGTTATCACACAACTTGTAGTTTTCCCAAAAAGTGATCCTATCCAGGATGGTAGAGGCGTTGGACAACTAAAGAGGTGACCCAAGAGATGCCACGATTCCCAAGGTAAATCGTTGTCACGCTAACCGAGGCACTCTTCACTTTAGATCTAGCCTAAGCAAGACCAAGGGGGAGACCCTAGCTAACCAATGAAGGATAGCGAACCAACTCTAAACCTCCTAGGGAAATGTGAAGTTGAAAAGGAGAAGATCAAGACTGAATGGATCTAGATCTAGGAATTGTAAGTGGACACATAGAGTTAGGGCTTGGTTGAGGAGGCTTATGGAATGACAAATGCTCAACCAATGAAATGATTATGCCACTTAATAAGTTAGGTGAATAAATCTAGATGGATCTAATGCCAATCAAGAAAACCCAAGTGGGGCCCACACTTAAAATATGGAAAATGAGTGAAATGGGGCCCACAAGGTGAAATTAAGGTCCAAATGGCACTAGGAGGTTGGCTAAGTAGTAGATCTAACGTTTAAAGGAAAACATAGCACAACCCAAGTGATAGATCCGGAAATATGCATAAAACCCACAAATGTGTCCCCCTAAAGAGATGATTAGTGCCTTAGATCGGGGGTCAAATGGAGTCGGAATGAAACCAAACTTTAGCTATGATGTTCTTTAATTTATTTAGAAGTGGGTTTTATGTTTTAAGCCCAAATAATCGCCAGATCTATCAGATCTAAAAATCTAGGGTTTTAACAATGAGGGTTTGAAGTGACCAATGGGTAAAATGCATGAAAATACATACCTACCTTGTAGATCTTACCTCTAAAACTTGCGGCTACCTTGCAAATTGATAATCCTTCCCAAGTAAGGCAATCAAGAGTGAGATCCAGCTTCCCCAAGTGAAATCGCTATCCGTCCAGAGTGACAAGTGCACCCTTCCCTGCATGAAACGATTTATATGAGAATCAATCATACATGAAAATGACTATATGGAAGAAAAGATGAAACAAGTAGCATCAAATATGTCACAAAGGTACAATAATGATACTCCCTGAGACAAAGATCGATCCAAAGATAAGATATGGGGTTTCCCCACAATCGCGTCCCCTCGAGTCGTCCTCCTCTTCTACCACGCGGCCTCCTTGCAGAGAAATCGTTTGAAGAGCTAGATCCACAATGATAAAAAAGAGAAAAGATTGTATATTCAACTTGCAAGAGCATCCATCAAAGCCAAAGAAGTAGATCTGCAAAAATAGTATTTTATTCCAGTATTTTCAGAGCCCAAAAGGTGCCTTTACAATAGGGGGGTCTCTTCCTTAAATAGGAATAAGAGAGACCAAAACCCTAAACCACTTTATGAATGAGTGGTGGAGATCAAAAGATAGATACAATATAATCAACGGCTGAGATGAGCCGGAAAAATATAACATGGATCAACTCACTAAGAGGGTTGCGCGCACTCACTAAAAGAGGCCCTAGGGGGGTCGCACCATATAAAAGGTGACAAGGACAAGTGTGGGAGCACATGGTGGGGCTAGGAGGTTTTATTATCCTTGACTAGCATCACCCCATGGCACAATAACATCAGATATGACTCATTAACATGTCCAAGTGACAAATGACCAAATCGTGGCCCCCTCAATGAGAGAATAATACATCAAATCACAACCCTGAGAGTGTGTGGACCCCGATGAATGCTGCAAGCTGATCTGGAAGGAGTGGCTAGATCACAAATGACCTCTGAAGAAACCTCATGCAAAAACCTTGCCTTAATAGCCCAAATCGATTTCCTCAATGTCCTTTTTATCCCACTTTTATTCCACCTTAAAATCATCAAAATGCCTATAACTCACTGCCTGGTGTCCCGGACACAAAATCTGACTGCACCATCATGTTTGCAAATGGGGTAATATGGTAATAACAAGTGGCTAGACCCCCCATCTCCTCTGTAGCTCCCTAGGGAAATGTGCTAGCTCAATGCAACTGCTGGACAAGCCATTTCTGCATGGCAAAACCGGACAAAAGTGAAAATCTAATCATATAATCACTGAGAGTACCTGAAACTAATAACTGAGTGTCTCAATGGACTCAGAAGGTCCAAATCTACTAGAGATGAGTACCCATACACCCTGTGGCAAACTGTAAGATCATATGTAGCCTCAACCATACCCAGACAATAATAAAATAATGGTTTGGAAATAATAATAACCATAAAAAAATGCATCAACCATCATCTGAAACCGGTGTCCACTGTATGGAATCATCAAAGGTGCATCATAGAACTATAAATCATAATCATATCATATCACTGGTCCAACTCATCATGAATCCCAAGACTGATCAAAATATCACCCAGGCTAGAAAAGCCTGATGTTGCAAGTGCAAATGGTTAAAGCATGCTCTGTTAATCATTTTCATAGCAAGACTTAAAGTATTAAGCATCATTTCACTAGCAGTTAATAGATAATTATACCAAGTACAAGTTCAAATAAACATTTACTTAAAATAGAACCTCAAGAATATACTCATTCTGTAGACATGAATGAGTGTGAAGGGTGAGGGTGAAGAATGCAAGGCTAGGATAAGGGGATGACTTGACTGACTCAACACTGTGATACTTTGGATATGGGAAAATGGAAATACACACTTAAGCATATGTTGTATAATAAACACACAGGGAATGGCAGTGTCTCACAAATTGAATAAGTTGTTCAGAGAAGTGCTTATTCAACCTTGGCAAATGTCTACAACACACATCCAAGTTGAAACAATTCCGTGAGGATCTTTTCTAGAACCGCCATGGTTGGGTGCCCGACTAACCATAACTTGAGGTTCTACGGGACACTTAGAATTAGTTGTCCCTTACTCCATCTCACATCACAACCCGTAGGCTCCGTGAGGAATTAATCATTACATTTTAATTTATGGCCAGCAGTCTTTGGATTTAGCATACATTTAACCACTACTTGTTAGGCCTTTATGACCCTTTTTGAATTTTGCATGTGCTTAGAAGCACAACTAATCGCAACTCACATCCAAGGTGCTTTTCATTTCAATTTCCATAGCCCTCTTTCATTGTGCTAAGAAGCACAGTTTTATTTGTCTTCATGGGCTTGCACAAAAGATAATATAGCAGTTTCCATATGCATGTAATGATGGTAGTACAATTTGCTTCAGGTTTTAGCCAACACAACTCAAGCAACTAGGGGGATTCTCCACAATCAGGACCCAACATCGGGGCAACTGACTAGAGTGATCAAGGTATCAAATCCAACTCACCTAAGCTCAGGAACCAACACCAGCAGGTACTCCTGGCCCAAAAGGATCAAGGCTTCGGTAAGTTATATTGCCAACTCAGAGCCAAGACAAAAACTATCAGGGATGCTATCCAACACAGAGGCAAAAGTGGGGAGGTCCTTCATATCAAAGGCTGAGGTGTAAGTCAAGGTAAAAACCAACAAGGGAGAGATAATGTATGTATGGGTAAAGTGAAGGTGATGCCTAAGCTAGCAAGCCATAAAGGTTGGAATGATCATGTCCACACTCCTAAGAGGGTAAAACCAACGAGTATAAAACAAGAGCTTCTAGTTCTAAGTAATAAGACCATTTAGATAATCAATAATAACCATATTCATGCCATACATATATACTGCCAAATCATGATTACTAGATACTAAGTCATGCTACCAAAATGACCAAAAGAGCAAGATAATCAAAACCAATGCACACCATATACTTGCTATCTGGATCATTTGTAACCATTGAAAACACTATTGTTGAAACTCTGGGCACTGCACTACTCTATATGGGATAAAAGGTCACCTCGATCATCAAATCTGAGGTCAAGAGGCTCAGTCTTGGCATAAGGTTCATTGCATGTCTGATCTGGGGTTGCTCTAATGTGTGAGTGATCATCAACAATATTGCTCATCATAGGTTGATCTCACCAAAACTGTGTAAAGGCCAAGCTCAAAAATATACAATGAACTGCTCTGTAATCATGGTAGCTCGGCTACTATGGATGTGATAACAAGACTATGCAAAATAGGAACGAAATTTGGCATCATAGTGTTACTCCTCTTTCAATAAGGGGTGATTTGATTAGAGATTCTTCAGATGAGATCTGTAGATTCACCATAGATCATTGGACAGAGGTCCTTCCAGCAACATCAAATGGTCCATGGTCTTTGATATGCCTAGCCAGACACAAAGCATCACCCTCTAGTGTTGGGATATCTCTAACCCTCATCTTTGATTAACATGTTTTCTAGCAAGACAATACGTTAGCATGAGACATTACATATATGCTTTCATACTAACACTGACACATACACTTAAATTATTGCTCGTCTTTAGTCTAAGCTTGGTGTTACTCTTCTTGCTTAATAAGTGTGTTATTACGATGTAGATGTGTACCTTGGTGAACTAAGTCATGTGATTTCATTTATTTCACAACCTTTTCCCTAGCCATATTTCATTTTGTTATTTAGTTCACTCATCCCCTATTAAGATACAAGGCTACACATGTAATAAAGTCACTTACATGACTTAGGATAAAAGTCAGGGTTTTAAGCGTCTTAGGGTTTCAAGCATATTAGGGTTTTAATCATTTGGGGTATTTGTCCCTCAGACTCTTTATAAGAGTGAGGACCCTCAATGTATCATTGTACGGGTCTAATAATAATTCTGTGTTGGGTGTTATTGAGCTCACGTCTTCGGTAACGTAACCCACTCTAGGGTTTTTTGCTTCTTTGATTTACGCAATATGGTATCAGAGCAGGATGTCCCTTAGTTTTGGATGAAAGATTCACAAAGTAGTAAAGTTGTTCGATCATCATTAGCATGCTTTTTTAGAGAAAAGATGTGTAGAGAGAAAGGAGTTGTCGTCTTCTTCATTCAAATCGCTACCACAATGTAGTAGCCAATATTCAAAGTCCGTTACTCTAGCCGCAATCTAGAACACAGCCACCATACTAAAGTTGCCATACCCACGATCGTTACTCAACCACAAATTAGATTTCGTTTGATTTCATCCAACCACTACAATAGAAACGTATAGTTGCCAATTTGTAGAACTGCGAAAATGGATCAAGCCGCCAGCACAATTTTGAGCCACCATGATATGTCCTTGCCATCACTGTTAGGAGTCACCTACTAGCCGTTAGCCACCAAGAGTCGAAGCCTCCACTAGTTGAGAAAGTCGTATGCACGGTTTTCCTTCCTCATCAATTCAAGCCACCAATTAAGCCGTTGTTTTTTCTCAACCGTCATTGACCCATGACTGTTTTTTAGCCACAAAAGCAATTTCATAGCTATCACAGAGTCGTTACGATCTTTGGAGATACACGCAACCCTAGAATCAAACCTCTGCTAGTAGAATTAACTCAATCGCCATCGTATTTTTTCTGCCGATGTTTTATCAAACCAGATTCCATGAGAGTTTATCATTATATCAACCGTCATTATCATTAAACCAGTCGTCGTTTTTAAAGCTCGAGTCACCAAAAATTTTGAGTCGTTAACAACCACAAAGTTGAATTAAAAGACAATCGCGAAGTCAAATTAAAAGACAACTGCCAATTCTTAAAGAGGGTTGTCAAGGTAGAAGTCACACATTTTTTTACAGCCATTATTTCTTTAAATAAATCGATCAAGAAATAAATCACAAAAGAATGGTAGTGTCGAATCGATACAGTAGAACTAGAAATTGAATTCATACAGATCCATACTCTACAAAACAACCATGCAATAGCAATTCCGACGATTTTATCGTTATTTCCAACAAAAAAATTCAGATCTGTTAAAGCCATGAAGATGTCATGGGAAATAACAAAAACCTTACGAAAATGTCGTTCCCAATGCGCTAGATTATCTTCCTGGAGTCCTTAATGGAAAAGGAATTATTAGGCCAAAGATTGGTCACACAACCCGTGCTATCGGGTTTATCAAGGTAGAACCACCAGACACTACCACTGGTGATTTCCTTCTTGAAGAAAATTAGATTTTCGCATTTTAAGAAGCCAGTGCTTTGAAAATAGCTCAGTATGGATGGTTGTCCAGATAGTTCGAGAGTTGTGGATCTCGGGAATGATCCCTCATTAGCTGAGGAGACATGCACGTGGATTGTGTTAGAGATAGTGGTATGCCTAGCATGGAGGTACACTTGTAGTATAGGCATCAGGATGGCGTAGAGGGTGAGATGCACTCTACCAGATGGCATGAATCCAACGATGGATGCATGCGGACCTTTCAGGATGATTTTCCTCATGCACGCAACCTTTTGCGTGCATAACTTTTAATTAAAAAGTATGCAAAAGCAGGATTTTTGCATGCACTCGTATTAGGGTTTCGAAAAACTCTAATTGATCATTGAGTTATTATGATTTATGAGGGTGAAAGTCAGCGGGATAGCTTACTCATCAGTTTCTCCAGAGAGAGAGGAGATTGAGGGTGAGAGCGACTTGTGCATGCAGAGTGGGCGACTTCGAAAGAGAGGAGGGCACATCTGCAGAGAGGGAGAGTGAGGGGATCTGAGTTGGATCAGTACTCAATTGATCAGAGGCATAGATCTGCCATTACTGAGTGCAAAGAGAGCATCACAGAGAAGATAGCTCAGAGTTCTGAGCTTGGGAGACTTTACTGAGAGAGGGGGCGCACTTACTGGGGAGAGGAGGACGTAATTGATCCAGCTTCAGGCTAGGGCAGTTGAGACTTGAAAGATAAGTCTCCTTCAGTGATTGAAGAAGATTTGTGACAATCTCAGATGAGATTGACTGAGATCTAAGCTAGGGCAACTTCTCAGTGTCTAAGAGAGGGTCCACTTTTCCATGTAGATAGAGGGGAGCATTCTACAGTGAGAAGTTGCAGACTTTCATCTTTGACAGAGTAGATCAGGGTTGAGGAGTGAGAGAGGTAGTACTACATCCTGAGACAGGCAGAGACAGTCTTTTAGAGAGATCCAAATCCGAACAAACAGCAAGGGCGCATTTCCCAAGAGCAGAGCAGCATATGCAGCTGCTGCAGATCTAGAGTTTTATACCCGTCAGGTTCGACTGTATTTTCTGAGTTTTTGTATGTAACTATCCTCTTCTTATTTGCTCTAGGCTCGAGAAAGAAGAAAGCCCCATCGGACCTGGTTTTCCCCATTGGGGTTTCCAAGATAAATTTGTGAGTCAAATTTGTGAGATTGCATTTATTTGGTAAAAGTTGTTAAGAGCTATGTTAGTGCTTTAAGTTGTAAGTCTTTTTACATATGATCTTCTCTGGCATAGAGAAGCAGGGTTTGTTTGGATTATAGAGACTCAAGGCCATTGAGATATTAGGGTTCCCAGATCGAGTAGTGATATCTAGGACAGAAATTATCACAGTATCAAAGCCCTGGTAAGGGTCAGAGGGGGCATTCACACTCAGATCTGCGAGCGGTATATCAGATCTCTGTAGAGACTCAATTGGGATAACATATCTACCAGATCTGAAGAGCGGAGCTCAGATCTATGGGTGTAGAGGTCAGATCTATGAGATCGGGGTTCAGATATGGAGAGCAAGTACCAGATCTGTGCAGAGACACATTAGATCTATCAAATCTATGAGATTAGTGACTAGATCTGAGATAGATCTATCAGATCTGTGAGAGCTGAGATAGATCTATCAGATCTGTGAGAGCAGAGGTCGATCTGTAGCAGATATATCAGATCTAAAGAGTAGTGTTTAGATCTGTGAGAGCAGAGTCCAGATCAATGGCATAGATATCAGATCTGAAGAGTAGTGTTCAAATCTGTGAGAGTAGAGTCCAGATCTGAAGAGCAGAGTTCGGATCTATGAGTGTAGATATCAAGTCTATGAGTGCAGACATTAGATCTGTGAGGATAGATACCAGATCTATCGGATTTGTGAGTGCAGACATCCGATCTGTGAGGATATATACCAGATCTATCAGATTTGTGAGGACAGAAACCGGATCTGTGAGAACAAAGATCGGATCTGGGAGAGAAAACCCTAGATCTGAGAAAGAGTGGGTTAGCTTGTTCACCAAGGCACAGATCTACAAGTTGGTTATGATTCAAAGATTTTGAATCGGCGGTGTTATCAGATTTACAGAGTCATGGCTTCAGGACTTTGTACAGTTATGCATCTAGCAATGTGATGGGAGTACGAGAAGTCTTCCTTAGTGTTTCAGAGACATACTCAGACTGCAATGAGAGGTTAGCAAGGAGCAGAGTTGGTTTGATGGTGTTCCAGCAACAGTCAGAAGGTCTACTGAGGATGGAAGGAGGGATGCACTTACCAGAGCAAACAGATTTACCCTCAGTATCAGCTCTGGAGGATGAGGGATATAGTATTGTGTTCTGGGATGGACAGAGGCTTCTATATCCATAGGGAGTGACCTTGGATGCAGTCGTGCAGCGTGGCATCAGACAAGGCAAATTGTGCAAGTTGTTGGGCAAGCTTGTATGTGGGTCTAGGGAGATCTTGGATGCAGTTTCAGTGTCAGTGACAGAGGGAGAGCGTGAGGCTTCTCTCAACGTGACACTGATAGATGAGGAGTGCAGATATTCATGTCAGATTGCAGTAGATGTAGCTGGGATGTCTTCTAGTTCAAAGGGAGCAGCTACATCAGCAAGGATGTGTTTGATCCTGGTGGATGCTTCTCCAGAAGTACCTTCCTCACTAAGAGGGAGTATGTGGTCAGAGGGTTGGGACGAGTATTGTTCCTACTCGCGTTTGGAGAACTCTTGGAGGTGTCAAGAGTCCTATTCATTCCAGGACTGAGAGGGAATATACTCTCTGTAGTAGCATTGGATGTTGTCGGTTACTCTGTTGTATTCTAGAGGGATCTCATATTCGCATATCCAGAGGGAGTTGATCTAGTGTTGATGGGTCACAGGATTGATGGTGAGTATATGGTTCGGGGTCAACCCACAACAGGTACATCTTGTTGGTTGACTGCATCCTCATTAGAGTCAAAGACTGATAGGGAGCGAGATGCTCACAGTAGTGATGATGCATGGAGGGGTGAGTCCTCACAGGAGTTGGGTGAGCAAGGTGCTCACAGTGGTGATGAGGTGCAGAGGAGTGAGTCACTGAGTCTTTTTATCTGATAGATGAGCGAGATGCTCATGATCTTGATCAAGCACAGAGGAGTGAGTCTTTGGACTCATATCAGATGGATGAGCAAGATGCTCATACAAGTACCGAGGTTGAGTTGGTATGAGATGATAGAGTTGGACTTAGCTCAAGAGAGAGCTGAGTCGGTTCAGAGAGAGAGATTACTTACAGGTCATTGGATCCGCTTGATGGCAGTCTCAAAGATTGGCTACAGCATAGATTTAGAGGGAGTCTGGATCAGGGATCAGGGACAAAGCAGGAGGCTTCTTCTAGGGCCACATTGATGGAGGTGGATCAGATTACTTCGGATCAGAGTGCAGCAGTGACAGGCAGGACAGACGGGTCAGATACAGCAGCAGAGGATTTGTTGGATCCAGGCATCAGTGGTTGGACTTCCCTCGATAAGAGGGAGTGTTAGAGATAGTGGTATCTTGAGATGTCCTCCATGTTTAGATGCCTAGCACGGAGGTACACTTGCAGTATAGGCATGAGGATGGGGTAGAGGGTGAGAGACACTCTACCAGATGGCATGAATCCAACAGTGGACGCATGCGGACCTTTCAGGATGATTTGCCTCATGCTTGCAACTTTTTGCATGCACAACTTCTAATTAAAAAGCATGCAAAGGCAGGATTTTTGCATGCACTCATCTTAGGGTTTCGAAAACCCTAATTGATCAGTGAGTTATTATAAGGAGGCAGAAGGTCACCGAGATAGGTTGCTCAGCGGTTTCTTCACACAAAGAGGAGATTGAGGGTGAGGGCGACTTGTGCATGCAGAGTGGGCGACTTTTGCATGCAAAGTGGGCAACTTCTAGAGAGAGGAGGGCGCATCTGCAAAGAGGGAGAGTGAGGGGATCTGAGTTGGATCGGTCCTCAATTGATCAGAGGCACAAATCTGCCATTACTGAGTGTAGCGAAAGCATCACAAAGGAGATAGCTCAAAGCTCTAAGCTTGGGGCGACTTTGCTGAGAGAGGGGGCGCACTTCCTAAGGAGAGGAGGATGTGGTTGATCTAGCTTGAGGCTAGGGCAGCTGAAACTTGCAGGATAAGTCTTCTTCAGTGATTGAAGAAGATTTGTGACGATCTCAAAGGAGATTGACTGAGATCTGAGCTAGGGTGACTTCTCAGTGTTTGAGAGAGGGTGCACTTTTGCATGTAGAGAGGGGCGCATTTTTCCATGCAGAGAGGGGTGCATTCTACAGTGAGAGGTTACAGGCTTTCATCTGTGACAGAGTAAAGCAAGGTTGAGGAGTGGGATCTAGTACTACATCCTAAGACAGGTAGAGACAGTCTTTCAGAGAGATCCAGATCCGAACAAACAGTAGGGGCGCATTTCCCAAGAGCAGCTGTTGCAGATCTAGGGTTTTATACCCATCAGGTTCGAATGTATTTTCTGAGTTTCTGTATGTAACTATCCTCTTCTTATTTGCTCTGGGATCAAGAAAGAAGAAAGCCCCATCAGAGATGGTTTTCCCCATTAGGGTTTCCAAGATAAATTTGTGAATCAAATTTGTGTGATTGCGTTTATTTGGTCAAAGTTGTTAAGAGATATGTTAGTGCTTTAAGTTATAAGTCTGTTTTACATATGATCTTCTCTGGCATAGAGAAGCAGGGTTTGTTTGGCTTAAAGAGACTCAAGGCCATTGAGATCACAGGGTTCCCAGATCGAGTAGTGACATCTGGGATAGAAATTAACAAATTGTACTCTACTAATGAGGTTATGTGGCATGCATGTGGATTGTTGTCTAGTAATTGAGTTCGAGAGATCCATAATTCAGGAGTTCGAGGAAACGAAAGTTGGGAACTAGGGAATTCAAATTACAAACTACACCTTTCTGTCATCTGAGGGTTACGAGGCAGCTTGATGGAACTTAACTTGGTTCAGGAACTGTGTTTAAAGAAGAAGCTTCCAACAAATGTTTTCTGATGTTTAGCTTTTACTTTGTGAGTTTTCATTCAAGTATATGTATTTGATTTCAATTTGTTATCTTTCAGCAATGTACACCTTATGGGGGGTGTTAAGATATAAGGACCCTCAATGTATCGTTGTATCGCACAATCTAATAATAATATCGTGTTGTGTGTTATTGAGCTCTCATGTCTTCAGATACCTATCCTACTTTACAATTAAAAAACCACGTTGAAAATTTTGCCATTTCCAATACTTATCGCTTCCTCCTGGAATGGGCAATCTTTATTGCGCAGTCTATCATCATAAATTTTTCATCTAATTGGAACAAGGAAACCAATCTCTCTTGTCGACATGCAAGTTGCAACCAGTCAGAAAATTGAAATAGTTATCCCTAAACTTAGGATTAAAGGTTTATTGCTTCTTCTTCATATATTAATCAAGATCCATAATAAAAGTTACCTTGTACATCATTCAATATTCTCATAAAATTGTCAATAATCATTCCTCACAATTCCTTTCTAAATGCCACATGTTCTTTCAACAATTGCTCAAAAATCTTGATCACAAAATGTCTTCCATGATCAATAATGATGCATTAATAGGAGCTTAGTTGTGCTTTGAGCAATATCGCCATCCAATGCTCTCAAATCTCTCCTTCATCAACCTTTTTAAATATTCCATTGCCAACAAAACAGATATGCATCATCCCTGCATTTTTGCATATTTAATGGACCAAAAATCCAACCCCCAATTCTCAAATGGTTCTTAACTTGAGGTTGGGTAAAGAGGCATACAAGAGATGGTCTACCATCTAGCAAGAGAGACATGCTTGAACTTATTGTAGTGTAATACTTAAGAGTAAGGTACTATTACGTGGTACCAGTACCAGCGCACCTTCAGATGTGTCCCCGAGGAGAGAAGCAGCTTGATGGAACTTAACTTGGTGCAGGAACTGTGTTCAAAGAAGAAGCTTCCAACAAATGTTTTCTGATGTTTAGCTTTTACTTTATGTGTTTTCATTCAAGTATACGTATTTGATTTCAATTTGTTATCTTTCAGCAATGTACGCCTTATGGGGGGTGTTAAGATATAAGGACCCTCAATGTATCGTTGTATCGTACAATCTAATAATAATATTGTGTTGTGTGTTATTGAGCTCTCGTGTCTTCAGATACCTATCCTACTTTACAATTAAGAAACCACGTTGAAAATTTTGCCATTTCCAATACTTATCGCTTCCTCCTAGAATGGGCAATCTTTATTGCGCAGTCTATCATCATAAATTTTTCATCTAATTGGAACAAGGAAACCAATCTCTCTTGTCGACATGCAAGTTGCAACCAATCAGAAAATTGAAATAGATATCCTTAAACTTAGGATTAAAGGTTTATTGCTTCTTCTTCATATATTAATCAAGATCCATAATAAAAGTTACCTTGTACATCATTCAATATTCTCATAAAATTGTCAATAATCATTCCTCACAATTCCTTTCTAAATGCCACATGTTCTTTCAACAATTGCTCAATAATCTTGATCACAAAATGTCTTCCATGATCAATAATGATGCACTTTAAAAGGAGCTTAGTTGTGCTTTGAGCAATATCGCCGTCCAATGCTCTCAAATCTCACCTTCATCAACCTTTTTAAATATTCCATTGCCAATAAAACAGATCTGCATCATCCCTGCATTGCTGCATATTTTATGGACCAAAAATCCAACCCCCAATTCTCAAACGGATCTTAGCTTGAGGTTGGGTAAAGAGGCATACAAGAGATGGTCTAACATCTAGCAAGAGAGACATGCTTGAACTTGCTGTAGTGTAATACTTAAGAGTAAGGTATTGTTACGTGGTACCAGTACCAGCGCACCTTCAGATGTGTCCCCAGGGAGAGAGGGTCAATTTTTTTTCAGACCACGAGAGGTGTTATCCAACATTTTATGAGTGGACGTTATGGCCAAACCCTTTGGTCCTTCTCTTAGGAGTACTATGGCTTAGTGGATTGCTGACTGCCTCATTAAAGGGCTTGTAGCCGTGCCTCATTAAAGGGCTTGTTGCCCTGAGGTTGGTGTCTGAGGCTCCTAGGGGTGGGTCACTGGGTCACACGACCCTCCCACTTGTTTTATTACTCTGGTGACAATTCCTTCAGCTGTGAGGCTCTTTCCTCTCTTCCAGGTCACCTCAAGCACCATTCTGGTCGCTCTGCAACCTAGCACCCTCTCTCCTTGGGCCTCTTCCAAGGATGATGCCATCATCCTCACCAGATCGTACTGCATGTTCTGCGGGGGGCGTTGAGGGATTATCAGCACTGTTGGGGTTAGATGGGGTATGACGTCACCAGGTCGTACTGCATGTTCTGCGGGGGGCGTTGATGGGGATTATCAGCACTGTGGACTGTATTAACCCCAAGGAAGTCTGCTCTCATCATCAAAGTCTGATCATTACATCAAGGTCTGCTCTCATCACATAGAGTTATTCTGCTTTTGCATTGTTGAGACTCAGTTACTAGTCACCCGAATCTCAAACTGTTCAAGCACCTTGACCTCGGATTGTACAAGCAGTAAACTTCGGACTGTCATGCTGAGTAAAGCCTCGAAAAAAACGAGACTGAGGTAAGTATAAGACTGTTGTAGCTAACCTCAAAATCAGACTTGTTTTAGCCCCAAGGAAACCACTGTTGAATGCTTGGTTCAAACATCAAATGTTGGTGGAGAAAAACATCACCCAAACAACAGTTAAGCATCAAAACCTCTGACTGTACAAGCACAAAACTCGGGTCTGCAATTTATGACAACCCTGTCAAACTGTTCAAATGAAAAATCTCGAACTGTTCAGCAGCAGCAAGAAGAAGTTAAACCCCAAAATTATCCTCCATCTGAAAAAATTCAAGCTGTGATAAACCCCAAGTAAGTCCAAAAATTCGGACTGTCAGAGACCACCCAAAAGAAAAATTCGGTACTGCTGCTCTTTACCTGCCGTAACCCTCAGCACTAAGGTAGCCTCAGTCCACGAAAATATTCAGAGTTGTCCCTCTTTAATCCGAAAATTCACATTGCAAAAGTGAAGACGTGATAGGGTATTTATACTGGTTTTTCCATACAATTTTGGAGCCGACCTACATTTATTTTTTATTAAAAATTAATTAAATTTTGTTTGGTCGGTTGACCCAAAAGATGAGGTGCTTCAACTTTAAAAATTAATAACTCTTCAACCATAAGGAACCACATGACATGCCACCTACCGTTGGAAATGGCATGACGAGGGCTACTACCTTGTGACGGTCTTACTTGCATTGGCAAGGTTCTTCACCCTTAATTTCTTTAATTTGTGTAGGACAACAGATTTGGCTTGAAATTATTTTGAAAGCTTCTTCAACAAATTTGTGGGCTTTAAGGGAAAGCACAAGGATTTCATTACCATATGACTTCATCATTATTGAGCAAGAGGGCTTCTTTGAAGGCTATGTGGGTTCTATCATCCAATATCCAAGGACAAGGGATTCAAAGCCATCTTAAAGTATATGTGTGGGTTCAAGACTTTCTTCAATGTTACAAGGTCATCATATGGGCTTAAAGACCACCAAATGAGGGCTTAGGGGACTAATCTTTCAAGGAGTCCAGGGCATACATGAAGGTTTCAACATATCAAGAGTGAGGGCTTAAGTGCATCAACTTCAAGAACTTCTTCAAGTGCAATGGGCTCCATTATCAAACTTGTGGGCTTAAGGACCATCTCTTCATCAAGTCATCAACGACCACATCATCAAAACCAAGGGCGTAGCAAGCCACAAGGGATTTATCAAGGACCCCATCATCAAGGTGCCATGTCATTATCCATAATCAACCAAGTGTGTCAAGTGTCCAAGTGCTATCATCCCACCATACAAGTGAGTGCCAAGTCTTTCTCATACCCTAGGGTCATCTCCAAGAGTTCCATGACTCCATCAAGCCATCAATAATCATGCAAACCACAAATGACCACAGAATGGGTCATTTGGCCCATTTGGTGTTCCAAAGGCTTCTTTAACATGCCAAGGAGCTTCGTGGGCTTCTTCAACCACACAAGAGGACCTCCAACGATCAAGATCCATCATGCTACCTCATGTGGGGTTTACAAGCCTTCTCCTAGGGTACCATGACCCCATCAAAGCATAAATGACCACAGAATGGGTCATTAATACTTCTTCAACCCATCAAGGGCTTCTCCATCGTCTAACAAGGACTTTAGCATTATCACCACGCTCTTCATCATCATCGACAAGGTCTTCAGCATCACCAACAAGGTGGTGGCTCCAAGATCCAACCGTGTGGGTTCAAGGACCTTATCAGGACTCCACAAGGTGCTCCAAGGCACAACCCATCTCTGTAAGGGCTACAAGGCACTGGATGTGATGGTACTGGGATCATCCATACCTGTGCACTGCAAGAGGGACTTGGTGGCATCAATGACTACCTACGGGACCACTATAAGTCCCATGTTGGCATCAATGACAATTCAATCAACATCTCTTTCACCCATTTAAAATCAAAATCAATCTTCTTTCCCTTTATGTTGGTTATTTAAAGCGAATCTCAATAAGTTAAAGTTTTAATCTTTCAAAGTGTATTTGCTTTTTCAAAGTGTAATAGGTTGTTTAATTGCAAGTTTTATCTCCCTCACCTATTCACTCATGTGCATGCAGTAGGCTTATTTCAAGTTTTAATTTGTTTCATCTTCCTTGCTAGCCTATTCGCATTTGTTCCAAGAGTGCATTCGCTCTCCTAACTAGATCTCATCTTCAAGTGCATTCACTTACCTTGAAAGCTCTCATCCTTTAAAGTGCATTCGCTTTCATCCTTTGAAGCATTCGCTCACCCTCAAGAGCTTTCGTTCACCTTGCATGCAAGTAGTTGAAGCTCAAGTTTTCAAAGTTTTATATCATTATTGCTTGCTTGTCTTGTTTCTAGATCTTAGTTGTTTTCAAAGCTTTCATTCTTGCTTGATCTAGATTGTATTTTTGTTTTATAACTAACAATACTAATCCACTAACAGCTCTTTGTTCAAAGCTCTTATTTACAGGAAAGCAAGGAGGCAAGGCCAAACAAAAGAAGCCCAAAGGCTAGGGCAAAACCAAGAAGAGCTAAAGCAAACCTTAAAGGCACAAAAAACTCTCTTCTTCCCTCTTCTTCATTCCCACTTCTATCCTTGTGCCTTCAAGGAGATTAACATCAAATATTTTGTACAAAATATTAATAAAGAGCAAGTGGGATAAAGGCTCCCACACCCTACTTCCCCCATTTGGGGTAAGCCTGTATCGTCTTTGAGTTCTTTATTTGCTTTATACCTGCAAGTAGAATAGGAAAGTTAGATTAGTTTTACTTTTTGATAAATTGCTAGATCTAAGTTTGTAGCTTTAGTTTAGTTTACTTCAAGCTTTTACTTAGTTTTCTTTCTTTGATATAAAATTGTTTAAAAGGAACATAAAGACTCTTGAATCTCACTGCAAAGTGGATCAAGAGCACTCTCTGTTGGAGAGCTTTTCATTTTTGTCTTCGTTGTTTAGTTTTCTTTTTTTCTATATAAGCCTGCTTAAAAAGAACATAAAGACTCTTGAATCTCACTGCAAAGTGGATCAAGAGCACTCTCTGTCAGAGAGCTTTTTATTGCTTTATGTTGCTTAGATTTATTATTAGCTATGTTGCACGGGGACCCGTCCCCCCTAAAATTTCACATGTTTCCTGCGTTCTCGCGTTTCGGGGACTCGGGGACTCCTCGGAAACGTCCCCAAATCATCGGGGACTCCATCGAGGACTTGACGACTTTTTGGACATCCCCTAAACGTCCCCTTCCAAATCAGGGACTTTTCGGGTATGTCCCCAGCGTCCCTCGAGCAACAAGGGACTCCCAGACGTCCCTCGATCTCTGCACATGAAGAACAAAAATAATCAAAATTAAAAATTAAAAACCTAAGGCTAAAAGTAAAACTAAAAAACTAAATTCTAATTTCTAAGTTTCTAACCTAACCCACAGCCCCCTACATTATCTTTCCCCTCCATACTCCGGCAACTACCATACTCGCGCCGCTTCAACACTCTTCCTAGAGCGGCTACCATACTTGGCGGCTAAATTTATGCTTATATAGACCCTACCTTAATCATCTTTAGACTTTTATGTATCATGAATGATTCATAACTCTAGACTTCTAAATTTAAATTTAAAATTTTAAGTTTTTCAGTTTTATGATAAAGTTTACATGGAAGATTGCAAACACGTTCTGATTTTTATGATTTATCTCAATTAAAGGATGCAAGCATGTTTTGATGTTTCTTGATAAAGTTGCATGGAAGCTATTTTAAAGTTTTGTTGCAAACATGTTCTAATTTTTATGATTTCTCTCAATCAAAGGTTGTTCTGATTTTAATGTCAATGTGTTTATAATTAAAATATATATATTAAATTTAATATAATTATTAATTATATATAATTTTAATTATATATATATATATTTATTATTATTATAAAATTGTCGTCCCCAACCTGCCGTCACCTGAAAAATTGGGGGTGCGCTTTAGCCGTCCCGGAAACTCGTCTTCGCGTTCCCCACATCCCCCCTTCCCCATTTTTTCTTGTTCATAAAATCTCTTGAATCTCACCATAAGGCGGATCAAGAGTGCTCTCTATCGGAGGGTCAATGGTTCTTGCTTTCAACATCTAATAAAATTGGAACGAACATATTTTTCTACACTGTGTATGCTCTACCCACTAGTGGGATACCCAGAAGCAATGTAGCTTGTTTAATTTCCTCACATCTAAATTCCACTTCAACAATAATAATAAAAAACTCCCGAGAAAACCAACAAAAATCCGGCGTTGATCGCTACAATCAAAAGTGGGCAAATTCTGCCTAGGGACGCAGGAACCACTGGGAAGAGACCTTAAGAGCACAGTTAGACTACATCCTTGTTGGTGTAGTGTTGAACACCGCTCTAGAGACTTCGTTCCAACCCACATGTCCTTGTACGGAGCCACTTAGATTGTAATCCGGACATATCTCCTGTACCGAAAGGTATATCTTAAAGATCCCCTTTCCCACAATAATCCACCTCGTCCAAAAATTTACAGTAAATTTTACCAAGATACATTTGCAGAACATCTACAAATACTCCAAGCATTTCACAGACATCGACTCGATTGGCACTGGTCATTTATACAACAGAAACTACTATTCAATCCTTTCATTTGCTTATTATCTATCTGGAAGTTGTTGTTATTTGCTATATCATATCATGTTGTGAATGTCTCTTTAATTTTTTCATCAAATATTGTGGATGCGATTTATCTTGCAAATATATACTTGGACATAAACTTTGTTGCAAAGAACTTAAAAACTCCTAAAAAACACCCATCCCAATCCATAAAAACATTCAAAAACACTTAAGAGCCTTAGAAACTCTTTTTTAGGGTCTGTTGCCGCCTGGTTCCACACCTGGGAAAACGCAGCATAAGTCTTCAAGCTGCTAGTGTGGCCTTGGGGGCAAGACAGAGTCAAGTGCTGTCACTCGAAACTCGACTCCTCCGTCTAGGTTTTCCCAGCGAAGCCAAGGGGGGTGGACCCTAAAAGTGAAAATAAACTAAGGTGTCTAATCTAGGAGTTGAATATTTTTTGTAAACCAAGATAATGCAGCATATATATATATATATATAAAGCAAATGTCATTCATCATCATTGTCATAAGCAAACATCCAGCATTATCATTGTCATTTTAAAACATTCATCATCATTGAAATGGAGTCAAAAAGAATGCTTGAACTGAATAGACAATGTTGTGCGATTGTTCTTGGTTTATTTTATTTTTGATGTGGTAATGATCTTTTTATTAAAGGCTGGTGGATTCCCGATATACGCAAAGGTACAGGGAATATGTCTGGAATTCAGCTGTGTGGTTTCTCACTCAGACATGTGGGCTGGATCGAAGTCTCAAGGAGGTGTTCAGATGCTATACCAACGAGGGCAAGCTTAACGATTTCCAAGAGGTCACTATCCAGTGTTATCCCACGCCCTTTGAGAACTTTTCCCACAACAGAAGAATAGTCGTTTGTGTCGGATTTTCACAAGTAGGTGGTTTATTGGGGATGTGTTATAAACTATTACTAGTCACTAATCCCTTTTTGATGTGTGCCAGCATGTTCAAACTGAGCTGCAGTAGCCACAGAGCATACGGGGAAAAGCCTTGGAAATTTTAAAATTTTTAAGAACCAGTATTTTACTTTTTTTAGAGACCCAAGAGTCTCTTTTCGGGCCAGTACTCGGGCAAGCCCTTATCCTGAAACCTTACTTCGGGAAAGCAAGGGGATGTTTTGAAATTGTAAAAAAATAAGAAAATCTAAGTCCTGAGTGAACTCGTGGGCCCACCAATGGAATGGACCAATGAGGTAAACTTTAGCCCTAGTTAATTTTATTTAATGCCAAAATAAAAGAAATAAATCTAATCTAACAATCATGCCATGAAAATGAGACGACACAGACCACCCCTTGGGGGATGGGGTGTGGGTGCTGGTTATCCCACTTACTCTCGTTTAATTTTCTTTACAATGAGATAGAGAAATGCCCCAGTCTCTTTAAAATGACTTGGTGGCTTACAATGCTAAAGAGAAAAGTAACCTGTTTAAAAAAAAATAAGTTTTGGGTACTCCGGATGGCCTGGATCTTCGATTTTTGGCCAACACTTCCTCTTATATGTTCGTCTTCTGCTGCAAACCAGCAAGCAAACTTTAGTATAAGATGCCCAAAAACACTTTAAGAGTGTCTTTGGAACACCTCCTAAAAACCCAAAAAAAAACTAAGTCTAAAACTAGTTAAAAATACAAGAAATTAACCAAGACAGACAAGCAATGAGGTTCTTTTACTTGGGATCTTTGCAAGCTTTATGAGCTGCAAATTCTAAGCTCTTGGACAGCCAAATAAAACTTTATATATCAGATCTAACACTACCTTAAACTTTTTTAAGATTTTAACAATTTTTAACAAGTTTTAAAAAAAAAAGTGTAATGCTAGATAATGAAAGATCTAATCTAATGGAAGATAAAGCTTTGCCAATAACAAGATTAGGCTTCAAAGAGCAATCTGATCTACTTAAGGATGTAAAGTCAGAATGTAAATCATAGATCTACTCTTTTCCAAAGTAACCAGTAACCAAGAACAATTTGATTTTATAAGCCGAGGAAGAGAGAAGAGACAGAATGGCCCTTGAAACCAAAGACTTTGGAAGCTTGAAAGTGGGAAACTGAGGGTGAGATCCACCAAAATGTGCACAGAAGAAGAAATGGAGAGCAAACAAGCTATCCTCCTCTTCACACCTGTCAACCTGTAGCAAACAAAACTCACAAAAAAACCATCAAACTAGAAATGCACATGGTTAGAAATCAAAATAGTAGGAGCATAAGCAAATGAAACATATAAACTTTGAATCTCTAACCAATATGACAAATGCAAGAACAAATTAAAACAAACAAGATTAATTGTTCCTTCCCACAAAATCGTTACCAATCCTTCAAGCAGGCCAGTTGATGGCTGGAAATTACATGTACAGAACTTGAACTTGCTACAAATTACTCCACATCAAGATACCATGAAACCACTCACAAAAATATCACACATATGGACCTCCAAAGTCTTCTTATTCATAAACAAAATAGCATAAGCTTACAATAAAATCCTGCTCTCTCCAACTAGAGAGAAATGGAGTGGACAGCCAAGCTTAAATAGCCAAAGATGGAGAGGAATGGGTGGAATTGATGGAGTAACTCATGGAGCAAATGGGGATACCCACTCCCATGTAATTGGCTACCAAAATTAGCCCCAAATCAGCTAGAAATCAGCCATGTGCCCATAAACATAGCTGCAAATTCCATGATTGAAGGGGCCCAATTTTGGGAAATGCGCCCCCCTTTAGTGGGGAGTCATGCCCATGATTTGGGCTGCCCAAATCTCTTACAAATCAGCCTAAAACACTCCTCTTTTATAGCTGAAAAATTTCTGACTTCTAATTCCCCAAAACATGGAATTTAATTTTTAGTCATTTTTTACTTTTTTCAATTTTTTCTCCACTTTTTAACTTTTTTTTTTATTTTTTAAGAAAAGTGAAGAATAAATGTCTCAACCACTATAGAAAGTGGGTTTTAGGGTAAGGTGGGTGCTCTGAGTTAGAAAACAAGCACCCCCAAGGCAAAAAAGACCCCTAGACCACACTTTTATACCAATTACAAATTGTTTAATTAAACCATTAAAAAATGGCTTACTTTTAAGAAAAAATTAAAATTAAAATTAAAAATAAAAAAAATAAAACTTTTTTCATCGGAAATTAAAAAAAACCGAGGGGGGCCTAGCACATGTCCATACGACTCAAAATTAATGTCTAGCATGTTCATATACATTGACCCATGGACTTTAATAACCCCCTAAGGCCCGTTAACCTCACCAAGCATTCCAGCTTTGGAGGAGCTTCGGATTCTGATTTGATTGATCCCACCATTTATCACCAGTTGATTGGGTCATTGATGTATCTGACCAACACCAGACTAGATATATGTTTTGCTGTGAATGCCCTCAGTCAGTTCATGTACGAACCGAGGCATATTCACTAGATTGTTGCAAAACATGTGCTCAGATACTTACGTGGCACTGTGGGATATGGATTGAAGTATGCTTCAGATGGTGACTTGATATTGCAGGGTTTTACAGATTCAAATTGAGCCGGATGTGTTGCAGATCGGAAGAGTACTTCTGGATGTTGCTTCAGTTTGGGTTCTGCAGTTATCTCCTGGTGCAGCAGGAAGCAGAACTCAGTAGCACTCAGTACTGCAGAGGCCGAGTACATGGTTGCTAGCACAGCAGCTCAAGAAACAGTTTGGCTTCGTAAACTCCTGGCAAGATTGTTCGGCCAGATTCCAGAGCCGACCGTGATTCACTGTGATAACCAAAGCTGTGTGCAGATGTCAGTGAATCCTGTATTTCATGACAGGTCGAAGCGTATCGAGATTTGATATCACTTCATTCGTGATATGGTGCAGAAAGGTACAGTACGTGCCGACAGATGACCAGACTGCAGATGTTCTCACCAAGGCTCTTCCGAGGGTGAAGTTCGAATACTTTTGCGGAGGACTTGGAATCGAAGAGAACGTATCCCTTCTTGAGAGGGAAAGATGACATTGAGATGCTTGCCCTACTTTGCCCTAGTGCCTTTTGCAGTCCAGTTACTCAGCCAGATATGGGAGAAATCCCATAGGCAGATGAGTAGGACAGTCAGCAGTTGGTCGGGCTCACCCTGGTGCCCTTCTGCAGTCCAGTTACTCAGCCAGATATGGGAGAAATCCCATAGGCAGATGAGTAGGACAATCAGCAGTTGGTCGGGTTCACACTGGTGCCTATGCAGTCCGATTACTCAACTAGATATGGGAGAAATCCCATAGGCAGATGAGTAGGACAGTCAACAGTTGGCCGTGTGATTGCACTGGTGCCTCTACGGTCCTAGTACTCAGCCAGATATGGGAGAAATCCCATAGGCAGATGAGTCAGACAGTCGGTAGATGGTCGTGCCCATTTGCTCGTCTGAGATCTTAGCCTGGTATGGGAGGAACCCATCGGCAGATGAGACAGACGGGTAGCCAATGGTATAGCAGAGATGGCACAGCTGATTATCTCAGATATCCAGGATTGAGTGATTCCCCTGGATCCAAGATCGAGTGATTCTCCTGGACTCACCGAAGAACTGGTGAGGATGTCACAGATATTCAAGATTGAGAGATTCTCCTGAAATCCAGGTTCGAGTGATTCTCCTGGACTCACTGAAGGACTGGTGAAGATGATACACCGAGACTGTGTGGACAACCTTTTGTATGCATAGAGATGATGGAGACAAGGTAGAGTACAAGATGAAACCCAGATGATCGTGATGTTGATGAAGACCGAAGAATACCTTCCTCGTTGAGAGGGAGTGTTGGATTTTGTGCAACTTCGGAAGATATTATTCATTATATTTTATTGTACTTGATTGTACCTCCTAAGGGAGATGAACTGGATGTAATTATTTATGTAATCACATGTAAGAGTCAATGTAAACCTTGGGGTGCAGATAAACAAAACAAAATTATTAAAAATAAATTATTTATTGCCCCCAAGTGAAGTCGGCCCAGTTAGGGAATTTCTGGCTTTTGCACTTGTATAAATAAGAGGCTAGTGCACCTCATTAGCTCATTCACTCACTTAGCAAGTGCACATCACTTGGAGGACGCTGATTTCGCATCACTTGAAGGAGGAAGCTTATTTGGGGCATCTACTTGTGAAAGATACTTTCACATTCTTTCTCTTTTCTTATTTTGTACTCTGATCTCGGAATTATCATCTCTCTGTGAAGGTTGTTGGGTTTTCTCCCATTTGGGTTTCCCAGGTCAAACTCTGTGTTGTTGTTTTGTGCTTTGTCTTGCTTCTAGTGATCTTGGTAATGCATTTATGTTTTATGCTATGAATGTATGAAATTTAAAAATAACAAGTCAACTCACTCTAATATAGATCACTTCATCCTGGAGCAAACAATGTGAGAACACCTGTGGGCCCATCTCCACGCCATATGACCTGGGAGAAGCACTACCCCTGCCCAGGGGCATTCACCACTAGCCAAATGGTCATTTCCCGTAAGTGAATGTATCATTCACTACTAGCCATCCATTTCCCGTGAGTGAATATCTCATTCACCACGAGCCAGCCATTTCCTGTAAGTGAATGTCTACCTGATGCTGCAACCTAGAGAAACATCAACAAACTCTTAATAACATTTCAGCATTTGTTGACAATAAAATAATGGAATCTTATAAAAGGCGAACCACTTGTGGTAACATTTAACAATTGCTTCTTATGAGCAATATTTCAGAGTTTGAAGAAAATATAATCAGACAAAACAGGAGCTATGTCCAATATACTACTTTGTTGTCGAAGATAATACTTTATCAAAACATTTACTTCCAAAAACATGAGCTCAAAGAAAATATAACCAGATAAAGTAAACAATGACACGGAGTTGAAGTGACAGACATGGGGAATCTTAAAAGGATGTTCAGCTACTGATCAATCTTATAATTTATTATAGACAACTCTTAATAATATTTCAGCATTTGCTGACAATAAAATAATGGATTCTTATCAAAGACAAACCACTTGTGGTAACATTCATCATTTGCTTCTTATGAACAATATTTCAGAGTTTGAAGAAAATATCCTCGAACAAAACAGGAGCTTTGTCCAATATACTACTTTGTCGTCCAGGATAAAACTTTATCGAAACATTAACTTCCAAAAATATGAGAGCTTGAAGAAAATATAACCAGGTAAAGTAAACAATGACACAGAATTTAAGTCACAGACCACAGCTTTATTATGTTGAACATTATAAATTGCTCTCGTAGTGACAAGTTTTGACAGACACAATCAGAACCATGAAGAACTTAAATGTGGTTAGGGGGTAATGGATCCTGCAGAATAGTGTTTTCACTTAATATGACCAGTTCAATGATGCACATCTATTCAATATTTACAATGGTAGTTGTGTTAAAACCGATACTAGAGAGATTTAGTTGAGCAAACATCAAATACTGCATCTTCACTATCTGTTGGAATCAAAATATTAAAAGCGCAAAGGCATTTTAGCCATATATATAAAAATGTATATTCATAAAATGTAGATGAAGAAATGAATGCAAATTATTGTAGAAAGTAAAGGCTGGGAATTAAATGAGACCTTTGCTTCAATGCGTTGATCATCTGTCTTACATGGATCAACTGACACAGTTATTTTAGCTAAAGGCTGCCCTGAATCATTAATTTCTTTCCATGCTTGACCAATAACCTGAGGACACTTCATAAGCCAAACAGAACGATCTGCTTTTATAGTGTCAAGAATTGAACTTGCATCCTCTGGTATCCCTGCCATCTTCTTAAATCCTGCCAGCAAATACAAAAAATATTTGAACCAGGTCCCCAAATTCAATTAGAAATAAATTTGTACACATGGGAACCTATGTTATATCTCTTCTAGGATTGCTTTTCCTATAATATAATATGGAGCCATGAGAAATAAATACATGTGTATAAGCTGAGTTTAGCAATAATCCTAAAATTGGAGGAAAATGTCCTTTGGGACATGTCACCAGTAAACCATCTATGCATTTCAAGCAGGCTAGTTGAAAAACCGTCTGTTCCACATTCAACTCAACTATTTGCTTAGAAAATGATTGCTGCAATCCAGCATATAAGAATGCTGTCAAAGGTCACAAATTCAACACACCATTTGCTTAGAGAATTGCCACAAGAAGGTTTCTAACTTCTTTTAGCCTTTGATACATTTTATTTTTACTTCTGTATTTTATCCTTCTTTCATTTTGTGTGGCTCCAAATTCAGCTTATTTCTATGACACTCAAACAAGTAGACACACAATTATCTCTCATTGGCTTAAAAGAGATCTGACCCCCGACTTTAAAAACTATACTTAGGAGAAATCAAGATATAGGAAATACCAGTGATGATGGTTTTGGAAAAATACACAGAATAATTTAAGTACAGTGAAATACAGGAAAGCACACGTGTAAACAGAATATAAGAGTGTTTGAACCTGGTTCATGTTTATGTTTTACCATCCTTTCAGACCTACTTGATCTGTAGGACCTCTTCTTCCAGAATCAAAATCAAATATCTAATTTAATCCAATAATTTAGTTAAACTGCAAGGATTTTAACAGTTTGGTTCTTTTGTTGAACGGCTCCAAAATGAAATCTCCTAGTTCATTTTGGTTCTCACTGGACAGAATACCATGGAGATAATTATAATTGCAAAAATGTATACAATTATAATCTAATGGGTTTGGCTATGGACATTGAAGCCCAAAGGGAAGAAGAACCCGAGAACACCAAATGAAATGAGATGGAGAATCATGGAATAGAAGGATAAATACAACGCCTGATCAAAAATGGCTTGATTGATCAGTCCGGAACAGAAGAAATTGACAAGGATCAAGGGGAAAGAAGCCAAGTATATTCTAGCCATGAGGGCAACAGAAGCCACATGGACTTGGAAAAGGCAAACCCAAGCAAGCATATGGGGCAGCATAGCAAGTAGAGCCACTGCAAGACCTGACATTAGGAATGATGGAATAAGAGGGGCGATTAATTATTCAAGTACAACACAGGAAGAGGCCAATAATTATGAGGACCGTCACCCAAGCCCAACTCTATGCAATGATGGCATTGAAACACTTCAAGAGTATAGAATCTGTTACAACTTAACTTCACACCCCTTGTGATAAAGTCCGAAAGCACAAGTGTGAACCTAGGTTGAACTAAGAAGGAGCGACTGCCACCTCACTACCCTCTTCTACTCTTTAGTGCTAGTTCTCCTCTAGCACAAGGGAGACTTCCCTAAGACTAGGATTGCTAAGGCTGAGAGTGATAGCTCAAGGAGAAAGGTCTTTTAGCAAAACGAATTTACAATTGATGTGAAATTAAAGTATGAGTGATGGTAGGAAAAGACTAGTGCCTAGAAGCCATTGATGGAAAACCACTAAAGATATACTTGTGATGGAAGAGAGGCATATATACGTGTTAAACTTAACTTCACACCCCTTGTGATAATGTCCCAAAGCACAAGCGTGAACCTAGGTTGAACTAAGAGGGAGCCACTGCCACCTCACTACCCTCTTCTACTCTTTAGTGCTAGTTCTCCTCTAGCACAAGGGTGTCTTCCCTAAGACTAGGATTGCTAAAGACTGAGAGTGATAGTTCAAGGAGAAAGACTTTTTAGCAAAACGAATTTACAATTGATGTGGAATTAAAATATAAGTGATGGTAGGAAAAGACTAGTGCCTAGAAGCCAATGGACACATGGAGTCATAAATGGAAGAGAGACATATATATGTGTTAAATAGTCCAATCTTCCTACTAAAAATCTAGAGAACTAAATCAAGTAGTTATAAGGATCTCTTTCAATAAGGAATACATTGCAACGGCAGCCCTATTACATAGTCGTATCATCAATGACAATAACAAGGAGATATGTAACTTAATACAGGAAGTATAAGAGAAAGCACTTTTCCTACTTTGGGAACAAGTTTACCATACAAGAGCTACTCTAAGCATGCATCCATCACAATGAAAGCTTCTCAAGACTCGTTCCAGCATCAAGGCACTATAGCATGGTCTTCATTATTATCCACAAGCACAAAAAAAAATTACAAGGTGAAGAATCTCTCTCAAACCATCTTCTCTAAAGTGAAGAGAACAAACCCTTATACAGGATTAGCTCATCTTCCTTGCACATTAAAATAATAGTTTCCTTTTCTAGATCCACTATTTGCTCAGCTATTTTTTCTAAGAATAGCAACCTAGTGGTTAGATCCAAGGGAAATAACACAAAAATAATTCTCATTTAACTAACTCTTGGAGAAGCTTTCAAAAACTAACAAAGTATAGAGTTAGTTAGATCCACCAAGGCCAAGTAGGTGGGGTGCGTGCCTAAGCCTATGAGAGTTTGACCAAGTTTTGACCTTCTTGCTCCAACACGCCCTTGAGAAACTCCCACATGTGAAGGGATCCTCCTTCATGTGATGTACCCTCCTCAAGTGTAACAAACTTTTCCCACATGTGCACAGAATAAGGGGTTTAACAAATCTTGATAGATGTGCAATGAGTAACAAACATGGACCAAGGACTAAAGTAATCTTTTTAGAAGATGAGGTTCCTTGGAACAAGTGCTTGCCTTAACCACCTTCACCAATATGTGAGGTGCACCCTTTGAGAGAGGAAGCCTCCACATGTATGCATGCAACTAACTCCACGAAGCATGTGCAATCTCCTTAATGCTTCTTTCTAGGTTCAGCCAACTCCACACGTGTGGCTTGAAATAGCGAGTTTAAGCAACTTTCCAACAACCTTTGACCGATAAAATGATATTTTGAGCTTCCATGAAGGAGTGTGCTCCCTCAAGAAATGTTTTTTAATGGATTTTTCCTCAATTAATGGGAGAGTGTTCAATGGAATGTAGAATCTTGGCATATAATGATCATATCCCAAGTGTGAACAAGGTCAAACGAGCTAGGGCATTTCAATACTAAGCCTCCATGTGTCATAACCCCAATCAAATCAACGTCAATCATCCATCAAATCCTCACATGTTAATCTCCTTAGGCTAGTACTCCAAAAAGGTTTAATAAGTGTGTCATGACCTAGTGTCCCATGTGTGAAACCCCTTCATATCCCCTAGGGCATTCCAACAAGGAGCCTTCCAACTTGTTCTTTGTGCAATAATCATCAAATAATTATGAACAAGGGAGAATTATTCCTAGCGCCACCCTCTTAATTGATAATTCACTTAATCCTAAGTGTAAACCATAGGTACTTTGGTCAAATAGTGTGATAAAATGCTTTCCTTGATTAACTTTAATTAATCACACTAAAGCCTTAGAAAACCCAAGGTAAAACACTTTAATTAATCTATTACTTCAAAATTGCAATTATTAACAATTCAAAACTTAGGGAGCCCTAAGATGATGAGTTCCCATTCCATTAAATAACTAAGTGTTAATCAAATGCTTTAATACCTTGTTATCCATCCTTTTAATCATCAATTAGAGGGAGTACATCATCTTATGAGCAATTTTAATTGTTAGGCAAATCAAACTCACCAATTTATCACCATGAAGATACATCAACCCCGACTTCCTAGCCAAAATCACAAAAACACCATATCTAAGCACCATGAAGAGGCACCATCTCTATAGAAAAACACAAGTGTACCCCCCTTCCCATCCAAATTATTGAAATATTGTAACTTCGAAGAATATTCTATTCTATTTTATTATTGTAATTTATTCGGAGATGTTTTATTCCTCCGTCGGGATGTTTGGTCATCATAGAATCATGAGGTAAATCCTCCCATGTAAGTCAGGGCAATAGATCCCCTAGAGTCAAATGTAATGGGGTTTTTAAGTCCCCTAGAGGAGTCGGCCCAGTCAGTATTAGTTGAGTGGTAAAGTTAGTTGAGGCCGACATGTCAAGTTGTAAAATTAAAGTAGAAGTGAATGTATAAATAGAGAGCTAGGCTCTCTCATTTATTCATTCATTCACACACACACTCACTTGTGTAATTCGCAATGGAGAGAGGGAGAGAGATATCTGCAAGGAGAAGGATCACTTGTTTGGGGTTTTGTCTTTGTACTTTTGATCATCTATATTGACGAAGTTTTGTTGGGTTTTCTTCCCCTAGAGGGTTTCCTAGGATAAATTTGTGTCTCTTGTGTTTATGTTGTGCTTGTTATTCTTTCAGTGATTTTGTATATGCTATTGTTGTGAAATTGAATTGAACACTGATGTTATCTATCTTAGCATATAGAATCTTAACATGGTATCAGAGTTAGCCTGAAAGAAGGCAATGTATGGCATTTACGACACTTGTTTCACTTGCGACAATTTGAAAGCTAGGGCTTTATATAGTAAAAACTAGTCATCTTGGAATTTTCGCTATAAATAAGTTTTGGCGAAGGTTCAGGGTCTGAAACTTGGACAGGCCGAAGATTAAATGTTCATGTACCTTTTGTCTAAGTTTCAGCCTCATATTCGTTGTACTTTGTGAGATGTGATCCGTACAAGTTAGGGTTTCTGCCTCTTCCAGAATGCAGCCCTGAACAGGTGACCTAGGGAAAAAGGTCATATCTCGAGCTAGGAAGCTCCAAATGGAATTCTGTAAAATGTTACAGTTAGGGCACACACTGTAGTTTCACAGGTACGAGTATCAGAGGCCGAAGTTGAAACAGTGACACGTGGCACACCGTACAAGTTCGCTATGTTGTTTCATCCCATAAACAGGTGACCTAGGGAAAAAGGTCATATCTCGAGCTAAGAAGCTCCAAATGGAATTCCGTAAAAAGTGACAGTTAGGGCACGGGCTGTAGTTTCACAAGTCTGAGTATCAGAGTCAGGAGTTGAAACAGTGACACGTGGCACTCTGTACACATTCTCTATGTTGTTTCATCCCATAAACAGGTCATATTGGGAAACATAGCATATCTTTCTCATGGAGAATCCAATGAAGCTCAAATCTGTGGGGTTGGAAAGATGACAGGTCAGGCTACCACAGGCCGAAGTTTCAGACCCTGAGGATCCTAAATTTCAGAGATACACCAGAAACAATAAGGCACATCTGAAATAGCTCAACGGAGGAAATCGAAGAAGAGGAGGAAGAAGCTCACACTTAGGGTTTTTAGTTTTTTAGGTATGGCATGACCTAATACAATGTTGGAGACACCTGATGCAACATTGGAAACTTTGAAAATGGATTTGGAATACATTCATCATAGATATTAATCTTCCATCAAAATGTTGTGGGAGGAATAAGATTGAAAATTAGGGTTTCCAAGTAAGAAGAAACCCTAGCAAAGTTGGGAGACTCATAGGGCAGCAATGAAGGAGGTTTAAATGGCACTGATATTCTATCATCCTAGCACCATGAACATATATAAGATATTTACAAGTGATATACCTTGGATTATTAGGGTTTTACCCTTATAGAGAAGACTACAAGCAATCTCGACAAGTATGACTTGAGGAGATGCAGGTATGTTTTGAAATCTGTTTCATTTATTTGATGATTAAGTTCATGATATGTTTGTCTTCATATTATTGAGGTTAGTACAATCATGATTAATTTTAGACTTGTCTGATCACCTTAGTAAAAGTATGAATGCATGTGAATGATAGAAGACATTCATCGATTAGGGTTATGAGTCATGACACTTATGATTGTACGAATGCACTTGTGGTGTTTTATGAGGATGATGTTGTCTACTAACATGAAAGGTACATCAAGAAAGACAAATCAAGTTCTAGATCAAGAATATATGACCATGATGACATGAAGACAAAGACTCATCCATAGTCTTTGATCACATAGAAGCTCTACTTACAAGGTATGTATGATTTGGTTCTACTATGCTTAACTTATGAGATATGCAGCTAGCACAAGGTCTCTAAATCATTGAAGAGAACAAAGAAGATATTGTTTGAGTATGTTAGACATAACTAGCAAGCATGCTAATCCAGGTATGTTTTCCTATATCGAGTAAGAATCCTACTTTGTGTTAGGATCTTAGATAAGTATACTTTTGTATGGTTGATAATGATTATTCTTGAAGTTAGAAGTTTAAGTAATCGAGGGTTTATGCATATTATGTTTCTTAGTTTGATTAATGATATGAAAAACTAGAAGAGTCCTATGGTCAAATAAGAATATGCATGAGTAAAAGTACTCCCTGAAACCTTGAATACTAATGCTTGTGATAAATTATCTGTGTATGAAATGATCATGACCATACATATTTAAGATTATTTAGGATTATAATGTTTTGATAGTATTGAGATTATACTAATGAATGTATGATTATGTATGAGATCTTGAGGATGACACAATGATGAAACTAGTGCACACTTAAGCATGCATAGTCGTACAGGATGGATAGAAGTTCAAAGACATATAATCATGATGCTATCATAAAGGGAAAATAGAGATCAAGAGGGAGGCAACCACACAATCATAAAAGATAAGTATTTGAGTTGTTATTTGAATTACTTCTTGAATCTCTGAATAGTTAATGATATTGCTGGTAATAGTTGTATACATATTTGTATTCCTAGAATATATCATGCATAGTGTAAGCATTCATATAGCATTGAACAGTATACTACTTATATGAATATGATGGGTAAGTTGGACAAACATTCCATTGTTGCTTGTCTAGAATGAAACCTCTTTGCTAACATGCTGGGAGCTGTGCACGCTCTTGATAGTATGTTCTGGTAGAGATGGAAGGCATCTAGATAGCCACTGTATGCATACAGGATATGGAAAAGTGTTGTGCCAAAGTATTGGTCAAGATAGTTGCATAACTATGTGAATCATATCAGTATGCATAATAGGTTATCATTGAAATGTCCACATGATTTGATAATTATGAAGTGTTACTAATCATGTAATTGAATTTGATTTGTAGGAAAGATCGTGTGCTATGATCTACAAAAAAAGGATGATGAACACTTGTTCCAAAGAACACAAGTGATGACATTCAACAACAAGACTTACAAATCAAACATACTATAGAAGTACAAAGCAAGGCTCGTGGCTAGAGGATTCTCTTAGAAAGAGGGAGAGGATCATGACGAGATGTTTGCTCCAGTGGCTAGACACACTTCCAGAGATAGATTACACCCATGGATGACAAGACTGTTCTCTTGAATGGTGTAATTGAAGAAGAAGTGCATATCGAGCAAACTCCCAAGATCTAAAAGAGAATCACATGATTGAAGAAGGCTTTGTACGGGTTCAACATGTACCCAGGATTGATAGTCATTTGACAAGCTTAATGATCACCACGGGTGATGCGGATTTCAACCTTTGCTACAAGGTTGAAAGTGGTTTCTACAGTTTACAGACAGATGACTGGTTCGTTGATGTATTTGACGAATACAAGGCCAGATATAAGCTTTGATGTGAACACCCTGAGTCAATATCTAGTTGAGCCTAGACGTGTTCACTTGGTAGCTGCAAAGCATGTGATGAGGTACCTGAAAGTTACGACAAACTTTGGTCTATACTATGCTGGGGATCATGACTATAGATTGTATGGTTATACAGATGCAGATTGGGCTGGAAGTGTCTCAGACGGGAAAAGCACCTCAGGTGGGTGTTATTGTCTGGGATCCGCCATGGTCTCATGGTTTAGCAGGAAGCAGTCCAGTGTTTCTCTCAGCACAGCTGAAGCCGAGTATATAACAGCTTGTTCTGCTAAGTTGTTAAGCCATATGGCTTCGGAAGTTGATGTCAGGTCTGTTTGACCTGGAGTTGGATACCACAGTGATTCTATGTGACAACCAGAGTTGTATAAAGATGACGGAGAACCCAGTGTTCCATGACAAGTCAAAGCACATAGAAATCCGATATGTTTACATACGGGATATGGTACAGAAGGGAGATATAAAGCTCCATTATGTGAGCACTGATGAGCAAATTGTTGATGTGTTGACTAAGCCTCTGTCTCGAGTGAAGTTTAAGTACTTCCGAGACAAGCTTGGTGTGGTTCGAAAGGACCTTCCTCGAAAGGGGGAGCAGTGATGATACTGATGATGATGATGCAGTGGGATTGTATCATCCCTTTACACATGTCCTAAAAGGATCCGTAAACTCTTATCTCCGAGAAAGATGTTGATGATGATGTTGTAGTGAGATTGTATCATCCCTGGACACATGTCCTAAAGGGATCCATAGACTCTTGTCTTTGAGAAAGATGTTGATGATGATGTTGCAGTAGGATTGTATCATCCCTGGACACATGTCCTAAAAGGATCCGTAGACTTTTGTCTCTGAGAATGTGATGATGATGATGTTGTGTTGGTAAATCCTAGATCTAGGTCACATCCAGTAATAAAAAGGACTGGCTCTGTGGTGGTAAATCCTAGATTTGATCTAGGTCACATCTAGTATGAAAAAGGACTGGCACTGTGGTTGGGATTGTATCTTCCCTGGACCTTAGTCCTAAAGTGATCCGGAGACCTATGTCTGCGAGAATGTGGTTGGAGTGTATCTTCCTTGGACCTTAGTCCTAAAGTGATCCGGAGACTTCTGTCCCCGAGAATGTGGATAGGATTGCATCATCCTTGGCATTATGTCCTAAAGTGAGAGGGATTGATCATCCTGTAATTGGATCAGGATTGCATCATCCTTGGCATTATGTCCTAAAGTGAGAGGGACCGATCATCCCGTAATTGGATCAGGATTGCATCATCCTTAACATTATGTCCTAAAGTGAGAGGAACTGATCATCCCGTAATTGGATAAGGATTACATCATCCTTAGCATTATGTCCTAAAGTGAGAGGGATTGATCATCCCGTAATTAGATCATGTGAGTTGCAGGATTATGCTGCTATGATGATGTTGTTGATCGAAAGATCAAGATGATGATGTCGTTGCTGATCGAAAGATCCAGATGTTGATGATGGTATTGATCGAAAGATCAAAATGATGATGTTGTTGTTGATCGAAAGATCCAGATGTTGATGTTTTTGTTTTTGTAGACGATCGAGTGATCGAGTGCTGCAGAAGATGAAGACACAGTACTGTAGAAGATGATGCTCTAGTATTGAAGATGTTGAAGATGTTCCAGTTGCTGATGATGTTAAAGAAAAATTCTGATGATTTATAGATGTATCACTATGATGTTGTTGATGATGATCTCTCTCCTTGCTCCTACAGTTGATGTCGATGTTGTCAGTAGAATACCCTTCTCGTTAAGGGGGAGTGTTGAAATATTGTAACTTCGAAGAATATTCTATTGTATTTTATTATGGTAATTTATTCGGAGATGTTTTATTCCTCCGTCGGGATGTTTGGTCATCATAGAGTCATGAGGTAAATCCTCCCATGTAAGTCGGGGCAATAGATCCCCTAGAGTCAAATGTAATGGGGTTTTTAAGTCCCCTAGAGGAGTCGGCCCAATTAGCATTAGTTGAGTGGTAAAGTTAGTTGAGGACGACATGTCAAGTTGTAAAATTAAAGTAGAAGTGAATGTATAAATAGAGAGCTAGGCTCTCTCATTTATTCATTCATTCACACACACACTCACTTGTGTAATTCGCAATGGAGAGAGGGAGAGAGATATCTGCAAGGAGAAGGATCACTTGTTTGGGGTTTTGTCTTTGTACTTTTGATCATCTATATTGAGGAAGTTTTGTTGGGTTTTATTCCCCTAGAGGGTTTCCCGGGATAAATTTGTGTCTCTTGTGTTTATGCTGTGCTTGTTATTCTTTCAGTGATCCTGTATATGCTATTGTTGTGAAATTGAATGGAACACTGATGTTATCTATCTTAGCATATTGAATCTTAACACAAATGTCTAGCCATGAAGTCATGTAAGCTTGATCCATGTGATCCTCATGCAATATGAGGGGTAACAAAGTCAATCATGACAAAAGGTGGTAAAGCCCACAACCAGTCTCCAAGTTCGATAATATGGGGCAATCAAGGTTTGTGTATCTAATATGTATAATCTCATTTGTAATCCTAAATATTCTCCAAGCTTTCGAAAGAAAGGCCATCAAGTGTGGAACAATGAGACCTCATCCTGCTCTTCCAAATTGTTTAATGTAGATGGTGAAGCGTATGATTCTCGCAAGGGAGTTGGTAGGGGATAGAGGTAATATATGAGTGGCAAACGTTCAGTGCAATGATGTTAGCTACAAAGAGAATGCGGGCGATGAAGGGTCATCCTTCTATCCATTTCATCATAAATAAACAAGATCAATGACATATTTTCCAAGATGACACAACTTTGTAATGGTATGTTACAGATGTAGTGGCAGGGATGGTAGGTAAGCCCAATAAAGGCAAAGTAGACACAAGTGCATAGCTAAAGAATTTGAGCCAAGCAGTACAAAAGAAATTTGATGGGGATGATGCTCAATGGATGAACTTTCGATATCAAGTTATCAACTAGAAATATGAACCTTACTTTGATGGAGATTCGTGTGAAGCCTAGCAAGCCAATCCACTTGGGAAAGGAAAGGAGCTGATGATGGATGCAATGAAGTGTGAGCAAGGTGATACTTTTTCAATCATTAGGAAATTGTGCCAAAGGGAGGATACAGTTGTTGATGAGAGTGTGATGATGGAGTTCCTTCACAAAGTGGGTATTAAATGCCTGAGAGGAATGAGGGAGAGAAGTAGGTTTCCCCAATTTATGACATAGAATTTCAAGGCACCAACAATCTCCCAACAAATTTGAATGATATCAAGCTTACCATTTTTTTTCTTTTCAATTTCTCATATAATCATCTTATTTAGTATGTCAATAATCTAATAGATAGTATATAGGGGTGATCAGATCGCCTTTGGTTATGCACTATTCATCATTTAGGCTTTCAATTATATGATAATTATTAGGAGAAATTGAGTTTAACAATCTCAAGTAGAGAAAATATCGTGATTCTCAAGCTCCAAGATTTATTTTCAATATTAATCCCTATGCATCTCCTTTATTACTAATAGAAAAATTCATTTATTTACCAAAACAAAAAATTTGATGTGTTCAATTTGTAGGTTATTTCTCTTAGCTATGTTCATCATTCACAAATGCTTTCTCAAACAGAATAGGCTTCTAGAACTACATGTTTATAGGTAAAACATCTTTCAGAACCCTTTGCCAACTACTCATTTTTCTTGGAGAAGCTGTCTGCCAAACTTGTTTTCCTTTCCTTGGAGACACCTTAACACTCCAACTTTCTATAGGCACTTTGTATTCGATGAAACAACACACTTCCCCCAATGTGACAAACTTGTTTTCCTTTTCCTGGAGAGACCTTAGCACTCCCACATTGTATAGACACTCTGTATGTGAAACAGGACACATTCCCCATGGGGCTCCATGTCGACACTGATTCGTAAGGACATCTATGTTGTGACAAGACACATGCCAAAATCGTATCAGGCACGAACCCTAACAATGTTCCATGTGTCCAACACGTGCGGGTAGAAAAGGGGACTCATGGCCCTCTTAAAACAGATTTTGGCATTCTTTTTTATCATTTTCAACAGCGGGAAAGAGCTCCACCAGGTTTCCATTAAGAAGGTGAAGGATAAAACCAGGATTTGAAGGTGGATTTGCAAACTGATTTTCCATTTCTCCAACAGCAATTGTTTTCTTTACTCATTCCACAATTTCCATGGCTCAATCATCAAAGGCAACTAATAAAGCTCAAAGGAAAGGGAGGAATGTTAATGTTGGTGTTTCCCCCCCTTCCCCAAGCTAATCTATCTCTACTACTGCTAGTGCTCCATCTACTGCAAGTGCAGATTCCAATGTTGAAAGAAAACCTGCTATAGCAAGACAACAAGCTCAAGAAAAGAAATATCCACTGTGGGAGTATGTAACAAGACAACAAGGGCCTAGGCAAAGCTTGCGACGGGAAGGAATGTTCTTTGGACATGTAATTTCTACAACGCTACATACAAGAGCACCTACTTCTGAGTTAAGGGCCATCTGTTGGCCACTGAATGTGGACTTGATCGATGTAAAGGGGTGGGTTCTAGCAAATGAAAAGAAATAGAAAGAGAGAATAAAATTGACTAGAGT
This sequence comes from Larix kaempferi, assembly GCA_027924585.1. Lineage (NCBI taxonomy): Eukaryota > Viridiplantae > Streptophyta > Pinopsida > Pinales > Pinaceae > Larix > Larix kaempferi. The sequence continues at coordinate 17,145,033 of BSBM01000337.1, read as the reverse complement.
GGCAGCAGCAAGTAGAAACAAAAAAATGAGGATCACCTTTCATTCTTGAGGAAGACTACTAGTAGATTTGGGAGCTGGACTGCAAATTAGCCACCAAGAAAGAGGTCAGGTCCAAGTGGTTGTCCAATCGGCAAGATCTTTCAACAAGAGAGGCAACAAAAGATTGATCTTCCCACTCGGTTATTCTTTTATCTCAACTTCATTTCATTTTATGGTGCATAGTCGCCTTTGTTTATTGAGATATATCAAGCTCTAGTTGAACTAGCTCCAACCAGGTATGTACCTCCCAATTCAGAGAAGCTTAGGACCACATTGTCGGTTAAGGCAAAGGAGGTGGATAAAATCCTAGAACCTATTAAAACATTATAGCCTTCATCAAGTATCAGTATTGTTTCTAATGGATGGATAGATGCAAAACACCATCCACCAATCAATTTCATGGTGTCTTCCCTGCATAGACCAGTCTTCTTGAAAGCAATGTATGCTCTTGGAAAATAAAAGGATACGCAATATATTCGTGAGTTGTTCATTAAAGATATTGAAGATGTAGGAGTTGATTATTATGTGCAAATTATCACAAATAATGCACCTATTTTCTAAGTTGTGACATAGATGGGGAGTCTTATTGATGATGCACACCATATCCGCAATTTTGTACAAAACCATACCAATGCCCTCACAATCTATAAAGAGTACACACATATATCATTGTTGAAGGTTGCAGATACTCAATTTGCCTCATCATTCACCATACTTAAGAGGTTGAAGGAGATCAAGAGTCAAGACCACTCTTGGTTCCATGGTTACTTCTGATTTTTTGGTCTTTTTGGAGAAAGTCAGATAAAACTTCTTCAAAAATGGTCAGGGATACTGTGTTAGATGATGATTGGTGGGAGAGGGTAGATCTTACCATGAAGATCACGGACGCTATCATTTCTTTGTTGCAGTTTGCAAACACAAACCAGACCATCATAGGAAATGTTTATGAGGGGTGGGATTCCATGATTGAGTTGGTGAAGATCATTATTTTACAAAATGAGTGCCTTGAGTATGGGACATCAGCAGAGATCTTATTCATCACCATACGAGATAGTCTTATCAACAGGTGGGATAAGAATTGCACACCTTTGCATTTCTTGGCTCATTCATTGAAACCCAAGTACTACAGTAAATTGTAATCATTGGCTCGATGGTGGGCCTGCACACAAAGTGACAAGTCCCTCCTCACAAGGACAAAGAGATATCACAAGGGAGGAAAGAAGCATTAAGAAGAATATATCAAGATAGAGCATCACTTGATGAGGTGGGGGAGGGCTTCGTAGAGTTTTCCACTGGCAATAGAGGATTTGGAGGTTATGATGTGCTCAAAGATAGGGGAGTTAAGAAGCCTATGCTCGGTGGGCTAGTCAAGGGGTAGCATACCCTATTCTACAACATTTAGCCATGAGGGTCCTCTCTCAAGTTACTTAATCCTCTTGTTGCAAGAGGAGTTGGAGCACGTATGGGAATTTGTACGGTTTGAAGAAGACCAAGCTTGAGGAGTCTAGGCAGAGACAATGGTGTATGTGCGCTCTAACCTCTATCTTATTTACAGGCAAAGAAAGGAGCGGTTGAAGGGAAAGACAAAGATGCACGATGTGTTTCCTAATCATATGGGTTTGGATAGCAGTGTTGAGTTGGCATTGGCCAACTTAGATCTCAATGAACCAGTGCTAGAGCCAGTCACTTTTAATGATGGTGATCCTCTTGAGGGGTCATCCTCCACACCAACAAGGTGTAGATCTTTGGATATGGTAGAGGAGGTGGAGGAGGAAGCTGGAGGAGATACCAATGGCAGTGGTGATGATTTTGATGATGCTAACATGGAGGAGGACTACTAACAGTGACAAGCTATGACAATCTTCCATTTACAATTCTAGTATCTAGATTTGACCCCATTTTGTACTTGCCATTGGCATTCCACCTATAATATCTACCATCAATGACTCAGTATCTATGTCATACAGTTTTATTTTCAGTACATCAAATGACTTAATGAGAAAACTGCAGTTTATAGTTTAAATTTTAAGTTCTAAACTTCTAATTTATGACGTGTATTAAATATTCGAATTTCTTGTGTGTTTGATCATCATTGATGTTACATGTAGTCAGTAACTAGTTAATCAATATTTTCTAAATGTTTTATTTTCAAAAAAATGGATCTTTATGTCTATATTTAATATATATATATATATATATATATATATAAAACCGTGTCCACGTGTCTTCTTGTTGGGGTCATCATGTCCCATGTGGGATACTCATATTTTTGCATCCTCGTGTCAAGTGACTTAGTAAATTGTATTAAACAACCCCACGAACCTACTTTTGGTCATTTTTTGGACATTAATAAACTTATCTTATCTTATCTTAGTAAATCGTTATAAAAACTCAATTTCTTTCCAATGAGAAGGGAAGCACTCTTTGTTATAGCTACAACAAGTTCCTCAAGTTTCAAATCTATCACAATTTTGTTCTTTGTTTTCTTTTCTTT